>JARKHS020036241.1:0-317500 GCA_030143305.2 Amblyomma americanum | reverse complement strand
CCCGGGAACTCCGAATCAGTAGCCGAGCGTCCTAACCACTGAGCCACCACGGCGGGTAATTTGTTCATTTCGATAATAGCAAACGCATAGGTGACAGCCCACCGAAAAGAAAAAATACAGAACTCCCAAGCCTCCTCTGCGGTGACGAACTAGTAGTAAATCTTTATCAAACCTCCTTTCCAGTCCATGCGCGCGTTCACTTCGAGTTCCACACGCGCGAGCATCACCTATATCACGTGGCCCCAGAGAGTGTTTATTTAGGAGAACTTTAAAACACTTTCAAAAGGCGTTGCCAAGGGCGCTAGTGCAACATGTTGAATGGTCAACAAATGAGCGCGATAACTTTAGATAAGGACGTGTGTGCTAGTGTAGCATTTCATGGTCGACAAATGAACGCGATAAATTATAGTTACGACGTATAACGCCGACGACAGCAGCTACATTTGTTTAACCTGGAGAAATTATTACGTACTGCTATCGCTATAAGAAAAAAATGAAAACACATGCAGAGAGTACGCTTCGAGCCACTGTCGCTCGACGGTTGGAGCGGGCAAGGAGTGGCGTTCAAAGCCGCCGCCGGCGCAATAGTGGCGCTCTCGGAAACGAACGCCCGCCCCGAACGTCACATCGCATCGAGGTTCTCATAGCTCACGCCGCTCATCGGGGCTGGCAGCCTGCGGGGAACGAGCTGTCAGCCTAGCGAAGCCGCGTGCTCCGGGCGCTACGCCGATCCCGGAACAAAACACTCCGCGCTGCTCGCTTCCATATGAAGTGTGTGCGCGAACGGCGTATTTTGCGCCGCGACGCTCGTGTCAACCACCTCTCCGGTCGCTGCACCGCCACCCAGTGTGGGGCTTACGCAACGGGAGAACCAAGTGTCGAAGGATGAGAAGTTTTAGACCGAGTCGGTCGCACCGCGCACTTTGTGTTCTTCCAATGGAAAAACTGCACTCTGCACCGAAAGGAGTAATAAAGGGAGTAAGCTCTCCTCCAGCGCACTCTCTTCTATAAAAATGCGCTATAGGGCAGCTCCCGCCCTTTTTTGCTCCCACAGAGGCGTATTCACGTTTAGAGTGTACGAGGTATAGCTCTGAGGAACACATTCAGATACTTAAAATGAAAGTCAGCAGGTTATCTAACAGGCCTCCGGAATGCCCTGTCAAAAAATATGCTATTTCGAAGCCCTTCAATGCCGTCGTAGAGAAAGTGTTGTTAAGGGGAAATAGGGGGAGCAATAAGGCAGTTGAAGGCGTTTAAAGATTAGTTGAAATGCGCATTAACTAAAATTTAAGCGTGGCTAGTTAAAGTTCTTGAAGTTATATAAAATGTCAGCAAAAATCTTTGTAGGATTTGTATAGGGTGGCGAGATAAGCGCTTTCAGCAATATTCTGATACTGTCAATGCGTCTCTTCCATTGGGATAAGTGAAACGCAATAAATGTCTCATTCACGAAACGTCTAATCATTTCTCGGTCCACATTTACGACGCCGCAATAAGAACCTGATTCATTCGTTAAAGGTTCATGAATTCGACCTGATTTCTTCTTTCTTTTGAGCTTTCAGATATTGTACTCAAATGTGTGTCCATCAACCGCGAAACATTCTGTACCAAGACGTGTAGAGTCACAGTGGGCTGGAAGACGTGAGTAGAATAACAACCTCCATTATAACAATGTAAAGTAAAACAGACATACATACATACATACATACATACATACATACATACATACATACATACATACATACATACATACATACATACATACATACATACATACATACATACATACATACATACATACATACATACATACATACATACATACATACATACATACATACATACATACATACATACATACATACATACATACATACATACATACATACATACATACATACATACATACATACATACATACATACACACACACACACATACGGACGGATGGACGGACGGACGGACAGACATACAGACAGACGGACGGATACATACATACATACATACATACATACATACATACATACATACATACATACATACATACATACATACACACACACATACGGACGGATGGACGGACGGACGGACAGACAGACAGACAGACAGACGGACGGACGGACGGACAGACAGACGGACGGACGGACAGACGGACGGACAGACGGACAGACAGACAGACAGACAGACAGACAGACGGATAAATGGATGGACGGACGGACGGACGGACAGACAGACACCTGGATGGACGGACAGACAGACACCTGGATGGACGGACAGACGGATGGACGGACGGACACACACACGCGCATGCGTACGCGCACGCACGCACACAAACGCACATGCACGCCCGCACACGAACGCACACAAAGGAGAGCCAAAAGAATGCTTTAAAAATTGTTCCGCCTCGCTATTCATTAAAGACGACTTCTCCGGGGGGCAATATTGAGCATAACGGGCGCCGGAAACTCGCCGGGCTAAATCAAAATCGGAGCTATTTCCGCCTGACCGATTAAAACAATTAAAAGCGATCTTTTTTCGCCCTTTTGCTCAGCCACTCTATTGTCTCTCTCTCTCTCTCTCTCGACGCTTGCCCGCAGCTGGTTCACCGTTGGCGCAGGGGTCCTAAGGACAACTTCGGTTTGATTACAAGGGGGCCCCGAGATGGCGGCAGTCTGCGCACAGAGCTGAGCTGTGCACTCGCGCCGTATTAAGAAGGAACGGCGCGGGAACCGTTTTAATCGCACTTCATTATTTCGAATAGGGAGCCGAATGAATCGAGCACTGGTCATCCGTATACGGCTAGCCTTCCTTTTCTGTTTGTTCCTTATTTCGGGCTTACGGCTTAAAAGCAAACTTTGAGAGCAGCCGAGTCGAAGCTCGTATGCACTGAGAGAATGTGAGTTTTTAATTACGCCTTATGGCGAAAGAAAAGTTGAAAATCGCGCATGAATAATTCACTCTAGGACATTTTTGTCGCAAGTGAAAGGAAACCAAAATATATACGGTAGTTTGGGAGAATGGCGCCATTTAACACCGTCGAAAATAGCAAGAAGCATGAACAATACTGGTTTCTTAATTAACTTTAGCGAGGCAGTTTAGCAACGGCAGGCGCAGTGCAGACGATTGGGTGCAGTATGTAGAGAGATGACGTGGAAAAACAGTGGCAGTGATGTCATTGTTCGCGTATTGGTTACGTATAATGAGCTGTTTCTTGCATCGTATACAGGCAGCGACCGCCCTAACATGGACTGGAGAGGTTCGTTGGGCGATACTAGGGACAGGCTGTTTTAGAATACGATGGTGAAGCAAAAAGTTAAAACCACAAGGACACGTATGCGTTTAGTGGTATTTAGAGTCAGGAGATGTGATGATGCGGCAATCAAAGTCTCCTTTTACGAATTGGCTAGTGAAAGCATGGATGTTACTTTTTTAAGCGATGCCTCAGTTCATGGTGTTTTCAATTAGTGCCTCAAGCAAATTTTTCACGCGATTACTACACAGAACTAGTGAACTTCCTCAGAATGACTTACGCTTTCTCTTCGCCGCCAGATAAAAATTTGTGGCCTGACGGCGTTTCCTGGGTGGTCGACAGCCGATTGCGTATGATATTTTACAGGACGAGGCCACTCTCTTCACAAGTCTCAACTGAATATTAGGTATTCGAAATACTCTAAATTTCTATTCTTTTAAGGCGAAGTTGGATCGGCGGTATTTTTCCTCAAGAGCACAGAAATTATCGGTGAGGCTGATATATGCATTGAAACACGTTACCTAGAAGTAAACATTAACAAAGCCCGCTCGCTAACACTGAGCTAACAGATCCTTTTTTGCATGCACTGGCTTTTACGATTGAAGCTCCTTGTTTTCAGATAAACTTTGTTAGTTGTTATGGACTTTGCTGTGTTCAACAGCACGAAGATTAAAATACCACAGATTGCTTCATTTTGTTCTCGAGCTGCGACAGTACCCCACAACTCTCTCCGACTCCCGGGCGCTCCTTTAATCGAGTTCTTTTCTCTCTGATGTTGAGACGCAGCACGCGCGCTCCCAACGACTGCAAAGGCTTTAGATATTGTTTACCCGCGAGCACAATGCAGATTTAATGCACGTTGGCTTAATGCCAGTCGCATTCGCGAACACCCGTAGGACATGAAGAGTTAAAGAGCCGCTTTAGAGAAAAAAAAATTAATTAAACCCCCCTCGCTCTCCAGTCGGCCAGATTGAAGAGCAAACTTGCGAGCGACTGCGTCACAAACCTCCGGGGCTTGCGCCATGTCTGGGAGAATAGGACTAGAAAGCCTTCACAATGACTAAAAAGGAACAAAAAAACTCTGAGGGCAAAGACAAAAGAAAACACCGTCCTCCTTCTCCCTTATCAAAAGGGGGAAAAATACTCCTTTCACATGTAGTGAGAGAAAACGACGAAAAAGAGAGAAAATGCCGGGAATTGAAAAAAAAAAAGGAGGAGCGACATCCACTCCAGCGCTCAAACAAAAGAAGTGTTACCAGCTCGCGAGCATTCGCCAAACAAAGGGGGCCCTCGGTACGTCGCTCACCGGGCGTATCAGTCGCCTTATAGCCTGGGCGCGGAGAACAGCGAAATATTTTAACTAATTAACGAGGAGTGGTGAAAACTAATTAGTTCTCCGAGACGTAAAGCTGCTTTTGCCTCTATCTTTTTTCCACTCGCGCACACACGCTCACACAGATGCACACACACAGTAGTGTTCTCTCCTTGGCGTTGTTCATTACAGACAGAGAGAGAAGCGAGACGCGGACGAGGTGACAGCGCAAGGCCTCACCTACGTGAGCCAATCGCATTCCCTCCTCACCCCTTATCCTCAACCCCCTCTCCCATTTTGATCTCCCTCTTTTTTTCTCCCTCGGGGAAGTAACAGAAAAACGCGCGCCAGAATCAACGCAGAACACGGGCTGAGAAAGCGCCAGAAGCGAAGGAAATGCTTCAACTCAGATGCCGCACACATACACACACAGCAACAACGGCCTGAAACAATTGGCCAAGCGAGTGAAAGCTTTCATGAGACCTGAAATGAGCCCTGCGGTATCTCTCTCTCAGTGTTGGACGCAGATCCCGTTACTTGTTTTTCTCCAGTGAGACTCAAGCGTCCGGGAAATTGGGAATAAAAGAATAAAGAAAGAAGGCAGGAGATATGCGAGTATACTGAAATGTTGATGACGTAACGTGAAGCGAACTTCTTGTGTTTAATGTGGAGGAGTTAGGTGTGCATAACTGCAGTAGGTGACTGCCGTTAGTAAGGTTAAATAACGGCCGTGCCTCGAGGCAGTTTGGTGCTTACTTTTTTTTTCACGTGAACAGGAAAACGAAAGGAGTTGGAAAGAAAAGCGGAACACTTTATGCGGGAATATTAGCGTTGGCACAACTGCGTATCGGAACCAGTGGTATAAATTTTTGATCATGATGAAGAGCTCTTTGATAAAACCAGTGTCGGAGAAACGGGCAGGATGAGGTGCTAACATCCAGATTATTTAGATTTTTTTATGTAAAGTGTGCACCAGCTTCATTCCCGACTAATTAGGAGCACATCTGCATGGCTTTCGAGCGCAAGATATGTAATGGAGAAGAATTATAAAATTTGGTAACAGTGAAAATTAGCATGGCGTAAAATTTTTGTACTATATCGTTTCCAACAACGCTCACTGTCGTCTCGTCAGTCAATGAAATTATGCCTGATAGATAATCAGGCTCGAGTATCGATCGGGTGTAAGCACCGATCGCACACAACACAAGCAGCGCAAGCGGAAGTGTTTGTCTCGTTCCCGTCGTGTCGTCTTAGTGCTGTTATGTTCTTTATATACAAGATGTCTGGCCGTCTCCGCCCGGGCTCCTCTTCCCATAGGTGAAAGAAAGTGCAAAGAAGCTGCTGCCGCTTTCTTCATTCAACAGAGCCATTATGTTCCTTTACCAGACTTGCATGTCTAGCCGCTCCTCGTGGAGTTGTGCTCGATACACATCGATACACAAATACCCCAAATAATGGGCTGTGTTCTGGGATTGTAAAGCTTCTCTACAATGTCTCAGTTCTGTTTTAGGCGATCGCGACCACGATCAACTCGTAGCAGAGATAAGACACCTTCAACACCAGTCACTGGAAGAGGGTCATGACATCATCTTCCAGTAGATACCGAGACACATTGGCATTGTCAGAAATTATGCAGCTGACGCTGCAGCTCGATCGGCCCACGGCACGGCCAACATTGTCCAGATGCCACTGACAAGAGCCGACGCAGCAAGACATCTGCGAGTGCTTGGCCGAATTGAGACTTTAGTGTCATGGTCTACTCCTGGAATCTGGAAATGCCGTTTGCACCACCGCTACCTCTTACTTCAACTCAATCCTCCGTCAGGACTCTTAGGCTGCGATGCTACGTCCTTGTGTCGCCTGGACTGAGAGTGGCGTTTAGGAATGCTTACTCCCACTTAATCGCAATGGCAGACTATCCTAAGTGTGAGAACTGTGGGTGCTTTGAAACAATAGAACTCCTACTTTGTTGTGATTGCCCTCTATTTGAGCGTGAGCGTGTCCTCCTGGCTGCAATGCTCCGTCGCTCAGATCTTTGTCCCCTAACAGAAGCCAAAATTCTGGGTCCTTGGACTAAACCTTCATCTCAAAAAACAGGTGTGAAGGCGCTTTTAAAATTCTTGAAAGACTCAGGATTGAGTTCAAGGTTGTGAACTTTCAATGTGTGCCCTGTGTACCCTGTTAGTGATGGCCTACGAACGCGTGGAAAAGTGATCTCTCTTTGTTCTCTCCCCTTTCTATCTCTCGCTCCGTTCCTCTTCCCACGTGTAGGGTAGCATACTGGGTGTCGCCTAGTTAACCTCCGTGACTTTCAGTTTTTCTCCCCCCTCTCTCTCTCTCTCTTGGTGTCCAACTTTGAACGTGGCACCTTTAGTTGCCAATTGCTTTCTTCCGATTCTGTTAGCCACGTGAATGTAGCTAGACCTTTGCGGCGACTGTTGTAGGCCTGCTTAGCGGACCTATACTTCAAACGTATTCAGGCCTATTGTAAATAAAGATTCTGCGTGTCGAGATACATGCTCTCAATAAGAACAAAAAAAAAACTAAGCCAATCTCCATGCATTGTACCCAAGAAGGGGCTCAGAACGCTCACCTGAGGGCTGACTGATTGATTGATTGATCGATCATTATTGATTGATTGATTGATCGATCGATCGATCGATCATTATTGATTGATTGATTGATTGATTGAAACGGCAGCAAGAATTTTTATTTCAGAGCGCCGGCGGCTACCGCTGTCGCCTAGACCCATTCGCGCTATCTGCTGAATAGTGCTGCCTACCACTGCTCGAACGATGCACGCGGTGTTTTTGGATATCATAGTTTACCACTAGTCGTGAACGCCTCTGACCTGAGGAAAACAGACGCTCTCAAGCACTAAGCCTTGAACACTAATGTATCCTCCACCAACCTCCCATTTGATCCCTGCTCCGCTGTTCTCACCTTAGCACCCTTTTTAAGGAAGAGTACACGTGTCCTGATTTCCCTTCGTTTCACCCCCCCCCGTTCAAACCTCCGCGCTTCATCATATATAGGGCTCAAACTTTTCGGCTTTTATTTTGTAGAAAATTCAGCGAAATTTTCGCGGTTCTCGTTTCTTTTTTGCCGGATATTATTTCCTGCGCAGGAATTAGTGGCCCTTTCAGCGATATAATATGTGGTATTCCTGAGTGGTCAAAAGTCATTTAAGTTTATTTTTATTTTTGTTAACCTGTTCATTCGATTTATCAGTAATTAACACACAAATGTTCGTCACTTACTTGTAAAGCACTTGATGCAAAACACGTTAATTACTACTTGTAATCAATGTATCAAATGCTATCGATGCTAATGGTGTCCTGCTCCAAGGCTCTTAAGCGTTTTAAATGGCCGCAGTGATGTTGAATAAATGTTTTCGCGGCGTACGAGGCCGCCAGGTCTTTCATGGACGCAGAAGTGCTGCGTACAGGATAATGATAATGTTAGCGAAAAATAATTTTAGTGTATGAGGAGAAAAAAATTTTGCCTGTTAAAGTTTTTTTTAGTGCAGCCTGAAATATTCATGTTGTTTCTGAAATAATGGGCAGAAAATAACACATCTTATGTCCATATGTAAAAGAGCTGTTGTCGTAATTATCTTTTCCCGCAGAAAAAGAACCAGAGAAAACCCGAATTATGCAATTTTTTTACTGAATAACGCTAATAAATTTGACCTAAAAAATATCGCCTGATTTTTACACCTGAATTAGGAAAAAAAAGTCCCACCTTGGCAATACCACAGCGTTAGAAGATGGTCATGCCTTTTGCCGCACGTAGAAATAAAAATATACGTGGACTCTTTGCTATTCGTAGATCACTCCGCGTATTACTACGTACCACTCCGCCGATGGCAGAGCGGCAAGCCGCCACTCGAATAGCTGAAAGGCCTTCCACGCGTTGGTTCACTCTTCCTACTCTCAGAGGTAAGTTCATATATATATATATATATATATATATATATATATATATATATATATATATATATATATATATATATATATATATATATATAATATATATATATATATATATATATATATATATATATATATATATATAGCAGACAAGGTAAAGGAGATCAGGGACTCGTTTTTTGACAAACTTATGAAGGGAGCCAACAGTCACCGAAACCAAGGCGCATAAGGGAATGTTTTTAAATTTTTTTAATGCGTAGTGCTAATCACTGGGTTAATAATACTTAGATTAATCTATCGTTTAAAGAAAATTACTTCAAAAGCAGCAGAAAAAACAACCATGCCGCCTGTTGGCGGTGGAAAAAACAACCATACCGCTCCCTTCATAAGTCATATATATATATATATATATATATATATATATATATATATATATATATATATATATATATATATATATATATATATATATATATATATATATATATATATATATATATATATATATATATATATAATGTGTAAAGCGGGAGCCGGGACGTTCAATTCGATTTTGTGAAAAAATCGGCCGCACAGGACAATAATTCCATGTTTCTAAGAATGCCTTGAGCGTTTACGTCGAGTTCCCGCGGTAAAAAGGCGAGCTCAGAATCCTCTTTAGCGCACCTTTGAGTTACGGCGAGAAGGCGTACGCGGCGCCGTTGCCGACCGCACACACAACAGCGTCGTCAAGGTCGTAGAGGACGAAGCCCAAGCATGCTCGCTGCAAACGCTGTTTACAGCCGTTACGACGGGGCGGCGTCGGCGGTGACATTCCGCGTACTCTCTTGAGGAAACGCGAGCTTGGTTCCCTGCCCGCTCGTTTCGTTTTTGGAGCGAAAAGCTTCACTACGCTAGCCAACCCCGCGCTTCGCGCGAGCCGGCGTATGTCGGAGCACGAGTGACGTCACGCACGGCGCAGGGGGCCGCCGCCGACTCCGTCGCCTGACCTTTCGCCGCTGCTGCGCGTGACGTCACGCGCGGCGCAGGTGGCCACTGCCGCGTGCTATGCGTCATCGTTTCACTCTCGCCGCAAGCGCATGTTTACCGCGGAGGACGACTATATAACCACTTGCCAGAGAATAGGTGTGCGCATTCAACGCGGAAGGAGAAGAAAGTGATGCTACCGATAGAGATGTGCTACCACGGGAGTTGGCTGAAAAGGAGCGAAGAAATGAAAGGCTCAAAGCTCAACGAGCGTCCGAGACACCCGAACAACGAGAAGACCGTCTCGCTAAACGACGCAGCAAAGCCGAGTCTGAAACGCCAGAAGTACGACAGGCACGTCTCGCTAAACGGCGGGAAAAGGAAGCTGAACAGCGACGTTCGGCCAAGACAGCTGAGAGTAGCCAAGATGGTGAAAGTTCGGGAATTGCTGAGCAGTTGAGAAGCAAGAATGAAAAGGCCAGAGCCAAACGAGCTAGTGAAACACCCGAGCAACGAGAGGAGCGTAAGCATAACCATAGGCTAAATCATAAAGCATTACCATATGCTAAACCGCAAGCATAACCATAAGCTAAACCATAAGTATCACCGAACCTTTTCCCTTCGAGATATCCAGACTTAACCTTAGCTAAGCCCCAGCCAATTTTTTTCGAATTATTCGCGTTTCACCACTGCCATAGCATTAAAAAAAAAACGCCCCGAACTTGACCTTTTATCACATCGCCGCAAGCTTTCACGTCTCGCACTTGTCCATACACTGTGTGATGACCCCCATAATGCGCAGGTCCACACGGGACGGAGAGGCAAAGAGACACCGTATGGCTCAGTTTAAACAAACAGGTATATTCAATAATTACACATGATTAAGATTATACATCAGAGGCTGGGGCGTCCGAGCTTACGTGCCGACGACTTCATGGGGGCGATGGAGTGGCTCCGGAGTTGGTCTCGAGCGGTTGCTGGCAGAAGCTGCACGCCGTCGGGCTTCGGCGCTGAAGGCCCTCTTCGCGAACGATGTCGTCCTGAGCGTGTATGCAGTAGAATTTCAATAGTCGTCCGTTTCTTCGAGGATGGTTCACAAACCCTTCCTCTAGTGTCGTTCGGCTTGGAAGATGAACAGGAGGCGAGCTTGTAGATGATGACAGCAGAGCATAATTTTACAACATACATATACAGAGAGTTAAACTGGAAAAAGCAGAACTGAATTTACAAAAGAACAAACTTTGCACTTCTTTACTCATCGACCGGGAAGGTTAGTGCCTAAGTAGCATCACATTACATGCTAAGCATGGAGCCCCAGCTCAGACTGGACTGCATCCGTTTACATGCGCTTTTAAGCACTTGATTAACAAAGGACTAAGGGCGGTCATTTTCAGTGGCCCGCCCAAAGCATCAATTCTCCAATCAAAAATAACATGCGAGATGGGGACAACCCCTTGGGTTGGGCTTAGCCTCGAACCCAGAGTCTTGTTAACAACACAAACTAAATAAACAAAAACGCCACAACTCTCTCTCAAGTGAGAGTATCCACAGGCTCTCCCTTCGGAGCTAATCCTTGCCCCATGCATGCATACCGCCACCCACCATCGGTCCGCGTCGCCCGTCAGCAACAGAGGAGGGGGCGAAAGGGCCCACGATGCTGCCGGGCTACCGACGGCGGGACACAGCTAATAAGCATGAAGGGGTTCGTCTGTCGCTCCGGGAAACCAGATTAAGGGTCGCCCCTGTCTTCCCACATTCTTGGCGAGTCTTGCCTGTCCGCAATGACAGGTGTCCGTCACGGCCCTCCTGGGAATGCGCTTTTGTTCACGAGGCACGGCGGGAAGCTGTGGGTGCCTTCCCGGCGATAGCCCACGTCGAAAGGGGGGGGGGGGGGGGTCCGTGCGTCAAGCGACAATTTTCGTTCCCCGTATGTACTCGGGGCTCTCGGTTTCCGCGTGTGCCGGCGTCCTGCTTTCTGCAAAGGTATGCAGCTGGAAAAGAGGGGCGGCCTTAAGCCCCAACTCGATGCACACACAAGGAATGTCACACTCTGAGGCATCACCCGTCGCTTCACGCCGACTTGTTCCAACCCCCCTCAGTCGTCTTTACACGTCGTGATCACCTCTTCAATGTCGAGCGCATAGCATGCCGCACATCATTTTGCACTAAGTAATTTACATCACGCACAATAGCTGGGCGGAAAAACAGGTCATCTACATTTGTCACCTAATTAATCATATCTAAATTTTAAGAACTCCTCTGTTCAGTTACCGGTGTTTAATATCTTCCACATTTTTTCTTGTTATTGTTTGTGCTGTCCTATTTGGTATTGCTGCATAAATTGTACCTTGATAGATATGTTGTCTGTTTTCTATAAGCGCATTATTGTCGCATCGTTTTTATGTAATAAGCATATTTAAGCATTCTATGTGATGCCCCCCCCCCTTCCGCCCCATGCAATATGCCCACCTTGGAGGGCATTTAGGGGAATTTTAATAAACAAATAATATAGTTCATGTCTGCTGCTAGGTATTTTGAATCTTTGCAGCCACCGACCCTTCATAAACAGTCTGTGGTTTAATTAGTTAAGCATTCGTGTCCGAATGAAGAATTGCAGTAGGGAATTCAGGGTTCATGTTTTGACTTTCATTTGCACAAAGACTTTCTCCTCGAAGCGCACACCGATCGGCCGATGTAATGTTAGGGGGTGTTTAGCTACAATGAAAAATGGTCGCACCGTCAGAGCTTGTCTCCCCAGATGTACGAAGCCTGAGCCTCTCCGAAAACGGGCGAAGCGCTTTTCTCAACTAAACGCAAGATTGGGGCGTTCAAGTGAAAGTAAATGTGCAGTCACACAGCCAGCGCCGTCCTCCCTAGCTGCAGAAGTTTGGCTTAGCTGCATTTGAATAAAACACTTTCTTGGACTAAATGCACAACGGCCCGAAATAGTAAATGATAAGTCCTGACGAAACTCGCTTGTGGATGTAAAATAGTTTTACGTTCCGAAATAAAAAGCAGCTTTGGTTACTCTGCTTGCGGCTTCACCTTCTAGGCATTCGTGGAGACACATCTTGGTACCTTAATCTCAGCTTTGACGTTTTCAAAAGATAGTCCGAATATTGTCGCTCCCCAGAAAGTGGAAATCACTGCAAACTTTACACAATTTCAGAGCCCTCCCGGCAGGAAATAAGTTTGGCGAATCGATCATGTTTATGGCTCAAGGGCATCCGTGGCCAAAGAGAGCCAAGTGCGCGAAGCTGTCTGCTCGTTTTCTTTTACAGCGACAGCTGTTAAGTGCCCTTTCTTGGGTTTCCCGTTGCAGTAGTGGTATGTCGTAGTCGTCGGCGTAACCGGTGGGTGGTTACCACAGGAACCATTCGGAGGGTGGTTACCGTGGAAGGATGAGGCGGGTCACCATGAAAGAAGGGTTTATGGAAGGCGTAACCAGAGGCTGGTTACAACGGTAAGCGCACGGAAGGTGGTTACCGTGTAAAGAGGAGGGTCTAGCGGAAGCGGAGAAATACTCATTCGGAGGGTTATTACCATGGAAGGCGGATGGTATGGCGACGGCGTTAAAGTTCACTAGAGTGTTGCTGCGGACTAGTTGGTTTAACATTGCTTAAAAGGGAACAGCGCAAACACAGGACGAGGACAGGAACGTAGAACACAGGCGCTGACTTACAACTGATGTTTGTTCGAAAGGTGCACACACGTATTAAGTAGTCGTCAGCTGAGTCAACGCCAGGGGCGGTGTAGAGGGCCGGGTAAAAGCGATAAATTCTTAAAAGGTATAAAAGTGTTAACAAGCCACGATGCCTGTGGGAAGGGTGACATTAGAGAATGAAAACAACAAGATGCAGGTGAAGGATGGATAATGGGCATGCATGCGGTCGGGTAAAAAAAGAACGTGGCTAGCACTTTATGTGAAAGAGTTAAGAAGTTAAAAAGCGAGATAAAATTACTTGTGTAGATAGGCAGTCTCCTTAGGCATCAGGTTAATGGATGGACTGCTGACACACGTGTCGCCACGATTCCTAATTACTTAAGCTTCATGTATCTCCCGTGCGCGCTTTCCGTAGTATCTTTTCAAAATCTTTGTCTTGTAAAGGGCTGGCACGCAAGAGCATCTCTTCGTCCTGTGTTAGCGGTGTTCCCTTTTAAGCAGTGATCATTAAAGCAAAAAGGCTATGTTTATTCGGGGGTTGTAAGTACTATTTTAGTCCATCTTCAACACTGGCTTAAAGGAAAGCAAGAACTAACAGAGCGTGTCACATGATCAAGACTGCACCGAGAATCTACGGCGTAGGGTTGAAAGAAAATAGCTCGAACACACTTTTAAGTATTATGCTCTGGGTATGAAACTAGTGAAAATGCGATTTTAAATACGCGCCACGCGTAATCACTCCAGGACAGCAACGTCGACATCCAGCCGGGACAAAGCTATCACGAAAACAGCTTAGAAAGAGACAAGAGAGAGAGATCGGTAAATGACGTTACTTCATTATCGACAGGACGCTCATGGGCGGCGCGCGCGAAAGAGCCTCTGCTGCGCGCTTGGCCGAGCAAGCACAAACCTGTCTGCGCCCTCCACGAGCGAAGCAGCCTGTCGCCTACATCCAGCCTAACGAGTTGTGTGCACTTCTGTAAAGACGGGTCCGCTGCTTAACGAATAACGATCTACTTCTCTTTGAAGTACTTGTATCTTTTTTTTTTTGCCGCGAAGAGTGCTTTGTCATATTTCTTGTTCCTGAACTAGCCGGCAGAAAATATCTGGAGTCGGAAAACAACCTGAATGCAGAACTAACCCCGTCTGCGCAGAATTGTTGGAAGATGTTTTCCGTGCGCAGACCTGTTCGACGATGCACCGTACTGGACTTGTGCAGTGTGAGAAGGCAGTATGGGCGACCAGGTGTTGGCAAAGAAAACGAATAGAAATGAGGTGTTGAGACAGAAAAAAAAGATAGAAAAGAAGGTATAAGCACGTGAGCAAGGTTCACTGAATTAGAAGAAAAGGCGGGATTTGATCAGGGCGGCTCGTTGGAGGACGATACCTCAGCGCCCTCTAGAGACCTGTGCAAGAAACGTGTCAATAAGAGGGGTTCAAGCGGGGAGAGCCTTAATCTAGCGGCCTCATTCAGCGTAATTTCCGGTTGGAGAGTAGGAAGAAAGCGAGCCGCGAGCAGATTGATTTCCAAAACAGGCGGCTCAGATATGGAGGATAATTAACGTTACGCCAGGCGTCCATGAAATTCATTAAGGCGCACTTGTTTGACGCGCCGCGAGTGCTAGGCGATGTCAGCGCAGGCTGGTGGCGGAGTTAGGAAACATGTTCATCTCGACGGTCGCTGACTCAATAACACTGATGTCCTGTCTCCAAACTTCGAGTAGTCAAACACGAGTATATACGCCTAAGCGCGTTGTACGATGGCCTGAGTTCCGAAGCCCTGTTTGCGGTCTCGAAGTCTCCAAGGTTTGCTTTATTTAGGCGAATTAAAAAAAATATTCGGAGATATTTACTCATTTCGTAGTGATGACACGTTGATGTCCAGACGCAACATACGTGATGGACACTGATAGCTGCATGATGGCAAAGGATGTGAAAAAGCACAAGTCTTACAGTGTCGAAAATCAAACAAAGTGGGTCCGTGCTTGTCGCTTAATTAGCTTGTAGAGTGCATACCTTTAATGAGTCCAAAACAGGAAAAAAACGACCAGAATAAAAGCGGTGTTAATGGCATCTGAGCCAATTTGCACGCCATTCATTCCAGGTGCTCACACAAATTCACCCAGTTTTGCAGCACGTCAGAAGAGGCTGCGTTTTGTTCTTCACTACACGAATCAGTAGATGCGGTCTAAAAGCATCCATGGCAGTGTTAAAAAAAAGAGATTAATCGCTAGCCAACGGATACTACCCATATGTCTTATACGTTGCCTTTCACAAAATCTATCGTTCGTGCAACATGTTGCAGCACATATGCTGCTCTTGGAATGAAACGTGCATTAAAGAGGCTCTGACGACACATTTAAGTTGGCTTGTTTGAACGGATTACCGCACTCTAAAGACATAGACGCATTTCTACTGAAAACGGAGCTTTTATAAACCAGGAAAGGCTGGAAAATTAAATACAGCTGAACTTCGTTATAACGAAACAGTTTATAACGAAAGAATGGATATAACGAACGAATACAATTCCCGTTGCAAGCTCGGTCAACACAGGCTAAAACGAAGTTACGGTTATAAAGAAGTAATCGCTGGGCCTCTTCAACTTCGTTATAACGAGATTCAACGTGAAGGCGTCGCCATCACCGGGCGATTTCACAAGTAAGCTGCGGTGCTTTGACACAGCTTTCTGCGTGCGAATCCCAGAGGCTAGGCTACATCACCATTCAATTCGAGGCAGTGATCACGGAGCCTTTTTTGATGTAGAGGTCAATAATTTGAATCAAGCAACGGAAAATTTTATATGCAATTTTCTCAGCAATAAATGTGTGATTTGCTGCCGGACAAATGTCAACAAGGGCAGAAAGTGTCGTAGAATCAATCATTACTTAGATCGAGAATTGGATGGAGTTCTCCACAGTGTCTCAGTATAAGGATCTTACATTTGTATCTTTCGTTATTCTTAACCTAAACGTCTCGCTCTCTCGCGTAAGTCGTCTGAGTGCTTTAGCTCGTTTGAAGCAAAGGGAGATCTGAGTCGCGGAAAAGTTGCATCAGCGACTTCTCGCAGCTAGCCTATTGCATTACGCCTGCAACTGCCTCAGCAAACGACATTAAAAGCTCATTAAGAGGTGTTTCCGCTTTTAAAAACAGCTTTAGCATCAGCGCAAATCGGACAAGAGTGACTGGGTTATGACCAGCTACCGGTGTCAAACAACGTTCATGCTGACGTAATATCTAACGTCGTTCGCAGCACGAGTAATTCGACGGACGAATTCGTCGTTCGTGCTTTCGAAGCACGCATACGCGTCTGGACAGCTCTCTCCCGATTAGGTCACAGGCGTACTATGCAGTATCTCTGTATACGAGGCTGGAGATTAGCCATCTTGCGATGATCAAGAGTGTCACGTTACAACACGATGTTGAAGTAAAAGTGTTATGCTAATGTTGGCCACAACATCGCTAGAAATCCGCATCCTTGAAGCCTTAGGTGTGAGTTTTTTAATAATGTACATTATTGGAATTTTTGTTTTGTTCATCGTTCAATAATATGTTTAACGTGTTCTTGTCCGAATGTCGCCTGCATATTCCAGAGATGTGCCAGTGCATCTTGTAGACAAGATGCGGTGGCGCTGACGTCACCAGCTGTGTACTGCTGGAGATAACAGTTAAGATTACTCTTCATAAAAATACATGTAAAGAAACGTTTTCAAAGCAGTTTTCTGATTTCCCATTGAAACTATCACAGTGAACGAAAACAAAATAGGTCCTACAACAGCATGTGAAAGTATGTCACGTGCTTTCAAAAGGCCGAGGGAGTCATCACCAGCGCAGGGTAGTGAGGCCGGAGCGGAGGTCATTGAAACATATAAACAAAACTTTGCCACATATTTTTCTTCTTTGAATTGAATTGAAGTTTATTTTGGAAAATTTATACAATGCATATTTTAAACACCATCTGGATCCATAGCTGAAAGCTAGCTGGGATCCACGCAAAACATATGAAGTGATACTAAGTGCAGGCATCAGAACAATTTACAATACACATGATGAAGACTCTTGCATTCAAACAGAAAGTTGAAATCTTCTTAACCAAAGAAGGCATAAGCTGAACAAATATGTGTATACATACAAATACAAAGTCTCTGCACAATCCAGCTTACAAAGAAAAAACAAACTGCAGAGAAAATACACTCTCATCAATCTGATTTATAGTATTTTTTAAACAGGGGTGGAAAATTTCTGCTTAGCTTCACATCCTCTGTAAGGGCATTCCACAGCTTCGTCCCCACATGAGTTATAGTCCTTTCTCCGTAGACATTTTTTGTCTTCGGAAGAAGGAAATTTCCACGCGTAGCGTTACGGGTGCGATTAGGGTACCTACGAAGGCGGCTGCTCGTTACCAGTTGACAAGGTCTTTGAAGAAGAGTGTAACAAAGTGTTCAAAGGCATTTCAAGTCTGATAACTTTTAAAACGCCACGATAAATGTGTGTTATGATGCAGGAAATTCCCTCAACAGGCGCTCTGTCAGCTGGGTGGTTCCCTGAAACTTACTATCTTCTCATAAAGTCAGACATGCTACCGAGTGCGCGACAATTGCTCACTTACCATAGTCGCTCAGGCTAGACAGCCTGGACATGAAAAAATTGGCAGTGGCTTAGCTCGAGCTATGCCAGGATATACGTAGCAGAGGTACGTTTCCCTGGCTGAGCTTGCTGTAGTCACTGTATGTTCAGCAATGAGAGACATCGGGCTCCATCTCGGCAGCTCTGCGCCGTCTATTACGCTTGGCAGTCTGGAATCTCCGTTTGGCAAGGCGTTCCTCTCTCTGTTCGGGCGCCTCCGCTGCTCTCTTCGCCTTCTTACGTTCATTCTCTCTTTGTTGAGTAGCCAACTGCCAGGAGACAACCTGAGGATCGGAAGAGTTAATCTTCTTTTCTATATACCGCCGTTTACCAGCGGCTGGACTCTCCTTTTCTGCATGCATGTCAAACGTTGTGATTCATCTACGCATTTTATACGCAATGCTGCGTATGCGACGCGCGGTTCGGGTGATAGAGCGGCGTGTGGCGAGGCGGCGACGAAGAACGCGACGCAGCTGTGGGGTCTCTCTGGTTACCATGGTATCGGCGCATGCGCACAACTGCTCATCCGCGTGACGTCACGCTCGGCTCCGACGGTTGAGCGGGCGCGCGGCCGCGGCGACGGCGAAGCGCACGCCGCACCTTGCTCCTCTCCTGTTGCCATGGTAACGGCGCATGCGCACAACTGGTCTCTCTCATGCACAGCGAAATGCTCGACTGGTAGCCCAGTGTAGCTCTCGCTACAAAAGCATTCTCAAACTCCATGGTAAGTGAACGAAAGCGAACCGCGCACTGTAGCAGACGACGGCGCAGACGAAACGCCCAGCCGCCTCCGAAGCTTCCGCGAGCTCCCCCTATGTTTGCAAACGGGCGGTTTTCGACTGTAGCGTTAATGCAATTACACAAACTCTTATTTAATGACGCCGTTTTATTTTTACAGCACACTACAAAGTACGCCCAACGTGGTCTCGCCGGCACGCATTTACGTCTCACCACATCTGTTATCCGGTTCAGAGCAGCCATTCACGCGCCTTTAGCTAACTTGTTCGGAATTCTCCCGCAGCACGACAAGCTGGAATAGATTACCCAGCGACATCACGGCGTTCGCATCAAAGCTTGCGCGAAATGCGAACTTCGGTATATTTTGAAGGGGCATGTCAGGGAAATTAGCTGAAAGCCGCTTTCCGGTATTTTTCACTTACTGCCGTCTTTTGCCAAACGCGGCCTCCTAATTATCACTAATCTGCCCGTAGACAAGAGCTCCCAGACCTTCCGCTAGATCCGCAGAGAAGCATGGATAGCGAAATATATGTTGGAATTACGACTTTCGGCTAGCCGGTTCGTACTGAATTGTAAAAACGAAACAGCACAAGAACTGACGGGAAATAAACAAGGCACAAAACTGACGAATAGAGCTTTACAACGCGCCTGCTTTTTCTCGTTTTAAGCTTGAAATGTTATATGCTTTGAGATACCATTCTCGGCAAACTGAGCTGAACATTACCCCGAAATCACGGCTATGTTGGCGCCGAACTGACCAATCGCCTCCATAGCGGTGCAATTTTATCGAGTTAGTCGAGATAGCAGGTGCTTTCTAGAGAGAGGACACTATGCGAGTTTGACGATGGGGCGAAAAGGGCATCGACTATACCATTCCGGCACGGCAGCTTTATGTGACCTCACCAGAGTCAACATACCTCGGCCGCTCACACAAAGGTGAGAAGGCGGCCAAGGCGACCGAACGCGTTGCTAAGGCTGAAGAAAAAAACTGGTGAACGCTGCGCGGCGTCAAGCAGGAAAACAATTAAGCGCGCTGCCCATCGCGGTTGCATGTAAAACACTAAAAGCGGCGCGGAACGCCGAGCGCGCTTAACAGCTGAAAAAGAAGCGGTTGATGCTGATGGCTCCTAAAGCCGCGAAAGCAGCCGGTGAGACCAAGCGAGAGAAGGTGGCGGTGCGTCCTTTAGATTTTTTTAAAGCGTGAAACGTTTTTAGCACTAATACTTGCCAAACTCGGGCGAGCATCGTCCGAAGCTAAAGGGAAACACGAGGTCAAACCAAAAGCAGAACATTAACTCGAACCTGCAGAAGAACAAGAACTAGGTCCTATTCAAAACACTTCAATCTTTTTCATCTGGATGGCTGGGAACAGACAAAAATTTATCACAAATATGACCCAGAGCGGGATTTGAGCCACAGGATTCGCTTCCCGCTGCCTTAGACTACTCGAAAATCACATCTTTTTTTCCTAGACATGGTGCTGAATGTGGTATTGCATTAAAAGACGTACCTAAATCCTGAAATACGTATTAAATCAGGTCAACACGAGTGTGGGAGGTTCCTCTAATGCGCGTAAGGTTGGAAGACAACCCATGGAGCATCAATTAAACCTGCATTTTCAGTGCTCTATGAAAGCACTGCAAGGCTGTAATCGCATTTCTGACTAGGCCCAGTATACGGTCATTTGGGCCACACGCATTGTTAGTCTCCTATGAATACAACGTAACGGTCACAGTGTAAAAAAAAATCCCCAAAAAAGCTGCTCATCGCACCATCCATTGAAAGCATACACGTTGATCAACCTCCGCAATTCGCCGTAATGCAACTGAAAGTCGCAACATACAAGGCATCCCTATTCGTCGACTCGGTACATAAGATCAGAATAAGGAAGTCTTTTTCCTAAGATTAGTAAGCGACCTGCCGAAGGATCTGCCCGGTGTGACACGCAGACATTGTAATCTGATAAGAAAGGCCGCAGGGCCCTTTCTGTCCTTCGTCACTTTCTTAGTCTCCTCTACGGCAACAAAGACCAGCCAACTGCCGGCAAACAAATGGTGCAGCTGTGCCTGCTTCTTCTGAGACCGGGCCCATAAACCTTCAATATTGCGATGATTAGCTACTCGACGATCGCCGTGATGACCACTGTAAATAGCATTTAAGCCAGGCATCCACTATGTCTGGAGGCGCGACAGAGGGTGAGACTTCCATGGGGGCAGCATTGTTTTTCTTTCATCTCGAGAGCCGAGATGCTTCTTGCCCTTCAAGAAGTATCAAGGCTTGTGTCTTGCGGGTACAGTGTCCTCAAGCTGCTGAGGCGAGGCAGAACTCGGCGACACATTGCGCTTCGCGGCCATCACCGCCGCCTTTCGCCCCACGTGTTCATGTTGTTCTCGTGCTATGCTTTGGACATCACCATCCTGGCCTTTCATTCGTTCGTTTTGCGGCGCGTATGTTCACAGAGACCGCTAACAGGAAAATTGGTTGTGAGTAAAGGAACGGCGCAGTAACTTTCTCACTTCTCAGGGAACGCCTAAACGTGCCTTGAGAGAGGGATGAAGAAAGGAGTGAAAGAAGAAAAAACTCGCTGGATGGTTACAAGTGTACAGCGCGAATGTTTGAGAGCTATGTGGGGTGCGACAGCAAAGAAAAAAGCCGGGCGTCGGGCCAGGAGACTCTTGTACCCATCTTTGTACGGCAGTTGGATTTGAGCCAACCACCTACCGCAGCCGATGCGGACGCCCAAGCAACTAAGCCACTCGTCGCCTGCCATCACCCATCCCTACTTCATCTTCCTCGTATCCCCGAAAAGTGGAGAGAGGTTCCCTCTTTCCACTTTGCCACCTGCCAAGCGAGGCAGGTGGCGCTGCGCACGCTGGCGCCGACGATGGCGCGAAATTAGGGAACGAGCTAGTAACAGCTCACGCTGTTATTAGCTATAAAAGAGAAATTAAGTGTCGCAGTGAGGATACCAGAATCGGAATCTTGGAAGAACGCGGTCCTCAGTTTAAGAAGGGGGACGCCAAGAACTTGAATTACAAGTCGAACGGCTTACTGTCAGTTGTTTATAATGTATATACTAAGATAATCGCTAATGGAATCAGAGAAACATTAATCTTCAGTCAACCAAATGACCAGTCTGGCTTTCGGAAACGGTACTCGACGATATACCATATTCACACCATCAGTCAGGTGGCAGAATAATGCACAGATTATAATTATGCGCCATATACAGCCTTACGAGAAAACATCTCAGTCAAAATCGCCGCAGCAATGCAGGCATTGCGGAATCAGGGGTAGAAGAGGCATATGTAAAAATACAGAACGATATCAATAGCGGCTACTGTCACCATAGCTCTCTATAAAGTGATAAAATCCCCATCAGAAAGGTTGTCAGGCACAGAGACACAATACCTGCAGTACTATTCACTACGTGCCTGGAGGAGGTATTCAGATAACGGGATTGCAAAGAATTAACGGGGGCCTATAGTAATGTATAGTAAAGAAATCTATAGTAATGTTTAACAGCCTCGGAAGGAAACAAAAGTCTACGATAGGCAGCAAAGCACTGAAAATGGTAAGAGAATGCATCTGCTTAGGGTAGACGGTGACCGCATATTGGAGCCACGAGACTGAAATAACAAGGAGAATATGAATGGGTGGAGAGCATTTGGCAGGCACTCTCAGATGATGAATAGTAGCTTAATAATATCCCTTAAAAAGAAAGTATATAACAGGTGGGTCCTACTGATACTCACTCGGAGGGAAGAAACGTAGAAGCTAACGTGTAGGCTTGATATTGAGTTAAGGACAGCTCATTCTGCTATGCAAAGGAAAACGATTAGCGTAACGTTGAGAGAAAGGAAGACGGTAGAGTGGTGCAGAGAGCAAACGCAAAAAAACATAAAGATACACTAGTCGAAATCACGACGAAGAAATGGGCATACTCAGGGCATGTAACGCGAGGACAAAATAACTGATAGCCCCTTAAGGTAACGGAGTGGGTCTCGAGAGAAGGCAAGCGTAGCAGGGGGCGGCAGAAAGCCAGGTGGGCGGAGGAGATTAGGAAGTTAACGGGTATAAGTTAGCCGCACCTGGCACAGGACAGGGTTAGTTGGAGAGATAAGAGAAGAGTCCTTTGCCGTGCAGCATACTAGGTCACTCTGATGGTGATGATGATTAGTGGAGGATTCCGAATTAATTTCGACCACCTGGAATTCGATTGCACAAACGTGACCACATTTTCTTGCAGTTGCGTCGACGTACGGGTCAACGGAGCGGAGGCGGCGGCGTTCAGCCGAGGCGAATAATAATAATAATAATTGGTTTTTGTGGAAAGGAAATGGCGCAGTATGTCTCATATATCGTTGGACACTTGAACCGCGCCGTAAGGGAAGGGACAAGGGAGGGAGTGAAAGAAGAAGGGAAGAAGGAGGTGCCGTAGTGGAGGGCTCCGGAATAATTTCGACCACCTGGGGATCTTTAACGGGCACTGACATCGCACGGCACACGGGCGCCTTAGCGTTTTTCCTCCATAAAAACGCAGCCGCCGTGGTCGGGTTCGAACTCGGGAGCTCCGGATCAGTAGTCGAGCGCCCTAACCACTGACGTGCCCAGCATTCTGTGTAGCACGCGCTGGCGCCACCACCTCCTCTTCAGCACGTGGCGAGCGCTGATCATGCGGATCGCCACATACAAAAAGCGGCGAAGGAAGTTGAGCACGCCGTCCTCATTAAGAATACCTTTGAAAAGTAAAGTGTCTCACGAGGGAAGCTACTCAAGACTCGAGTGCGGCAGCAGCGTGAACCCACTAGAATACGCTAAGCCTTCCTGCAGTGCATTTCATGCTTACATCTACCCTCGACGAAAGGATAGACGGCGAATTTTTTGTCCCCGTCAGTTTCTTGTGCTGTTTCGTTAAACATGATGATGGTGATTATCAGCACGCACAGGCACCTCGTAATAACACGTACAAACAGCCAGAGCGCCCTATTATAGCATTCGCCAACGACACGACCTGCGTGCCAGTGAAGAAAGGCGTGGCAATGAACAATACTCTGCACTACCGTGACCACAATATGGTGGGAGGTTTAGGCGCAAGGAACAGAACTGACGCAACAACGATCTCCTCGTCAAGCGTCCGCTGCGACCTTCTTCCTTCCAGCGACCATTTGTCCCGTCACTTCCTTCTTTTCATTCCCGCCCTCCTTTTTCCCCTGCCCTTGCGTTACACACGAAGGGGCGAGACAGATGTAGGCCGGCATTATTTCCAAAGGACGGCTGTCCTTCCCGCTCCTCGATACGGCCGCCCCGGTCCAGGAAAAAAAAGGAGAGGAGCGCGCTCGCCAACATCCCGCCATCCCGCGACGGGACAGCCGCCGCTCAACTTTGCCAGCGCACCGATCACTCGCCGGAAGAAAGGGACGCGAAGGACGCCTCGGCGCCCTCCTCCCTGCGATCGGGGCAGGGAGCATCCCCGTCGGGAGAACGGGAGAGGGGGACGGAGGGAAGGTTCCCGCGCGCCCCGCCCCCGGGCCGGCCCCGCCGGCGCGCGCGCGCGCGCTATCGCGAGCCGCGGCTCCGACCCTGGGCCCGGCGCACGGAGCACGTGCCCGCCTCGTCGAGCGCGTCGCAGGCAGTGCCGGGCGCCGATGGAACCTGCCGGCCACGCCGCCGCTGCTGCTGCCGCCCCGGTGGACCTGTCGCGCTCGGCGTCGGGCCTGAGTCCCCCCGTGCTGAACGGAGGCGGCCCGGGTCCCGCAACGACGCTGAGCGGCGTGGGACTGACTCCCCCCGGCCTGGGCGCGGGACTGAGCCTGTTGCCGAGCCTGTACGCCGGGGGCCGGACCGGAGACTACGGGGTACCGAGCAGCGGTGAAGCCACCGAGTGCCGTCTGGTCGAGTACCGAGGGGAGCGCGTGGCGGCCTTCGTCCAGAGGAGCGGGGAGCTCCTGCTGTGTCTGCCGCAGGCAAGAGGCGTACAGTCGTTTGCAGACTTAGCCAGAACGGGCTAACGCGCGCCTTTCTGCAATGTGGCAGTGAACATTTGAACTAGCACGCGCATGACACTGCCATCAAGAACGTTTAAGCTCCGTACGTAGGAAGAGCAAAAAGGTGCTTAAAACGTGTTCCTCTTAATCTGTGCAAGATGAATTTAGCACCGTGTACGCTCACAGGCGGTGTCGCCGATAGGTTTCTTATGCCTTATGCTTGGTTTTGTGTGAACGAAGCAATGTCCTCCTAGGTGTCTTACGATAAAGGCGGTGGGTCAGTAAAGTTCAGGAAAAAAGGATAGGGGATTCATGTGGTATTCAGCGACTGGCCTGTCAACTTCACTGTTTAAATACTTTGCGTCTTTATTAGCAAAGAAAAGATGAAACCACTATTCTTTTACACGGCCGTCAAAAGCCAGTTCAAATGAAGTTGCCATAAAAAAAGTCCAATAATTTTCATTTTTTATAAGCGCCTATTCGTGTAGTTTCTTGTCGTTGTCATACCACTGAAACCGACCACTCATGCACTAGAAAATTCAAACAACATGCTTGCGTATGTCGCTGTTAGGAAAGGCGGAAAGAGCAGAAAAAATGCCGCAGGCAGCATAACCGCCTCCCTGCGCGGCAGACTTCTGGAGAGCCCAACAAAGTGGGTGTAACCTGTGACGTCACAACAACTGGACGATTTTGTCTTACGTTCACAGTGCTGAACATCCAACGGCACCATGAAAAAAAAAACGTCCTTATAGAGAGAAGAATGCCGGTGTCTCAGTTAATTCCGTCCTCAGAATACTCGCACGTGACAACGTGCACGACAAATTTACAAGTTTTTGCCCAAGAGATGACCATTTGTAGGACTGAAACAGACACAAAAAGGCACGAATAAAACAAAGCTAACACTTCGATGATGCCACTGAGCTGTTTATAGACACACGATGTAAGCACAGTTAAAGAAAACACTAGAGATACTGTTCTTTAGCTGCAACATAAACCAGCGGGAAGCGTTTCTCCTATAGGATACAAGTCTCTCCTGAAGTCTTGCTTATGTGTTCTCAAATCAGTAGAAATTTCCAGCATGACTTTGCGATAGATATGCTAATAATCCACGTTTCAGAAGGAGAGCGCAAAGTGAATTCAATCAGGCTAACTGACACTACCACAAAGCTCTTTCTGCATTATTGCTAAACACAAGAACGTGGCCTAGCGCAGGCAGTAACAAGGGTCAGTGAAGACGCCCTTGGAATGAAATAGTTTGCAAGAGTGCGGTCGGTTAGGGAAACTTGACGTTATTGCGACTCATATCACTCTACGTATCAAGTACTGTGAGCTTACTCGGCCTACTATGTGCGTTGTGCTGGTAAACGAGGTGTTTCTTCAACTTGTCCAAATAGGTACGAGACTCTCGGTTGAAATAGATAGGGTAGAGTTACACCTATTATTTTTCTCCCCATAGCTCTCTGCGTTGTCCTGAACTTAAGCTGACCCCTTTTCGTTAGCCTCCACGTTTCTGCCCCGTAGGTGAGTACCGGTAAGGTACAGCTGTTGTATACTTTTCTCTTGAGGGATATTGGTAAACTGCCATTCATGATCTGCGAGAACCTGCCATATGCGCTCCACCCCATTCTTATTCTTCTTGTTATTTCACTCTCGTGATCCGGATCTACGGTCACTACCTGCCCTAAGAAGACGTGTTCTCTTACCACTTCCCGCACCTTGCTACCAATTTTGAACTGCTGTTGCCTTGCGAGACTGTTGAACATTACTTTGGTTTTCTGCATGTTAACTTTAGAACTTGTAGATGCGTAGAATTACTAATGACTAAACTAAGTTAAAAGGGCGAGAATCTCCATTCTTAGACTTTTTTATTACGGTGATACATTAAAGGGTTGATGTCGTTTGTTGCTGCGATTAATTAGCGGAGTAGTACAGCACCCTGATGCCCATGGCTTTGGCTGTCAGATCTTCTTTCTTAAGTTGTATCCTACTATAGCATACTCTCTAAGTAGACAATCAAAGTTTTTTTAATGGACTATTTCAGAACGCAGCTTGGTCGCGCCGCGCTGAGCGTCATGAGAACTCACCCTTTCCAGTACACCACATCACGGCCACGCTTCTATCAGAACTGGCAGAGCCGCCGCTGCCGTCACTATCGCCGAAGCTCAGCGCGTCGCAATTCTCGCGAAATGGGCATAACTAAACTATAGATATGAGAATCAGGATTTGTTTCCGAAAGTTAACCATGGTGCAGGACGCAGCAGCTTCCAGCTACAAGCCCAGTAGGCATACGAGTGACAGGCGTGAGACTCACAGACGTGTCGCGGGAAGAAAATACACAAATAGGGTTCACGTAAAATGTCGCAGCATTCGCGAAGTTGCTAAATCGAAACAGGAACCCCTGTGAGGTCTCGCTGTATTCGTGGAATGGCGATAAGCTCCGACAGGTGCGCCGATGCGGCCAGCGGTAGATGAGAGTATGCTCCCATTTTTCCCACAACCGAATCCGATTCGATCACCGTGGCACCTCTTCGCCTAGAAGTGGTCCTGTTTGCAGCTGTGACCGTGGCCTAAGTGCTTCCTCTGCAGCTAAACCCCCCCGGACAGCCCTTGGACAAGCACTTGGATGTCCCTTTATTAGGTCGCGTCAACCACATTGTGCCGCTTCAGCACATTTAAGAATTCCAGTGTGAGCGGGGACCCGCTAGAATTACAGAATGTGGGCATATAAGGCCCTACTTGGAAACTATATTAGCTAGACTGTGAAGCATCCGATTGCCATGACATGTGCGCTAAATTCTTTGAAGTGCCTCGAGAAAGCAAGGAAAATAAAAGCCGGAACTACAAGTAGTCATTGGGCATATCAGTGGCAAACGAATCGCTGCCTGCTCTGATAACGCTCAACTTGCTAAAGCTGATAAAGCGCATATTGCTAAAGCTGAGGGCGTATCACTCACTCACTCACTCACTCACTCACTCACTCACTCACTCACTCACTCACTCACTCACTCACTCACTCACTCACTCACTCACTCACTCACTCACTCACTCACTCACTCACTCACTCACTCACTCACTCACTCACTCACTCACTCACTCACTCACTCACTCACTCACTCACTCACTCACTCACTCACTCACTCACTCACTCACTCACTCACTCACTCACTCACTTCATCGATCCGTCGAACTTCGCCTCCTCTTTCTAAGACGCACTGATTCTCTCGTTCTCCCCTGCCTTCTTTAGCAGAACCTATTAGTTCCATAAATCACTCGCTTCGTGTTCGCTCCTGATTTCCCATATAGCAACGCTTATATCCTCGAAGACTAGTCGAGCCGTCTGTCGGTCCCCTTTGGTGCAGGCCTTCGAGCTGTTCCTGAAGCACCTGGTGGGTGGCCTGCACACCGTGTACACGAAGCTCAAGCGTCTCGGCATCAGCCCCATCGTGTGCAACGTGGAGCAGGTGCGCATCCTGCGGGGGCTGGGAGCCATCCAGCCCGGCGTCAACCGCTGCAAGCTGCTCGCGTGCCGGGACTTCGACGCCCTCTATCGCGACTGCACCACGGCCAGGTGAGGACGCCGCTGCTGTTCGCTGGACTGCCATTAGTTCTCCCACGCCTTGCGCGAAGGCAGGTATGCATAGTGCAGGTTGTCCGCCCATGTACGCCATGATTTGGTTTAGACCGGTGTTCCCACACTCATTGTCAGGACACGTTTACTGCGTCCCGTCCCCGAACGCATTGCATTCGTACATGTGTCCGGATACACTGTATACAGGAGCAGCATGGTGCAGCGGCAGTTTTCGTGGTCATCATTTTCAACACTGGCCCCGCCATGGTGGTTCATAGGTTATTGTGCTCGGCTGCTTACCCGAGAGACGTGGGTTCGATCCCGGCCACGACGGTCGCATTTTGGTAGGGGTGAAATGCTAGAGGCCCGTGTACTGTGCGATGTCATTGCACGTTGAAGAACCCTACGTGGTTGAAATTATCCGGAGCCCTCCATTACGACGTCCCTCATAGCCTGAATCGCTTTGGGACGTTAAACCCTATAAATCAAGACTATTTTCAAACGCTGGTGAACTGGTGAGAACAGCGAAGGGGAACGTTAGGAAGAAAAAAAACCTTGCGGCTGTGCACACTTCCTGTCAGCATTTATTCCATGACATGTAGTTGTATACAGTCTGCATTGGTAGGCATTGAAGAAGGCAGGCTTCTGTCGAAACTGTCAAGGCGCCAACTATCTATGAGAAGTAAATGCCTCTTCTAGTATGTCTTGCCGCCATAATTACTAAGCTCGGGAACTGGCTTGCTTAATGCATAGAGTCAGCCTTTTCGACCATTCTTCTCGGAGACCAATACAGGGGTTTCCTTTAGAGTAGTTAGGAATAACAAAAGATAATAATCGTCATTTCACAGTCGATGGTCAGAGGCGACAAATGCGCCCACGTACCCTTACCAGGTGGCGCTCCCTATCTGACACGCTGTTATGTCTTGAGGTAGCGCCGTTCGCGTGGTGCCCATCAATAACATCAATAACAAGCAAAGGAACAGTAAACAGGCTAGGTATGATGTGGACAAAATAACCACAAGAAAGTAAATAAAAAATCGGGCGATAAGAAACAATATAATACAAAGTACATGTTCAAAGTAAACGATTAGGCATAACGGAAATGAAAAATAGTACAGTGTACGTATTAGGCACGAAAAGAACAGAAGTAATCGCAAAAGTACAGCAATTGAAAAAAAAGAAAACATTAAAAAATTTCGAAGATTTCAAACATTTCAAACGCCAACGTCGCTGCGCATGAGAGCAAGAAATATGGAGGCGTTAGATTCAATGGCTATGTGCGCTGGTAAATTGTTTCATTCTATGATAGTGCGTGTTATGAACGACTTGGCAAATGCAGATGAACGGCACTCGATGCGTTTAACTTTGTGCGGATGGTCGAACCACGGAAAGAAGGCTGATGGTGATTGTAAAAAATCGTGGTGAAGCGAAGGATGGCGATACAGTTTATGGAAAAGTGCTAGTCGTGATAGTTTACGGCGGTAAGACAAGTCTTCTAATTCGGCGCGATTCTTTAGGGCTGTGACGCTGGTAGTATGGTGAGTAGTCTGAAAAAATAAAACGCGCAGCACGGTTCTGCAAGGACTCAGTGTTAGCTATGAGATAGGCTTGATCAGGATCCCAGATGGCGGACGCATATTCAATCTTCGGACGAATGAGTGCGATGAACGCGAGTTTTTTCAGGTGCGGGGGAGCCAGTCTGAGGTTATGCTTTAGTAGGCCGAGGGAGCGGCTGGCGGATGCTAAAGTTAGATTAACGTGGTTAAGCCATGTTAAGTCCGATTTCAGGTGAACTCCGAGGTACTTGTAAGTAATTATAAGTTCGACAGATTCGTTATTTAGGAAATAAGTTGTGCGAATACGAGAACTGCGAGTGAAAGACAAAAGCTTAGTTTTAGAAGTATTAAGTGGCATGAGCCATGACGTGCACCATGCGGTTACTGCATCGAGTTCAGTTTGCAAACATTGTTGGCCAGTGACAGAAGCAATGTTGCGGTATATTACGCGGTCATCGGCAAAGAGCCTAACTCGAGAAGACACAGCGTTAGTTGAATCATTCATAAATATATTAAAAGAGGAGGGGACCCAGAGAACCTCAGGTAATCGAGATATATCCGGAGCACTACACTACCGCTCCTCTTTCTTCTTTCTTTCCCTCCCTCCTTCCTCCGTTCCCTCACAGCGCCGGTGGCGTGTCCACCGAAAAGTGAGATTTACGTACTGCGTTTTTATTTTGACAAAAACATTTTTTATAGCGAAGAACGAATGAATGATAGGTGACGAACACGGCGATATGCAATGCGAGGTGTGAGAGGCTACCACTTGATAGCACAGCGTGAGAACCTGCGGTGATGGCCGAGTGGTCTAAGGCCGCCGGTGGTTCGAATCGCGCTTGGGATTGAAGATGTTTTCTACTGGATGCCGTTCGGGCAGAATTGTACAGAAGTTTTCAGATAAGTTCACCCTCCAGTTTGGATTCACTGCAAGGCCACAGTGCCTGCATAACAAGGCAAGAGCGGATGCTAGTTGGTTCTCCATAGATACCACATACACAGTACAGGAACATACGAAGTGCGTTCGTCTCTTCCTGTGTATGTGGTAGGTGCCTGCATGTTTCTTACGCTGCGGCCGCATCTTGCTGTATCCCAACGTTGCGAACAATACTTATACGCACGCTCTGCCGTGGAACGGAAGGAAGATGGCTGTGGCCGTGAACTACAGCAGCTTAGCGAAAACACGCGAGAAGTACAAGCGGAAGAGAGAGAGGGAAAAAACTCTTATTATCGGCAGAGGTTGGAGGGGGCCCCCCGGTTCGTGGAACCCTTAGTCCAGGGCTCCATTTGCTGTAGCAATCCGGGTGGGCCGGGCGATCAGGTCACGCTGGTCGTCCAGGGCTGTGCTAGACAGGGCGGTTTCCCAATGAGAAGGTGAGGGGTAGGGTATGGGGGGGGGGGGGGTACTGAGGAAAGATTGGGGCATTCCGATGTGGTATGGTAGAGATTTGGATGTGCGCCACAAAAAGAGCAATTTGTGGGGTATCGTGTGGGGTAAAATGTGCGCCTAAGCGAAAGTTGGGGAATAGTGTTGAAGTATGGATTTGGCGCCTCGAGGTCACCTTCTCTCGTCGGAGCTTTGTGTGAGGTGGTGAGTATGTTCTGCGGGAGAGTCGGTTATGTTGGAGCATGTGAGAAAAGGTGGGTGGGTTGGACACCGGTATGTCTGGGTTAGGACAGCCTTCACTGTCGCCCGGAGGGTAAGTTTTCAGGTTGTCACATAAACGCGCTCACTGCCGGGGAGACACGCATGCCTAGGTGTCCAGACGTGGCGGGTTTTTGGGAGCTGATATGTGGAGTGTAGAATGCTATGCGCGATAGGGGAGATATGTGCTTGTGTGTAGTTGCGACAGGTAGTTTGAGAGTCAGTGATGATAATTATTGATTAATCCGGTGGCCTCGCTCGTATTGCCAGGGCTGTAGCACATTCTTCCGCCTCTGTGCTATTTCCAGTGCATTCTGTGGTTGTGGTGACTGTGTCACCCTTCCAGTCAGCCTCCGCCAACGTCGCAATCATTGCCGCACGTTGTGTTTTGGCGCCCGTGTATACACAATTGCTTCATCATTACCAGATTTGGTAAAGGGCTTTTGCCCTTGCTTTGAGTCTTCCCTCGTGGAATTCCGGATGCATGTTTCTCGGTATTGGAGCGACGGAGATGTTGAGTTTTAATTCTGGGCGATGCCTTTAGATTCACAGGATTCATGATTGGAGGTCGGGTATTCGAGTTGCTGTAGTACATGTCTGCCCGTGGGGGTGCGTTTGACTCTTTCAAAATGGTTTATTTTATGGGCTTCAGTGCACTCGTCGACAGTAATGGCGCCAGGCAACGTGATCTAAGCAAACGCACCGGCAAGCGATCACGAGGAAATCAGTAGGCGCTTGCGTTCACAAAAAAACACCTCCACGCATGAAAGCTTCTGCATAGGCACATAACTTATAGCGGGCACTAAAAAAAGTTATAAAAATAATATAGCCCAGCCCGCGCTGTCTCGGACACAACAGGCTTATGCATAGATGCCCTTTCTATGAATTTCTCGGGGTCGGCCTTCAGTGTATGGAAACCATGCTCACCGCCCGCTTGGCTTCATTTGCGAAGCCGCTGTCATAAGAACGCGGGCCACTATGCGAGCGGCCGGATCATGCAGAGTACCTTCCGCGCCGCTTCCGAAGCTCTTGTTTCCAGTGTTTGGGAACAGCGTCCCTGTAGTGACAGGGTAGGAAACGCACTGCACGTCCCGAAGATGCTCCGTCCTCTTCCGGAAGAGGCCTTCATTCTTTTCTCAGAGACTGTACGCACGGTAAGCACCAGTTAGGATACCTCTCACAAAGTACAGAAGGGAGGGGAAAGTCTCAATGTGCTTGCCAATGTTTCGGCAAGGGGACCTGTCTTCGTCTGGGCCAGTGATGAGTGGCTTACCTTTGCAACGGCATTTTGCATTGCGCTCAGCCCGTATCTCCTTAAACTTCAATATATGAAAAAAAATCAGAATTTGTGAAATATTCATTTAACTTCAGAATTCAGAGTGAGCCTTTTATTCGTGGAAGTAGTTTTCTCAACACCGGTTTTTGAGGCGTGAATGCTCTACCTATTGCATGTGGTAAAGCTTGGAATATTTGACATCGACTAAGTCACATTTTGAAGTCTAGCTTTCGTCGACATCACTTTTAATTGTGAGGCGACTATGGAATAATGAAAAGATATGTGAAAAAAATTGCATTCGTAAACAACCTTTAGTTGAAAAAATGAGCTTGGACAGAATTTCTGGGCATGTCATCACGCCGGGCGGTTTTCTCATGACGATGCGCAAATGTTGTTTGCTTTTTTTGGGAAATCACACTATAGTCGATGCGGAAGCATCTTTTCACAGGTTCCTTAGAAAACTGTCGGCTCTTTCTCAACGCAACGCTTGCACAGGAACAGTTAAGCTCCTCAAGTGGGAGCTAGTGGGAGCAAGCTTTTGTACGTTAAACTTTTACAGTTAGTGAGCAAAAAAGTGATGTCCTGTACATGTAGGACACTAGGCATATTTAAGAGATAATTCTGTCCAGTTATCAGTCATTCAGTCTAGTTATCAGTCACTCAGTCGAGCTATCAGTCATGCAGTCAGTCAGTCGGGCTATCAGTCAGTCAGTCAGTCAGTCAGTCAGTCAGTCAGTCAGTCAGTCGGGCTATCAGTCATTCAATCGAGCTATCAGTCATTCATGCATTCAGTCGAGCTATCAGTCATTCAGTCGAGCTATCAGTCCTTCAGTCGAACTATCAGTTTTTCAGTCATTCAATCGAGCTATCAGTCATGCATGCATTCAGTCGAGCTACTTAGTCATTCAGTCGAGCTATCAGTCATTCAGTCGAGCCATCAGTCTTTCAGTCGATCTATCAGTCATTCAGTCGAGCCATCAGTCTTTCAGTCGAGCTATCAGCCATTCAGTCGAGCTGTCCGATATTCAGTCATTCAGTCGAGCTTTCAGTCATTCAGTCAGTACGTCATGCTGTGTACATGCTTTCTACATGCTTCTGTATGTTCACTAGAAAAAAGCCAACTCAAAACTCAAACCAAATAGAATAAATGATGGGTTCAGCTGTATATACCAGCCTCAGAATACGGCAAATATTCGCGCCAGATTAATGGCAATTTTAGAGGCCGCGTCTCGGTCTTTTATACCCACATTAATTTCGGCTTGTTATCGAATCCGCAAACTTTGTCCCTTTCGATGCCGTCGTTCGGCGGCAGTTTGCAGCTGATGAACATGCCCCGGTGACAAAACAGTGCCTGCACGCCGCCACCGCACCAGGCGAGCTCTCCTTACAGATTGACTAATGAGAAGGGAAGACAGGCGCAATTTAAGCCGCCGACAATTTATAACTCCGGCTCTCTCGAGCCTTCTTCAACGCAGACCACGCCGCCCATCCTTTATTATTATCTTTCTCTTCTTTCGCCGTCTCGACTGCCTTTTCAAGTCGGGCTCTCGAGTCAGAGCAGGACAGCAGCAGGGCAGCCACCCACGGCAGCGGCACATGTCTTCACCGCTAAACAACTCGGCAGATCCACGCTTACTTTAATCGCAAGTGAACGAAGGCGAAAGGATGAAAGCTGAGTGGAGTTCACCCCCACCCCCCTCGCAGACAAGTAAAATATTCGACTAGCAAGAAGACCAATTCCACGAGTGAAGAAGGAACCTTGAGCGATTCGGCGGGGACAATTATGAGAAGAGAGAGCGACAATTTTTCGCTGGCGCGCCGGTTGAACGCACATACTAGGAAAAGGAGACGAGGAATCGCCCCCCCCCCTCCCTCCTTTCCCCCTTCTCCACGCACGCTAATAAATGCCTACCCTGGCTTTTTAACTCGACGACTGGGGGATACCAACTGCTGCTTCTGCTGCCGACGCTGCAAGCTAGCGAGACAAAGGCGTGGAAAGTCTGCGCAGTGCCTGAGCGGGAACCGCTCTCTCCTTGACGGCTGCCTTCTCTGTGTGCAGGCACCCCAGCCGCAGCATGAATGAAACGATCCGATCATTAGAGGAAGGGCGCTGCTCTCTAATGAGACGGCGGCGGAGAGTAGGCCAGATCAAACGGCCGACTCCCGAGGGAATTCGGAATAAGAAAAGAGAGGAAGAAATGAAGGAGGGAAAGGGGCGCCAATGTGGCGTCCAAGACAGAGTGGGAGACGGAGGGGTTCGGGCCTTAACGCTCCTTCCAAAAATTGCTAATTGAAGAAAACTGAGTTAAGTTATATAGGTTGGTGCAGCCGGTGCGGCAGCATGAAGTCCCTCAATAATATCACAGAGAAAGAAAAAGTATATTTTTTTTTCTCTGACAACGCTTCATCGTGCCCGTTGCCCTGTTGTTAATGCGGGAATTAGTGATGAGACAATGCAGATATTCTAGCCCGAAGACATGGGCGTAACTCCTGTTGGTTTGGCAATGCCGTTTTATAGCTATTATCACTGCGTAGCAGTGCTAAAAGATCTATAGATACATAAAAATGCTGATAGTCGCTCGCAAGGGTGCACAAAAGAAACAACATGAAAAATATTTTGTCACCGAATATCATTCCAAAGATAAGAAAGTATATTCAGCCTACGGTACGAATATCATTCCAAAGATAAGAAAATATATTCAGCCTACGGTGCGAGCCCAGCCACGGTGGCTCAGTGGTTAGGGCGCTCGACTACTGATCCGGAGTTCCCGGGTTTGAACCCGACCGCGGCGGCTGCGTTTTTATGGAGGAAAAACGCCAAGGCGCCCGTGTGCTGTGCGATGTCAGTGCACGTTAAAGATCCCCAGGTGGTCGAAATTATTCCGGAGCCCTCCACTACGGACCTATTCGTTCCTATCTTCTTTCACTCCCTCCTTTATCCCTTCCCTTACGGCGCGGTTCAGGTGTCCAACGATATATGAGACAGATACTGCGCCATTCCCATTCCACCAAAAACCAATTATTATTAATTACGGTGCGACACTACAGAAGTAACAATATTGCGAGTTCTTGATGATATCGAACGTATGGGACGTACGTGATAGGGCGTGGGCGTGCTGTCAGTAACTCTAAACACGAATAATCCTATATGAGAGAAAAAAGGGAGAGAAAATAAAAGTGGGTGCGGTAGTGGACAGCTTACTTTCTCTCTACTCCTTTTTGTAGAGTTCAGCTGATTAGGGCGTCATGTTCTTTTTCATGGAAACAAGGATGTGAGAAGTCATTCCTTAACAATTATTAATACACGAATGTCTTACTTGGGTAATTACAAGAGATCGCCAGGAAGGCCCTGGCTATAGATCTTGCCAGGACATATACGCAATGCAACGACGTTACAACTGCGGTGCGCCGTTAACACGATTTATTTATTCGTCCCGGTATTCGCTAGTAGCGCCGGCAATTATCAGTGCGCGAAAGTTGCAGAAATGTCGACAGTGCGTTGAAGGTTGCGGCGCTTTCTACGGCTCTTGTAGGTAAACAACAAACCGGTGCGCTACGAGCGAGCTGTTCAGTTAATTAACCACGGAACTGTGTCGGCGCGGCATCGTTGGTGCATTTTCTGAGCCGATGAATTGCTGTTATTAGTTGTGCCGCTGATGGATGCCTGTTTTCAAGCGCAATTAGGAGAGAAAAAAGTCGCCAGAGACACTTTAGACTGCTTGCGTGTGAGAAGGCGTAAGCTTGCCTGCTCATTTTGTGAAGGCAGTCGCCGCGCGCTGCGGAGTGATGTAACCCCCCCCCCCCCCCCCCCCCCGCAGCTGGTAATAATACCTCTACATGGCTTTACTTAGCCGCCACACCCCTTCTGATCTGCGCGCTAACTTCGTGAAGGCAGTCGCCACCCTACCACAACCCGCCCTTCCCTAACCCGCCAGCTGCCGCATCGTGTTGCATTCGGATGCACCGATCATCTGAATGAGGTCATTCTCTATTTAACATTTGTAGATCCCTGGGAGACCTCATACCACTCCTGGCGCAGTGGTGCAGCGGTTAAGGGATGCGCCACTGCCCTGGAATGACAGGTGCTGCCACCGGTGAAGTTTGTGCGATCCGGGTTGCTTTTCCAAGCAACCACGAGCGACCAATCATTAATTTAACAAACCACCTACCAGGTCGCATGAGGACGCCATCTTTTAGAGGTACCATCGAGTGGTAACACAAACACACGTGCGCGCGCACACACACGCACGCACACGCACCCCACACACGCACGCACACACGCACGCACGCGCACACGCACACATGCACACACGCACATGCACGCACACGCGGGTTTTCACTCAGTGGAGGCGTACGCCTTAAATATCCGGAAAATTGTGTTCGAGCAAGCGTACTTCTTACATTGCGGAACTTCAGGCTTGAAGCCGGAAGTGCTTTTTGGTGAGAGAATGCTTGCGTGCTGTTACTCCGCGAGTGCGGCCCTTGAAAAACCACGCTCTCTTTCGTAGTGCCCGCCCAGCAAGCAAAGCCAAGCATATATAAAATTAATTTCTCGTGTCCGTTAATCCCGATTCTACAAGTCTTCCGTGTGGATGCATCTCTCGCGATATTGCCAGGTATTCAAAACTTAAGGGACACAAGTTACGTTAAGTTTACCCGGCTCCCGACCGAAGGTGCAGCGGTTCGGTTCCGTTTGACCCCCTTTTTATCGTTTACGCGAAAAAAGTGGCAGGATTCTAACGCAGCCAAACCGAGTAGACGTGCGAAAGCATGTGCTCAGCCTTATTGGTCCATGGTTTAGCTTTGCTGGGTCGTCGGCACATCTGGCGAAGATATTAGACTCAGGTTAGGCTCTGATCTAGGTTTAGTTGATCTGGTCTGTTCGCCCTGCAGATGGAAGTTGATGAAGACCGTCGACGATGTGCAGTGCACAGCGCGAGTGTGTGTTGCAGTTTAACACGAAGCGTGATCGGCTGCGGCGATTGCATAGTGCTCTTGTGTTAATCAAAACAAAGACAGCATAGTGCTCTCGTGCGATGGTCGGCGAAGCTGATCTCTTCGCGCCGCCGCGGGTTCGAGTGCAAGTCGAGGCAATATTTATTTATTTAACAGCATAGTTGCAGCTTTGGTCATGAAGTGGAGCTTTTGCTCAAAAAGAAGGATACGTCACCTGTCCCAAGCGCACTCGCCAGGAATGATCGTCGATGTTTGCATTCGCCGGACACACCAATGTGGAACAATTGAAGCTTCCGTAGCTAACGCCTTTAAGTCGAACACCGAGGCAGTGTTGACGGAGAATTTTTTTAAATATTTGGCGCAGTAATTTTAAACGCCACAACATCAGGTGTAAAAGGCTGGAACAAGGCCCGGGTTCGTTGCCGAGGCATGCAGAGTAGGATACGAAAGTGAAAACATAGTGCATGCGGTGCGGCATCGTGACAAAGGAAGAAAAATAATTAAGAAAAAAGTGCGGCACGCGCGGCCACCGATGCTCATTCTTCCTAAACCGAAAGGGTCGGAGATCTGAAACTGTTTTGAGGGCGTCTCGGAACTACACCGGCAAACGGCCTTTGCTTGCGAACCCTTCATTGCTATACTCGCAGTGCTTTCGCGATATCGAATATAGCAATCGTCGTCAGTCGCACCAACAGCGCCAGCATCCTGATCACCATCATTGTCATATTATCATCAGCATACATTTTCATGTGCTCTGAAACTGACGCTTATTACTGGCTTTGATAATCTCAACAAGCGCTTGTAGTTACGACTACGCTACTTTTGCTGGGTTATGGCTGTGCTGCGTGTAAGTGAAACCTAGAAAACGTTTTTACATGGGCCTCACACTCTCAGCGCAAAGCAGGGAAAGTAGACACGCGCACCGTTTAGACACGTGGGTCTCGCCACTCTCTCTCCCTCTCCTGCCAGCTCTCGCCCCGGTCGGCCGCCCAAGCGCTCCGGCATCCTGCTGGGCCTGGCAGGCGCGGCGCAGCACCAGCCGACGGGCTCCGCCATGCCCACCCTGCAGGCCATCAAGAAGCTGAGGCCCGACGGTGACTTCGCGTCCACATACGTCAACGGCGAGGCCTACGGTGAGAGAGGCGCTACGCTGTTGCTCGCGCCACGAACGGGGTTCGGCGAACGCTGCCGGTGGGTGACCTTCAACGATCTGCGTGATGACGTCAACCAGCCTGATAAACCACTGCAGGACACCGAGCTTTGTCCTTTCTTTTTTCACTCGTTCCCGCAAAAAAGAAAAAAGATAGTAGCTCAAAAATTCCTGCAGAGCGATAATATGAGGATTCGGGTGCATTTTTTATTCTAATGATTACGCGGCACCTCTGATGATTCACATTTTAAGACGACAGCCTCATATTGACTATTAGCAATGAGACCCGTAGTCGCTGTCGGCGTCCAGGAGAAGTGGTCCAGGAAACCCCGAATGACATCATCATAAAAGTTTTACAGTCCAATTCCGAAGGTGTGGGGACCTGAACCAAGTACCTTCTGATTGCGAGACGAGCGCGCCAGCCATTGGCAGCAAAACTGTTTTTAAGAAAAAAAATCTTGGCATTTATTAAACTTAAATAATGTTCTATTTACATGAAATATTTACAAAGCTTTTAAGAAACGGCACGAAAGACACCTAAAAAAGGCAGAGCAGCAGTGCACTAGACTGGAGGTAAGGCTGAGCACGCCACCAAAAGGTAGAGTCGCTTCGGTTTAAAGTCTCTCTTTTCATACACTTCTCACAGATGAACAATCATTTGGCAGAAATTAGATTTCAGTTATTTAGACAACAAAACCACATTCCTCCTTGGCGAATAAATGTGAACCTAGCGTATGCGTTGCCTTACGACTGTATGCTAATGAGTAGGTGTATCAATAGAAAAGAACCAAAACAGTCATTCAAAATTTAATGTCTTCGTCTTCAAACCAAGTAAGTAGTCGTAAGTGTCGTTCGCAATTTTTTATGAAAATTTGATTCACGAGCAACTATCGATTCATAACCTTACAAGAAACGTTGAAGAAGCGTTTTGTTAGTCTTATGCTTCTTCGATTGTTTTTAGTCCCTTAACGGTGCTTCATTCCGCGCTTTTTACCGTCATCTTCATAGCTGATGTCCTTTTGGAACAGAGACTGAGGGGCGAAAATTTTTTGCAGAAAAATATATAGCCTTTGACAGCAATATCTCTTATCCGTCTGTATTTATCGGATTAAAATTCGACACCCTGCCATGCTTTATTTGTGATGTCTAGCGCACCTTCCAGTGTGCTTATGCCAAGTTCTGCAGGAACAGGAAAATGTAAAAGAGGTGCTAGCGATCATAGAGGCGCTCACCGGACCTACGGGTTCTTTCTCCGTCGCAAAAACAACGGAGCAGACGACTCCGTGGACAAGACGACGCTGTTGCTGAACTGCCTGCGGCAGCAGATGGCCGACCCCCTGGGCCGCGTCCAGGTCCAGCCGGGGGGCGTCCAGCCACTGCTGGCCAACGGGAGGCCCGACAGCGCCGGCAGCAGGAACGACGCCGCCTCCACGCCGTCGCTACTCGAGCACCAGCGCCCGTCCGCGGCCGCACCCGTCCCGCACAAGGCGTGAGTGTCGGGCTCTACTCGTTGCTTCCTCCTCCCTTTCCTTCCTCCTTTATTTACAGCGAAAGCTGTTATACGGAGCCCGTCGAGGCCGGAGGTGTACACCGTCGGTTGTATTCACTGACTCTGTAGTCGGATGCAACTCAAGAACGAAACGGCTGTTCCCCGTCAATGGACCCATTTCCAGCCAATGGCGACGGCGGATACTCATGAGCCTGTTAGCGTGACAATGCAGGGAGTTGTAGATGAAAGAGGATAGTCCCCTCTCTGCATCGTCGCACAACTCCCCTGCGTTGTCACGCTAGCAGGTTCATGAGAATCGGCCGACGCCATTGGCTGGAAATGGGTCCTTTGACGGGGAACAGCCGTTTCGTTCTTGAGTTGCATCCGACTATAGTATTCACGTCTGGCAGCGCAGTCCCAGCGCTCATCACGCGCCCGCGGCCTCATCGTCTTCATTGCGGCTCAGAGGGCACGTCACGCGGGGAAGCATTGAGTTGAATTGTTGGCCACTGGCATGGATAGCCTTGCAGTTTTTCTGACGGCATGGCTGCATCGTAGTGACACCTAAACATTGATTGTAAGAGTATTGGCACAAATTTGTGACCTAGCAAAATTACGCCACGCCCACAAACAGTCATAAAAATAGTCATCAATTACTCCTGTCATCATTTTCAGCCCAGATCAGTGCCCGGAAGAAATTTTAAAAGAAGGCAGAAACTCTTTTGTTCGTACTCGAGAATTTTGAAAGAGAATTTAACCACCATCTCCATTGATTTTGTGAAAATTTCGTTCATCGGCAACTATCGTAAGTTGCTCATCAATGAAATCTTCATAAAATGTGAATGAACAGAGATGGTGGTTGGCGGAGGTTGATCATGATGTCCTGCATAGTAACACCTTACATGCTTACCCTGAATGTGGACATGGCTTACGGCTGTAGTTAACGGCCACGGCAGGACACCTTAGATTTAGATAATATGACGCCAAAGGCCACGCATTTCAAATCTAAGTCAGGTTTCGACAGTTGGGATCTAACGTTGTTTGGGAGTTAGATAAGCGTTCATTTCACAAACCACAAGGAGTTCCTTCGGCATTATTAAGAACAATTATTCGAAAAGAAGATACGGTTCAATTCATGAATTAAAAATATGAAAAATAAAAAAATTGACAGAGAAAATATGTAAGCTGCAAGAACAAAATGTCTTGAATACGTGACGTAGCAATACAAAATAACATTAAAACATTTCTGCATTCAATAGCAGGAATCTCCCAAAACAACTGCGCCACAATAACGCATTACTGAGTATCGTGATTTTCCTTTTAGGATTCCTTGAGTTTAGCACATTACGCAGCAAAGCGTAAACGCTAGACAATGTTTTTGATTATTTTTATTTTATTTTTCTTTCTTTTTTCTATCTTTCACCATAACCGCAGCAGTTTCTTGTCGCAGCTGTTTGAGCACAGCGGTCTTTTCCGCGTGCAGTTGTATGCAATAGCCACTTGCGCTTTGAGTTACAGGCCACAGTGGGGGAGGTTCCAGATTTAAGTCAGCGCGGGAAAGCATATATTCTCTTAGTCCCCCCCCCCCCCCTTTCGGCTGTTTTCATTTTTCATATGTTGGTGGTCTGGTAGCCGCTGAATTGTTATGTGCAAGTGAAGGTGAGCGGTTAGATATTTCTTGTGCCACTCATTTCTTCCGTCGTATCCAGCAGGTATCAGCATTTCGAGGTTTGTAAAAAAAATAAAAGAAATGTGCAGATAAGAATATTCATTGCAATCATTTGGCGCGCGACTAATCTTTCATATTTTCAAACGATAAACTGACAACGGCATTTTTATCGTTTTTTTAGTGTACGTATGCCAAGTACAGTCTTGGTCAAAAGTCTTAAGGTCACAGCGTTCAGCTGCAGCGAAATGAATCTTCGTAGAATGCTCCGTATAGCGGATCATTCAAAACACAAGTCAAGCAGGAAGCTTCTATACCGCAAGGAGAAAACTTCTGCTAGCGTTTCAAGGTCATTCGGTCTTTAATAGTGCTGCAATGGCTCTGTTATGCGGCTCAAGCAAAAAACCTTTGGCCTAGCCAAGACTGTACCTACACTCGTTTTACTTGGAGGTAAGCCACCTTGCAAAAAATTATTGAAAACAAAAATACAGTTGGTGTATGTCCAGCGGGTATTTCTTCTCGCAATCGTTGCAGCTTTGCACAGCGTCTTTACCCTTAGACAAAAAAAATTGACGCTCAAAATAATCGATACACCTGTGGCTGCACCCAGCGAATTATTCACAGTCTGTTTCATCCGGCAAATATGAAGGCATTGCTGAACGAGATGTCCAGACCATACGTTCCTCGGCCAAATTGCAGGACGAATATTCTGGTCGTGCTGAAAAGAAAGCAGTAAGGAAAGCTTAGAAAGACGTCTCAGAATTTCAGCAAGAGGCTAAAAAAAGTACACTTGTTGCGAAAAACTTCTCTAATTTGTATGCATGAGTGAGTAGGCGAAAGAGTTGATTTATTTCTTCTGCAATACGAAACGAATTCAGGCATGAATAAAAAAAAGACGGTGGTGGGAAAGGGGGGGGGCGATTCGACACCCGCAAAATTTTGGGATGCAGGCAACGCGAACACTATGGCCATTTCTGGGGATTAACAACGTATGAAAAATGCGTCTGCATACGCGAGAACAGCAAAATGTACATTTCAAAGGTAATATATGTGTTGCTTTAGAAGATATCGATGCGAATGTATGCTGCTAGAAGTTTGGGTAGATTTGACAGAACGCTGTGGATGAAAGAAAAGTTTTCTACAGGTTGGAGGAAAGATGATTTTTTTTTTGGCGGGGGAAGTGGCGGGGGGGGGGGGGATCGTTGGGTAAAATAGGTCGCGTCGCTTCGCAACACGTACACGGGGTACTTATCTAAACCTCTCAACTACATACTTACTAGAAACAATCTCCTTCATCGCAGTCTCCTATTGTATGCACATCACGAATATTATAATAGTAATTGAAGAAATTGGGAAATGCCACTGCGTTCCATCCAAGCTACCTTCGCCATGCTGGAGAGGTGTACATGATGGTCTACCTCTCTACTCATATCGGAGCCACATTCGTTGCCAGTTTGAGCAAGTTTTTTCCTTCATGTCTCACGGTTCACACATCAAGGCAGAAAGCCCCAGAGTGTTCCATAGTACAACTATTCGTTTCTTTTCGATTCCATTGTTTTCCAATTACGCTACCGTACCGAGCCCTGTGACAACAGAGGCGGAACATCGCTTGAGCCGATGACAATAGGCAAAAGCTATTGCTAATGTAAGGAATTGGAATTGACGTGTTCTATTGTTCGATACCAGGCGCCATGCATTACAACGACTGACTCTTCGCCATTGGTAAACCCTGCCTTAAACGCCGAATCTGACCGGCGATTGGCACTACTTGTTAGGCCTCAACCGTGACTTCACAGGCGGAACATCTACCAATGAATGAGCGGTCAAACAATGAATTCGACCCTGAGCCCATCACTTTACCATGGGCCCATCTCTGACACTGATCACACGCGGGACGTACTCCTACTGTTATCAGCAAACATCGATCGCCAGGCCGACACACACCGTCCCGCGTACCATTGGGAGCACGCACCCAACTCGCGCGACTTTACATAATAGGTTTCTGTTTCAGTGTCTGAACATTTCATCGCTGCTGTGCATACAGAATTACGACAGTCAGTTTGCAGTAGCCCTGAACTTATCCTGTAACAAAGCGCAAGAAGTCGGTCAGCCATGCCAGTGCTCACATATTTCTTTCCTTTCTTTGCGACAGCGCGACCGTGCCGCCCGAGCTGGGCATGGACGACAGCTGCTACATGTCCATGGAGCAGGGACCACACGCCGAGGGGAAGCCCGCCGCTGGGGACATACGCAGTGAGTGACGACAGTAAAGCGTTACACAGTCGCAGACAAATAAACGAGAAGTGATGATGATGATGATGATGAATGAATTTTTATGGCGCAAGGGCACCTGTGGCCAAAGAGCGCCGTGGCACAAGGTTGATTGTATAAACGAGAAGTCTCGGCGATCAAGCTGGTGTGCCTGTTGGTGCAGCGCGAATAGAGGACGGTCTTAGACGTTCAAGTGAACAAGAAAATCAACTTGGTTTTGCTCTCTTCAACTGACGACCTCGGAACATTGAGCAGGAGGATATGTGGCGTCAGGTTAAAAGTTGGGTATATTTTTACTTGTCAAATAAAAAAAAGTAACTACATAAGAGTGAATTTTCTAGAAATATATTTAATAAGTAGATTAGCAAAACCTCACCAAGGTATAAGTGAGGAACGGCAGTACACGACTGGCGTGAAAAACGTTACTGAGCTCGCATTCTGCTTTTACACAGCGACAGCGTTTACGTTAGAAACAATCGCAACCAGAGTAGACGTATGCTTGGCTCAATACTTACCTATCACTGACTGCTGTAGCATTAGCTCTCACTTTTTCGCTATCGTTGCGCTGCTAGTCCTAGATAATCACGCAATGTTGTTCATGTCTTAAGCGAGAACCCTTTAAGACAATATACTGCGGAATTGTAGCGTGTGCCATCGCTTATTTAACAACAAGTGAAATAAGGATGCCAGTGGTACACGATGCGGTACCAGAGGCGCGGGAAGCAACGGACGGAAAACTTTTTTTGACTGCAACTGAACGGATCTCTACAAGACTGTTTTTAACGCCATGCCAGTCAGAGCGCGACCAAAGGGTGACATCGCGCAACTAATATCGTCGCTACGGCGTCGTAATTTTACGCACTTTTTCGAGGATGTATTTAACCACAATTGTTGAAATTCCGCAAGCAAACGCAGAAGCTAAATATCGTAGGCTGAGTGCAGGTTCAGAAGTGTGGCTCAAGAATGGAGCGCCTCATACGGTGTCAAAAATGAGTTGTTTTTCTTTGTTTTTTCTTTCTTATTGTACGCACTATAATTCTCGTCTCGACGGCGGCACCATTATGCTGCCATTTTTACAGTCGCCATAGTTATGAATTTGTGATGAGGAGTTTTTTTTTCTCAAAATATCAACATTTTCTCAAACATTGGTGGAAGAGAAGTAAACCTACTTGATGCCAGTACCAGGGCCTGGTGATAAGGAGCGGTTGCTCCGCTTAGGCCCGTTGTGGTTGGTAATCCGCGGAGTCCGAATGAAGCCATGAATTGCAGGAGGCAGAGGGGTGGGTGCCTACATACTCTGACGGCAGCTGCCACAGTGTGCTACACGGTTCCGACGTACATTTTGCCCATATGATTTGTAACGTGTATCTGTGATACCGTGTTTCGTTTTCAATATGCTCCCTGTAGGCATGCTTAAATGGAGACCAGCAGGCTTTAATTCTTGATAACGACTTACATTTGCTGTTTTTATTCCGATAGCCTAAACCAGGCTATATATCGAGGCACGTAGCATTTTGGTGAAAGCCTTTTGTTCCCAATTGCTGGTTATTCGTGACTGCATAAGCAAACGCTACTGAATGAAGCGATGTATCTGCATTTGAACAACTGCTGGTTATTCCAGAGATTTTTGCAGCGATGCCATACTTCTCCCCATTTTTTTTTTCATTCTTCTCTTCGGTGCTTTTGCGTTTTTTTAACCACGGACTACATTGTTAGCTCAATTTTGTACTGAGTTTGGCACTAAGATGGCTACCAGTGGATAAAAGGACTTTCTTGATGCTACAGAAATCTTAGGGACTTTAGGTACGCTTAAAAAATAGCAGACGATAATGCGCTCGAACGCTCGCAAGTGCGATTTGATTTTGCTTTTGCGTTCATGGTCCACCTAACTATGCCAGCTACGGACATGAATTTGAAGTCAACGCGCTGAGAAAAAAATGCCAAGCAGTAATTTCATTTACAAAAATACCACTGAATAAATTATTTTTGAGATAGTGAATGAAGTCACGCATTACTTCGCAGACTAGTTGATTTAGAACGTTGTCGTTTTTCTCCATGGTAATTTCAGAAGTTATTTTCGAGTTACTCTATCTGACACGCTGAAGGAACTTTTCGTAAGCTTCAGAAATATTTCTTGGAAACCTTTGGGGCATCTACTATAATGCGCACCTGCTTTTATTCAACAAAAGCAGGTTCAACAGAGAGGTTCAGAATGCGTACGCTTACATCGCAGGAAAATGTACATAAAAAAACTTTGGCTTTTTTCATAGGTGTGGCGTCACGAGCCCTTCTATTCCCTATGGTTGTCTGAAATGCAATGCTATTTTTAAGGGCGGTATTTTTTAAAGCAATTTAAAAGTGATGCGATTGCTTATGTCTTGTGTAATTTGTCATTAGGAAAGGTAATCGGCAGTGTAATTCAGTTAGCTCTTGAGAATAATTTTTTACGTATATGGAAGAGCCGGCCGCCCTTTTCAGCCGGATACGCCTTCGAAGCAGCCGCTCCGCATGCAAGTCTACCGCCGACTGATCGTGGCGCCACCAGCGACGGATCCGGAAGAACTGGGCAGCAAGGTGACGATAGCCAGGACGAAGGTAACTGGCTTAAACTACTGATTCCCTGACGCGATATCTACTAGTCAGGGATGAGTAAACGGCGGTCAACATTGTCCAACTTTCGGGTCTTTAAAAAATATATCTGCGAACTTTGACACATGCTTCTCATGCTCGGTCAAAAAAAGGAAAGAAAAAAAGACACTGTAGCACGGGGGAGCAGAGGTCACGTGGAATGTGCGCTACACATTTAGTGTACTGGTGGGCGTTGCTGTGGGCGTGATAAGGTGCGTGGTTTTCGCAATGCGCACGAGATGAGAAAAACTTGTTGAGGCACAGCATCGAGTGTAATCGCCTTTTCAAAATTATAGGAATTGATATGGCTACTAGTAACGGCCAGCTACGAATTCCTAATTGAAATCAGGCGCGTAACTGCAATAGTTAAGAACCTAACTCTTATAATTAACCAACTCGTATTATTAACATGATTCGCCTGTTTTCGTATGTCCACTGAGACGGGCATTACAATGTCGCAAAAGCCATCTTGATGACTTAAGCCTACATATAGAAATTTCTTGCGCGTTCGCTGAAACACCCGCCACTCATGCCACACGCGGCAGAAATGCCCCGCAGGACGTGCCAGCCAGCGCGACCGACAATGAGGAGTGGAGTCTAAGAAAAAAAATCGCGATATTACAGCCCATCGAGGGTTGCATTTTGTGGGACCTTTTTTTCCCACTTTATTTTCGCTCGCAGCTCTGTCGCTGGTTATTACTGCTCGTGACGTCAGGGTGAACAGCTGGCAAAGAGACGTCGCTCAATTTCAATTCGAAACTGTGCCAAAGTCGGGTCTGACGCAAAATAATGAATCTAAAAATGAATCCCTACAAAATACGGCTCGATAGTTTGGGAAGATAAGAACATTATAGGGCCTCTGTGACGCTACGGCACGAGAGCTATAAAGCAGATCGTACATGCCGATGCTACGTCCGTCGCGCACCTCTTGCGTGAAGAAGTGTCACCGAAAGCGGCATAGCAACGCAACCGCTTAACGCAATCATGGCTACCTGGCCGTGCGCACAGTGGCCTCTGTGTTTTGAAAAAAGAACAAAAATGGCGGACGGTTTAGTGTGGTTAAGTTAAATGCGAAGCAGGGGCGCTAGCACTGGTTTTCACTTCGGTTTCGGTTCAGGGCTCTGATTTCAAGGTCAAGCAGACTTCAGACAAAGATCGGCGAAATCGACTTAACCTTCGCCATAAGGGTATGACGCAATAGCGTTAATGGGTTAATGTCCATATATTGAGAACTGGTCATTCTCTACTTTACATTCATAGATCGTTGGGAGTCCTGATACCAGTCCTGGAGCAGTGGTGCAGCGGTTAAGCGATGCGCCACTTCCCTGCGATGGCAGGTGCTGCCACCGGGTGGTGCTTGTGAGACCCAGGTCGCTCTTACCGAACAACCTCGAGGTCACGGGGAGAGGCTTCGGACAGACAAAGATAGGCGAAATCTGAGATTGGGGGTTTGTGCTAGCGCACTAAAAAACTGCAGTGTCAAGTTGTTCGTTAGCTGATGTGGGTTCATGGAGCTTATGTTAGTTGTGGGTTATGAGCGTTGACCACTGGTTTCGATAACAGGGACACACCTGAGGAAGTATTCTATAAGGATCAATTTAAAATGGATATTCATTTTTCATTTCATTTGGAGTGACGTCAGCGTGACTGCAGCATCAGACGAAAGCAGCAAGCGGCCAGTCACACAAATCACAAGGTAGCGGTTCCCCACGTCGAAGATAGCCTTCGCCACTCAGCGCACGCACCGTTAGACCATCGTCTACGATATGCAGCCAATGAAGAGGTCCGATCACCAATGAACCAATACCAATGGTTCATTCGCTTTCCACAAACGCTTGAAAGCCGCAGCTACGCCATTGAACAGCAGTGACCGATACCAGAATACAGAGAAATACAGAAGTGGCTTTACTTTTTTGCGTGTGTGGAATAGAAGGTAAAGGAAGCCGTAAAAGCGGAAGCGCTTTTCGATAAAGATGAGCTGATAAGAAGCTGAATACGCACGGCACACTTTCTCCGTGTGCTTATGTTCAGTCTTCTTTTTAGCAGCGGTAAATTTACAAAAGACAGTAAATTAATGGCAGCGAGAGTATGGGCACCAATGTTTCCTTTAAAATCACGAAAGCCGGTCTTCGTAGAAATTTTGTGTCTTCGGGCATTCTAAGCTAGAGATATGTTTTATCTAGACTGAATTCTTGGATGAAACAGCGACAAAATATTGGGAAGCATTCATTATGAGCCACTGTTTATATGCATTTTAGAAAGTCGGCACCTGGACAAACTCAACAGTAATAAGACAACGGCGGTCTTGAACTATGTGCGCATAGTGTTTCGCGCAACATAAGCGGCAAATCCAGAGACACAAAATAAAGATACATGTTGTGAAAACACAACCCGCTTAATGAGATCCCTATAAAGCCGGTCGTGGTTTGGAAAGACACACTATTGTTGGAGGCAACCGGGTGCAAGAAAGGGCTTTTTTAACTGATATTATTCGTAATAACCAGTTAAGACTAAGTACGTAACTGCTGAGCTACTGAGGTGAAATTGTTTAATGTGACAGAGATGCCGTGTGCAACGACGAAAAATATGAAAAAAAATTGATAGTCTTAATTTTATTAGCTCCGTGCCCGTAAACACAACGTGTGGGTTTCCTGGGGGTGCCGCAGGGGATTCGAGCAAGGGAAGCTGCTGCCGCGACGAGCTCCTGGGCCCGGGGGAGGCCGCGGCCACGCCCCCCATGGCGGGCTTCCCTGAGTCGCTGCAGGAGGCCGCTCTGCTTCGCGCCTACGACGTCTACTCCATGGAGGCCCTGCTCAGGAACATACAGGCGCTGCTGCGCGTCGCTGCCGATGGCGCCAGGCATCACGAGAGGCAGGTGAACATCGAGAAAGGTGCGCCACAACTTGGTTCCTCTTATTCGCTCACATTCCGCAGAGGATGGCGACAGACTGATGCTTCGCCTTTGCTTAGAGGTCCTGAGTCATCGTGAAGTAGTCTGCCACAGTAGTCTGCCAGCAGAACCGGCTGTGTTGTGATGACAGGCGTTCGTGTGATATCACGGGAATCCCCGTCACATCCGAGTTCCTATTTGTAACGACATACCTTGAGATAGGACAGGCCTTTACGTAGTTGCGGGAAAATTTTTCTTGTATACTTTTTACTCTCTCAGGTAGTCAACATTTACAATATATTGTTAATTTGCTGTCACGCTAAATATTCACTACAATAATGTTAGCGGTGGACTGTTCTGCAATTCGGGGCTGCTTTTTTTTTTGTTAGCGCTGTAACTACAACCACGTCAACGCGTAATATTCACGAGCAAATGCGTCACGATGGCGACAGGAGAAACGTGCTCACCGATAAAATAAAACTGCAAAGTACAGTGCATATGAACATTTCTGTCTTTCCCTTTACTTCTGTTTGGAAGCAGACATCCTATTGCACTTCTGCCAATGTGTCCTAACGATTTAACGCAAGCGTTTGCCACTGCGTAATTTTTTGCATATGATTTTCGAAATGTCTGTACACGTTATTGATCGCTGTCTAATATAGTGATGTTAACACAGTTCTTCCGCAGGGCTTCCAAGACTTTTATTTTCCACCCTTACCGCTGACAATTTACTCACTCAATCCCCGGCCCGACAAACGCGCCGCCGGCCAAGACTTGCTTGTAAAGCGTGCTTCACCGCAGTAACACTCTTAATGCAACAGAGTGCCATTTACAGGAGCCTTTAACCAAGGAAAGTTGAAGCCGCCTTTTTCCTTACAACAGCAGAAGGATGAATTGGAGTAATAATGTTGACCTTATTGTGGAGGTGAGCTATGTAAAAACAAAAAGAATAGAAATACAAATTAAGGGCGTTAAAAATTAAGAAAAAAGATAAGCATGCCCTAAGTGCATCTGTGTAGGAACCGCCTGTTTTGTCCACAGGTGGCAAGCGTCTGGCACTGCACTACGGTGCTGACAAAAGGGGATACTGAAGAAGAAAAAAAAACATTAGTGACAAGACATGCGCACACTCCCATTTTGCAGACACGTTCGTTCAATATGATGCGCTCAAAGCCTGCTCGTGTCCAAAACACGGGTACTCTTTATACAACTTTATCCTTTTTTTTTTGTTCTGTTATCCGGACAGCCGAGCTGGGGATGGAAATTCTGCGAGAGCGAGAACTACGCGAGAAGGTGGAGAAACAACTCGCCGAGGAGCAGAAATTTAGAGGTGAGGACAGAACTTTCCTGTTCATTACTTACTGCCACAACAGAGATTGACCTGGAGACATTTTAATATTACGCATGCGAGACATGGGTATTTAGGGAGGAAAGTCAGATTTTAAGTAAACAACATTCAACTGGTGATTAATCTCACTGAACTGCAGTATGGTATTTTAGTTCTCTTTTAACCTGTGTGAGGACACTGAAAATTAAGCCTGTACTCACACAGGGTGTTTCGAAGAACGTGAGCGAGGGAACTTCTTCAAGCGCACATGGGTAACATTTTAAGAAGTTGCCTACTGAATGAGTTACGTTATAATGCCACCCCCCCCCCCCCCATACTACCACACACAGTTCTGTACCAGAGGCGGCTTCGGAGGGAGCGCCGTTCCAGGCGCAAAGTGCAGGAGCAGCTGCAGAACGAGATTAAGCGGAGGCTCAAAGCGGAGGAGAGCCTGCGGGAGGCGTCGACCGACTCCGTCCGCTTCGTGGGAGGTCAGTTCCTTCTCTGACGTTTTCTGTGACGATCGAAGCCTCCCGCGAAGTTTTCTTTAATACTTTCTCTCTACGTTTGTTTTGTGTCAGCAGGCTCACCAAAAGCGGATTGCGTCTGCGTATGCTGCGCTAAAAGTGAGCCCTGCCAATCCACGCCGACTAAGGGAAATTTAGAAGCTATCTTAAAGGCCGTTTGCCAAAACAATACCAATTTATTCAGGCGTGCAGTACCGAGGCAGACGGCATCAAAACATGGAGATAGCTAGCCAATTTAAGCACCCTTGAACTTCTTTAGACAGCTCAAAAACCTTGAACTGTGTGAAACACTTAAAACGTACTGCACGAAGTAATCAGGCTGAATTCATTGCAAAAGCGAGCGATGCCATGGACTTCCGATATATGCAACAGTAAGTGCATGTTGCGAAAACCGCGCCATTTTTTCGGGCCAGATACATCAAGTTCTTTCGTGTCAGGTTTCACTCTGCTTATTTAAGCATGTGAGAAACCATGCATATTATTATCATTTTTTTACGTATTACACGGATGAAGACGTTGTGCCTTAAACCAAGTCAGATGTGTTATAGATCCCTAGCGTATTCCTTCTGTTCCTCTCCGGAAAAAAAAAGTTAAAACTGTTTTTGTCCTATTATGCTCTCTTTCAGAGTCCATGGAATCAAAAGAAAGTTCGGACCCGGAATTCAGACTGGACGCTGAGCAAAAGATGCACGGTAAGGAGACAGTTTACAAAGTCACTGTTTTTCGTAACGAAGATTCAGATTCGATGACAGAAAGCGTGCTGCGCTGGATACATTTTCCTAAACACCACTTTTCTGTCAAGAATATTCACTCTTTGTCTCTGTTTGCAGACTATATTTTCGATCCTTTATTGTGCAATGTATGCTAAGCGAAAATGCAGTTCTTCTTTCCCCGCCTCTTTCCCGCGCGCGCCCATTCTCGTATAAAAAAAAAATTAAAGAGAAAGTCAATAGTCACCGCTTGTCAGGAAACGCTGATGGCTAGACAATAGCAATAATGTCCCGTTTGTCCACCCTGCATGTCCAATATCATGAACGAGTGTTGCCTCGCTATCCCAGCGTTGTTTTCACTAAATGTCTCCTTCTCACCAAACCAAGCATCTCTCTCCCTCTCTTCACTTCCTGCGCTCCCTCCCCGTTTCCGGTGGCAGATTGCGCCATGTCGGTGTACGCCCCGGAACCGCCCCGGTGCAGTAGCAGCCCCGGGAGGTAGCGCGGTCGCGACACCGAGCGGTCCTCGCCGCTGGGTAGCGGCGGCGCCTCCTTCGCTTGACCGGGCACCGACACCCGCCGCTAGGGGGCGGGTGCGGGAGCGACGACACCTGGCGCCGGAGCGGCTGAGTTCGCATAGCGGTTGGTGAACAAAGCAGGGAACGCTGACGAGTGTACGCGGCCCTCGCTGTATGCGCCAGAAGGAACGGCAAGTCGTTGCATCTGTTTCCTCGTAGTTTGTCAATAAAACGACGTAGCTCGTGCTGCTGATCCGAATGGTATTAATTCCAGAGCAACTTCGCTCATTCTTTTCTACGGATTTAACACGGAAAAACCCCTGCTTCGCGACAGCTACTAAGGCTGTTTAGCATCTTTCCTGCGGTGACCTGAACTGTTTCAAATACAGCAACCGGTGGGGCTTGAGACGCAGGCTGCTATTCCCGAGCGACCTCTCGCGACCAATCGTTAACTGCCACCTGACACGGCGGGCAGTCTGCTCATAGTCCGATGGGCAGGTTGTGATGACGTCACAAGATCACGTGATCCAGGCGGCAGGTGTATCCACCTGCTTTCCACCTCCCAACGCCGCCGACGACGCCGGATTTTGTTAAGATCGAAAGCATGACTGCTGTCGCGTCAGTATCGTCATATCTGGCATGAAATTTGCGACGCTTACTATATGATGACGTTTTGCGATACTTGCGCTGTACGTGCCCGTAAGTACATTTTTATGTGCTGCTTTCTCACCTGGCTCCTTCGGGCTATGTACCAGGTGCGAACAATCTAGCAAACATTCTATTTTTCTTTTCAGCAAATATTGAGCCCTGTGCACAGTATAGCAGAAATTACGGTAACTTTCATCGACTATATTTCGCACGTCATTCCAGTCGTCATGTTTACTTAGAGACATATGCTGCGACAACTTATATGCTCATAGACATATGCTCATTTCGATCGAATAATACTCTGAGCATGCATATGTTCGATATTACTATGTCTTGCAAAAGCAATCCAGGTTATTGTCTCTTTTTAGTTAAACTCTCGATAAGATGTTTATCATTTCATTTGGAACGGACACAGACGGCGGAATTCTTAGTACAAACGTGCACTTCGGTGCTATAAAACAGAGTGCGACATGAAAGCGTATGATATGTAAAGACGGTGCTGGCATGTTAACAACAGCTAATTTTTCATTCGCAGTATTACAAAACTCATAAGCTCCGTATCATCGCTGTTGAAAATGATTGCCTGAAACACTGAAAAAAAAGGAGAAAACGCGACAATAATTGGCTCAGCACGCTAATCGAAGACTTGGAACCATTTCTTCAGCGTTTCTCAACACATGAATTTTTAAGCGTGAAACACATTTAGATCCCATTCTCAGCAAGCCCAGACGAGCATCGTCCCGAAACCGTGGCGAAACTGAATGAGAAATTGAAGCCAGAAATTTCCGAGACATTTCGGAAATTTTTCGTGGCATGACCAGCAGCCAGGAGACCTGGCCGATACCCGAGTTCGGCCACCGCTATCGATGTGTCATCCTGGAATGCGCTATCACTTTCTGGCAGTGCATTCCGTTATCATATCTAATCTCGACGTCAGTACAGACTCTAAATTTTTTATTGCATTTTTTTAAGTTAAAAGAAACAGATTATACTTTAGTACACGTTTTTCTAGAATGTGGCCCCAAGCTTCACATTAAAACACACCTGAAAAGCGTTAAGCGTAGGGCAACTTTGGCCACAAGGCTAGCAAAAACTGACGGTAAGAACGACACAAGTCTTGTTCAAACGCGTGGATGTAATATTTTACGCCTGCAGGAAGTTTTCCTCCTCAAAGCGTTCACGCCGTTCTGCAGGCTTCACCTGGTTACAGAGCGGCCTATGGAACAGACCAGACAACAGAACTCTTCTCATCAAACATCTCAAGGGTGCCGCTTTAACGCGGCAGCTATTTTCAGTAGCGAAGCGCCTACTAGCCGCCTCAAAATAAGAGCAAGACATCGCTGGTCGAAACCCTTTTTTCGGGACTTGAAAGTTTCCAAATTGTTTCTACGTGACAAAAGTCTTCCTCGGCGTGCTCTAGGCATTGCGGCAAGGCTGACTTACGCCTGAATTCACTTTATTACATCGACGGCAGGCGAAGTCCAAAACAAGAAAAATGTCATACGTGCCCCTCAACCTGCGCAGTCAGTTCCGTTCTCCACCGCTGCGTTTGAGTATCCTCGAAAACTAAGGCGGACCCGCAAGAGACAGAGACGCAGTTCCACCAACAAAGCTCGTGGCCCTCAGCACGCATTTAATCAACGCTATACCGCGGAACAACAGTTAAGGCCAGAAGAGAAAGCGTCGCTCTCCTCTGCGGAAACTCCGGACGAGAATTAAGAAAAAGAACGAACAAGCACGCGGGGGAAACACCGATGCGAAACTCGAGCGCCTCGAGATCAAAGGGTTGTGTATTCAACGCCGCCGCCGACTTGTTTGTTCGTCGCTGCACGCGCGGAACGCGGCCAGAGGGCGCTCAGGTAGCCTCTTGCCGACTCGTTGCTAATTGCATTGCTCGCTGGCGCCCTCTGTCGCAACTCGAATAAACTAACCCCCTGCGAGGGCTAGCGCGCGCACTCGGTTATCGTCTGCTCGCATGTATAATGCCCACGCGCTACGACAGAGGAGGCGCAGGGGGGAGCCAGTCTCAGTCCGTGTCGTCTCTCTTCGCGCTAAACCGGAGTGGGGACTGGCTGCATAGGGGGGGAAACGTCGGCCGCTACGCCAGGAAATCCAATTGGGTGGAGTCGTCGTTGTAATTGCGACTGTCTCCCGTTCGCGTGGGGCGCGCCGGCGCGATGATCCCGATTCAGACTGACGTCTGTCGGCGGCTCTTTTGAGTCGAGCGCCGATGGGATTAACGCGGCAAGGGGGGGGGGGGGGGGCAACAATTAGCCCGGCTTAGCGTGAATCGAAGAACTCGCCACCACGCCTCGGGATTCTCGCTTGCCCGTGGGAAACTCTTCTCTCACTCTCTCACATTCACTTTGTCTGCCTCCGCTTTGCGAATCGAATTATTGACTTCGTAAATGAAGCCGGCACGGCAGGGAAAGAGACGGTGGAAGTCATTCGGAGTTGCGCTTTCTGAGTACTGGGATCCGTGATCTCTTTCCGCCCCCGCCCCATCCTCCTTTACAGATATGCGCGGAGAAGGCAGCTTTAGCCGAGAGCAACGTTAAAATGCCGCAAAATTATGCACGGAAACTCGTAGAGCCCACGTCAGGTACTCTACCGTCAGAAACGTTTCTCACCAGAGGAAAAGCAATTGCGCACGACGGTTGCAGCGTTTATTGCACTGGTTTTGTCTAGTAGCATTGTTATCATTACCAAATCAGCCACTGAGCAGGATGACCCTGGTTCAATCCCTTCGGCGGCGGCGGTCGCGTTTCGATAGAGGCGAAACGCAAAAGATACCAGCATGCTGTGCGTTGACAGCGCACGTTAAAGAACCCCAGGCGGTCTAAATTAGCTCCTGAGCACTCCTGGGCCCTCCACTACGGCGTCCCTCATAGCCCATATGTCGCTTCATGATGTTAAACTCCCCAATTTGCAATGTGCGAGGCCCGGCAGAAATGTCAGTGAGTGCACTAGACCAGGAAGCGCCGTTAAAACAAAATCAATAATATTAGAATAAGTATTTGTGTTACGGTTTGGCTGGGTAATTAGTAGAGGAAGCTTGAAGTCTGCGCTCAAGTTCATGAAGCCAGTGGTGTCGGATGACGAATCCAGACTAGAAGGCAGTTCAACGGACCTGTTTATTTTTGGTGGGTTAAAATTTCAAGTAGAAAAATTGGCAAAGATGGAAATATAACCAAAAATTTGTTGAGACATCGCGAAGGTCACTTGAAAATAACGATGGAGCAAAATATCGAGGGCAACAACATGCGCAAAAGATTGTGTCTCGATGGTTAATACGCATACAGGTTGCAGACGACTTCTAGCGAGGAAATAAGCGGCATGTTTGAAGTAGGAATATAGCCTACGACCGCTAGTAGGACGGCTCCTCCTGTTCTGTCCGCATGGTCGCATTGCTATCGCCTTTCCAAGGCCCTGGAGCTCCGCGGGGGTACTACAACAACACTATATAGTGGGCGAGAGAAACTGGACCGAGGCAGCACTGAAGCCTTTGTTTTTTGTTTGGGTCAAACGTTAAAGTATTGTTCACAGTGTCTTTTGTTTCTTCCAAACGCTTCTGGAACGTAAGAAATGAACGTTTGAATATCTTAACCTTAGACATTTAAACAGTACAAATGCAACTTTCTCTAAATTGACTAAGCAACCTTGCAAGACCGTGCACGCCCGCCAGTTGCGAAGGTACAGAGCTTAATCAGTGCTTTGCCAGGGCCAACATAGAGTGTGATGCTTGAATCCTCCAGTACACCAATAATAAAACGTAGAACTCACCTCCTCACAGATACCATGAAGATAAGTTTTTGTAGCCGTTGTTGAAGAGTGTCCCATGAGTGGTAGTGATGAATGGGCAATATGAAACGTTTTTTAACAAAATAATGGGCTGTGAAGAAAAGTATACAACAGCTGTATCTTACCAGTACTCACCTATGGGGCAGAAACGTGGAGGCTAACGAAAAGGGCTCAGCTTAAACTGAGGACAAGGCAGCGAGCTATGGAAAGGAAACTGATTGGTGTGACGTTAGGAGACAGGAACAGACCAGAGTGAGTAAGTGAACAAACGCAGGTTAATGGCATCCTAGTCGAAATCAAGAGGGGCAAATAGGCTTGGGCAGGGCATGTAACGCGAAAGCAAGGTAACCGATGTCTCGATAAGGGTAACGAACTGAATTCCAAGAGAAGGCAAGCGTAAGAGTGGGCGGCAGAAAATTAAGTAGGAGGATGAGATAAAGAAGTATGTGGGGATAAAGTGGCCGCGGCTGGCACAGGACAGCGTTAATTGGGGAGATTTGGGAGGGGCCTTTGTCCTCCTGCAGTGGGCCTAATCAGGCTGATGATTATGACAATGATAATGAATGGGGCTGTGCATGCGATCTATGGCAGGCACAATGTGAGATTAATTGCAAACTACTGACAGTTAAAAAACATCATTACTGAAAGAACAATGGGAAAAGTTATGGGGCACAATGCTTGAGATATATTTGTAATGTTTTATAAATATGATTTAAACATTTTATTAATATTTAGAACACTCTATTAGAACTTTGAACGCCAGGCTAACAATCACGATCCAACATAAAACATTCTATGTTACTTTTTAACACTAAAAAACTATTTAGAGCACAGCATTAGCACAATGTCTACTTTGAATATTAAACTAATGTTTTATAACAACGTATAATACTATTTGCAAATTTCGAGCTTTAAAATAACGATCCAATGTAGCCAGCTGCAACTTACATAACAATTTTATACTTAATGTTCGGTGATGCCTTTTGCTGACGTGTATATATCTTACAAGAGAAGAATACGTCGGACGGTTGTACGCCTAGCTCGCACTGGTGCACCTGAGTTTAACGGATAATTTCAGCAGAGTTCTTGCGAAGGTTTTGGCGAGTGCGAATAATGTAGACGTCCCATTTCTAAGACTTTTTCTAGACAAGCTAAGACACTTTCCAGTTAACTTCAAGAGTTTACGCCAGTTAAAATCAAGAGTTTACGGCCTTTGCTCTTAATCAGCAACTCACCCTTCACTTTTGCATGATTTTTTTTGTTGCGGATACTGCCGCGAAGATGTTTAATGTTTGTCGGTTGTTGCCCAAGGCTGCCGGGAAGCGGCTTTACCACTGCGTGAAGCACGAAGCGTCCAGGTCTTTGTCGAATGACCGAAGCTGCGCGCAAGAGCTTCTATACCTGTATAGCTCGAAATTGCCGTAGTCAATTTTTGCGCCTTATCTCGGAGGCTCTTTGCCCGCTTTAAATTCAGCACTGCCGAGAGATGCGGCGATTCTGCTCTTCGACGACCTCCGAGCACATTGGTTGCTATTGTATTGGTTGCACATTGGTTGCACACTGGTTGCTATCCGCCCTGGAGTTGTTCAGTTATCTGGGGGCTCAAGTCAGCGCAATAAAGATTTCGTTCAAGAACCGCTTCAGCCTGCTCGTTCATCGTAAGGATTTTGCAGTAAACACTGCATTCAAATCTAGTTTGCAAATCGATGGCCGCCTAGTTCTCGCTTGTGTCCCTTTCCTCTCCGCTGTGGACGACGCTTCCTTTCCCCTCCCCTCCCCCCTCTCGCCTTCATACTCCGTCGAATTTCTGCTCCTATGCATGCTAAACAAAAGGAGCTCGTGTGCTGTGCGATGTGCTGTGGAGCCCTCCACTAAACACGGCACCTCTTTCTCTCTTCCTTCTTTCCGGCCCCTCTCTATCCCTTCCTTCACGGCGCGGTTGATGTGTCCACCCAGAAGTGAGAGAGAGTACTGCGCCCTTTCCTGTGCTCGAAACCTATTGTGTATCCCTATAGCCCCGCCGCGGTGGTCGAAATTATTCCAGGTGGTCGAAATTATTCCGGAGCCCTCCACTACGGCACCTCTTTCTTCCTTTCTTCTTTCACTCCCTCCTTTATTCCTTCCCTTACGGCGCGGTTCAGGTGTCCAACGATATATGAGACAGATACTGCGCCATTTTCTTCCCCCCCCCCCCCCAAAAAAAAATTATAGTATCCCTATAGCTGCTAAACGTTCGTCACCTTCCTCTTTGCATCTCGTCGTTCGCATCGCATTCGCTTGTACGCTTCACTACACACGCAACCGTTCTGCTTCTTTCCAGGCTTCGCCCCCATCTCTCTAGGCTTCACCTTTCTCTCGGAGCTTAAACGGGTTCTAATAAAAACCCGTACACAAGTACTACGCAACAAAAAACAGACTCTCAAGAGAGTTGATCGTTTTCCTCGTACTTATCCTTATTTTGTCAGTGGATTTATTCGTGCACTTCGAACCTTCCCGAACAATGCGCAAGCTATCGCCTAGCTGCGCGAGTTTTGCATCTGCATAACGTTCTTGACTGTTGCTCTATATCGTTTCCTATACCGCTGACTTACCGGATGCGCAGAAAAGTTTACAGGATAAGGTTTACAGGATAAGATACGCTGCAATAATATGACTGACTACGATCATCTTCATGCTTTTGCCGCCGTCTCCGACTCTGCTCCATGATACGCAAATCCTCACGCGGTCACCATTACTAGAATGCTGACCAGTGCCGCGACAAGGCTTCAATGCTCGCACGAAACTTTGATGTCACACCTTTTCTTTATCCCATGCTAACATCATCTAACATTATTTTTAAACAGATTGCCTCCTTTCTTTCAGACCTCACAACTTCAGCTACACTGGATCCCCTGTGTTCCGCGCACTTTATAATTAAACACCAACAAAAAAAAAAACAAGAAATAGACGCACCGGGTGTCACATATACAGAGGCAGTTAAAAATGGAGCGTCGAGGGAAGACGGTGCACCGAGAGAGATTTCAAAGGACCACGACGAGCTCACAACGCGACGGGGAGGCGTTTCTCAGCGCCCGGAAACTGTGTACGGAACCTGCAGAAAGCGCAAAACTCCCGGAAAGTCAAACAGCTAATTACTGCGTTTAATCAGCGTTTCACGCGACGACGGCAGCCAAGGTTCCTTCCCCCTCCGTACCCACTCGCTCTCGAAGTTTACACACACAGAAAAGCATAAACACACAAATACCAACCCTGACGGCATCTCCCGCAGCAGATGACTCTCATCCCTGTGCTGCGCACTTATATATACGGCTGCGCGTACAGTGGCGGAGAAGGGGGAGGAGGGGGGGGGGGGAGGGAAGCGCGCAGGCTCGATGCTCTGAGCAACAGGACTCGCCCGGGGAGCTCGCGATAAACACGATCGGCCAGCGACAATGCGAGCCTTGGCTCGCCACCAACCCGGCAGCAACAGCAGCAGCAGCAACAGAACCAGCAGCGGCAGGGGAACAATAAGAACAAGAAGAATCCCGAGACAACGCGAGCGCGCGCTGCAGCTTCCGAAAACGGCTCCATTGTCACCCTCGCCACTCGGCAGCTGAAAGTGACACCCGGAGATTTTAATGAAGCCGCCCCGGCGGCGGAACACCGACAAACACAAAAGGCCGAGGGAGAGAGAGGACAGATCCTCTTAATTTTCCCCCATTGTTTTCTACCTCGTCGATGATTCGATACACACACACTGCGCGGCGCGCTTACGAACTCCCATATAGTATACACGGGCGAGATGCTCCTCGCGTTGCTGCGGCCGCCGTCGTGGTGGCGCGCGCAAAACAAAGGGATTTCTTTACGACGGAAGACTCTCTGTTTCCTTTTGTGCGACGCGCGCGCGACCGCCCCCCCCCCCCCCCCCATCTCGGCAAGCCTCTCTTCTTACATGCCCCCCCCCCCCTCCCCCATTCATCCCCCTGTATTGCCCCCTCCGCCACAGCCACTTCACCCAGGAGCAGCCTCTTACATCCCTCTCTCCAACGCCATTCTTACTTCTTGCTTTGTCCCAATAATTGGGAATTAAAAATACCGAGCCGCCCGCGCCCAAGGCCTCCTGCGCGCCGCTTGTGAACGCGCTTTATCTATTTTCCCTCTTTCGCCGGCGGTGACGAGCACAGCCCCCGCGTTGTCCTCGTACCCAGCAGCTGCAAATAGATGGATATACGCGAGTACACAAAACGGCATCAAATCGTTTCTCTTTTCGTCACTCGCGAGCAATGGCACAACGCGCGAGCATCGACGGAGGATGCTTCATGCCCGCGCCCGGCAGAAGAAGCAAGGGCGCTATTATGATTACCGCTATTATTCGTCCTGCGTCGCCGCCGCCGCCGGAACTGTTTTCCGCGGCTCGCGCTAACGAAAGGGAACGACGCCGATGACGCCAAGCGGTGGACGACCAAAAACAAAAATAATCTCCTTTCTCCGCACTCTCCCTCTTCCCATCTCTTTGCCACGCTGCGACAGGGCTCGCGGCGGCGTCGACGCAGCAGAAATAATTAACTAACAACGTAATTAGTTTTGCGACGACGAAGGAGAGGGGGGGGGGGACGTCCCTCCGTTCCTCCCCATGCCTGTATTTCGCGCGCGCGTCTCTGCGCCTAGCGAACGGGACGGTGACCGGCAGTAGCAGAGTGACGGGAAAGCTGGGGAAAGTGGGGACAAAATAGAAAAAGGAAGAAGACGTGCCTGTTTCTGCGCGTGGCGTTCAAGTGGCAGTAGCTCGCAGCGAACGCATGTGTACCGGATGGTGCCGAGAACGGTGGGAAAGGGAAAGTGGTGCACCCTGCTTTTGCGCGAGGCGACGATGACAACAGCGCCAGCGACGGCCCGACGACATTGTCGAGAACGAAGGGTATATAGTAAGCAGCAGCAGCAGTAGCAGCAATAGGTGCTTGTTATAGACTTTGCACGGCAGTGCCTGGCGGACGAGCCGGTAGGTGTCGTCACCGCCGCTGCCACGACGCAAAGGAGAGGAAGAGGGAACGGCTGCGCTTGCCGACGATGCCTTTAATGAGCTGATCCCCTTTTCAGGCCGGCCTGCAGATGAAAAATTTTACCGCCGCGCCGCCTGCATACACACGCACACGCACGTCGGACGATAAAGCCAGGCTAGTTTGCAACGCTACCTGAACGACGTCTCTTTCTCTCTCCCGTCAAAGCACATTCTGCGTGGGACAGCTTTCTAGTGTGCGTAGCAGCCGGCTGCCTTCCTCCAACGCCGCCTCGCGGTAGCCGAACCGCGGCGCTCTAGACGGACACGCCGAAAGTGTGGCGGAAAAGAAAAGAACAAAGAGGAAAAATAGGGAACAGAGTTCGGAAAGAAAGGCTTCCCAGCGAAGAAGGGGTGCACCTGACAGCGGAGACGGCGCTGCTTGCCTTGCATGCGCCGCGCTGTGCAGACGACCACACCGCGTCTTTTGTCTTCTCCCGTCTCTCGTGTCGCCTGCTTCGCGCTACTGCAGTGCCTGTTCGGTCGGCGTGCAGGAGATGCTCATGCGCGTGTCGAATGCTTAGAAGATATGCGCTCCGTCTGTTCGTTGTCCTTTTTCTTATTCATTAGCCAAATAAGCGTATTCATGCCTCGCACGGGATATTATTAAAGCCGGAAGCTCAACTGAGCACTGATGAGAGAGGAAAGCGAAGTCAGCCCGACATTCGTGCACAACTACGTTACGTGTAATTGTTTAGCCGGCGATCGCAACCGTTGTGGGCCGTTGCAGTTGTAGAATTAATTCAGGTTCAGGGGTGCAGCTTTAGTTTCCGATATAGGGCTGGGGAGACTGTAGGTTTTGGCGTTTGTGGCGCCGATGCACGGCCGAACTGCTAGACGCCAAAGTGTGACGTACAATCCTACTTGGTAACCATGCGAACCTGCTGAGTCATCGCTGCCAAGTGTTACTCGGAGAATGTTATTTGTGCGCTGTTTTGAGCCCAATGCCTGAAATATCACGTCTGTTGCGCCGCACTCACCTCCGCGCCAAGGACACTAGCAGCATGCGGCGCACTTGCAAGAGGCACGTAAGAGAAATGTGTGTTATTGCAACGTCTAGAGGAATCGCCCAAGGTGGAATAGATTTGTAGTAAGGGAGTAATTACCCATTATCATCCACCCAAGCGCAGCCATTCGGATGCAAAGGAAAGCTATACACCTTTCACGGAAATTTCTCTAATCCTTCACAGAAACAGCGTTATAGCCTTACACGTTGTAGGAAATTTGTTAAATCTGTATAGCTTTCCTTTGTGGCCGCACGGCTGCGCATGGATGGTTGGTAGTGGGTAATTCCTCCATTATTACCCATCTACTTCACCTTTGGGGATTCCCCTAACATTGATTGGACTATCACCGTTCCCACTTGTAGTTGTTGATCAGTTCGCTATCGCCCTACCATTGGCTAGCCGTTCTGGTTAGCTTAGTTGTTAGAGAGACGGCACATACAGACGGTGGTCCCGGGTTCGATCCCCTGACCAGGACAATTTTTTCTTCCGCTCTGAAGTTTCTTTGCAAGTTGTACAGTTTTCCCTTATAGCCGAGTTGCTGAGCTTGGGTGGATGCTAACGAGTAAATACTCCCTGATAATGAACTTTTATTGAGCATGAAACGTTTTCAGCTTGACTCCTGGCGTTCTCTGTCAAACATTCTCTCTAAATCGCGGCGAATTTGACGCCGAAACTGAAGTCGATTAAGTCTCGAATTGCCGTTCGAAATGTCGTCATATACATGAAAAATAAAATATTACTGCAACCAAGTACAAGTCACGAACGAAGCGGCAAATTCACCTGAAATGAGGACGTCTAACCAATGGCATCAATCCGTTATCATGACGTCACGACCAATCTTCCTGCCCGTCTCACGGCCGCTGACAGGTGCACAACAGCTGGTGCAAGGCAACTGACCGCGACGTCATCATAACGGGTCGACGGTATTGGCTAGACAGCCTCTTCCGACGGCCGTCTGCCGTTTCTTTCTGCAGTTGCCTCTATAATGAATCGTACCATACGACGAGTCCCATAATTTAATATGTTGACCACACGGATCAGATGTATTATATATATGAATCAAATAGAAACCATATGAGAAATACGGAGTTGATATTAGCTACAGGAACTACACATACAAAGACATACGGACTCTGTATGGCGTCATGCGAAGCATTTAAAATCATACAAAACCCATACGGAAAGGATATTGTACCGTACGGAGATGGTACGGAGAAAGTATATAATTTCCAGTATTTTTTCGTATCTTATGAACTCCATATTCCCATAATTCCAGATGAGTGCCTCATGTGGAAGGTAGGGATATCCGACTGTATGCTTTCCGATCTGGGCCACACGGCGGGAAGCCAGTTGCTTGCTCCTCTCAAGCCTTTGACCGTTCGGCCGTCGGCGCAAGCCTGCCTGCAGTGTTTTGAACGCGTATTTGTTTACCTGAACTGTACCGTCTAGAAGTTAGATAGTCTTACTGATACCATATAGCACTCTGTAAAAATAGCTCCTCGCTGCAGTGTCGATTGTCGCAACAATAACACGTGGCCACCCTTTATTCATTACGGTGTCTCAGTGGTTAGGGCGCTAGGCTGCTGAGCCGAAGTATCCGGGATCGAACATAGATGCGGCGGCTGGGTTTCGATAGAACGCAAAAGGCGCCCGGGTGCTGGCGCCTGCACACGGCAGTACAGTGCACGCTAAAGATCCCCAGGTGGTCGAAATTATCCCGGAGCCCTTCAATACGACACCTCTCTCTCTCTTCTTTCACTCCCGCCTTCCTGCTTTCCTTTACGGCGCGGTTAAGGTGTCCACGGAGAAGTGCGACAGTTACTGCGCCTTTTCCTTTCCTCAAAAACCACTATTTTTTTTTATTCATTACCTAACCTAACTGCATTTGAGGTACCCACTCTGAGTGAACCATTTTTATAGCCTGATCTTGCGGTGATGGAGGATGCAGAGCGCCGTATGAGCACTACTGCCAAATACAAATCAGTGAGTGGCCCCACAGTAGCCGTGATATGCGACATACAATTTTAACGCGATAGCGCTGAGGAGCCCGTGCCCTAGAAAATCCGGCGAAAAATCCGCGAAAAATCCACAGAAAGGCAACCTAGGCGGCAGGTGGGCCACCTAGGTCACGTGACCTTATGGCATCATCATCATCACAACCTGCCCAATGGGTTATGAGGCAACTGCCCATCATGGCAGGTGGCAGTTAAATTAATGATTGGTCGCGAGAGGTTGCTTGGGACTAGCAATTTTGGTCGCACAGGCCCAACCGGTGGCAGCACCTGCCATCGCACGGCAGTGGAGCGTCGCTTAACCGCTGCACCACTGTGCCATCAAGCGCAGAATGTCCAGTTCCGCATATATGGGCCTCGACCCTTTGACGCTATCGCTTCATACATTTAAAGCGAAGTTTAAGTGTGCCCTCAAATGTTTGAGTTTCACATCCGCTATATTTATACCTTCAGATCATTCGATTATACGAATGACCTAAAAAACAGGCGCAACCAACGCAGTAAGACTCAAGCCCAAATGCCTTCCACGCGCGCAATTATGCAAGGAGCTTTAATGGCACCAATGTGCCATAGGCTGCCTTGAATACGAACGTGAAAGTCTTTCAATGAGAACATAGTCTCCAGTCGCAGTGCAGGCTGTCATTCAGTTCGAGTGCATTTATGTCAGGAGGATGATTTATGCAAGTGTGTACTTGCAAAGGCCCTCCGAGAAAGAAGCATTACAAAGGAATGGCTCGAAAGAATGACGAACTAGTTCGGGCGTGCGCCGGAATCCTGCGAGAATTGATCACATGATAAAAGAAAAAGCTAGTACTATTAAAGCGAGAGCGTCAAGGAGCACGTGAGGCGGAACATCCGGAGTCCAGGCTGTCGCTGCTGCCGCAACTCCGTCGCGTCGTTCGTGAGCCAAAAACCTTGCGTAAGCTGTCCACTTCTCTCGAAGGCCACCCTACATCTGGAGATGGGTAAACGAAGGACAGATATACGCGGGAAAGCACGAACAGACTGTTAGGGAAAAAGGGTGAAGAGATGCCAGGCTAAAGTTTATGGGGCTTAACGTCCCAAAGCTACTCAGGCTATGAGGGACGCCGTAGTGAAGGGCTCCGGAAATTTCGACCACCTGGGGTTCTTTAACCTGCACTGACATCGCACAGTACACGGGCCTCTATAGAATTTCTCCTCCATCGAAATTCGTTCGCCGCTGCCGGGATGGAACCTGCGTATTTCGGGTCAGCAGCCGGGCGCCATAACAACTGAGCCACCGCGGCGGCCACGGATGCCGGGCAAATGAAACATACGGCATTAAGGGGATACAACAACTATGAAGTACTGCCAGGTATTTGGAAAGAAAGAATGGTGCCAGGGCTTACTTTCGGCAATCAGGTTTCGTGCCTAAGGGCAGAAGATGAGTCGAGATTAGAAATAGATCAGAGAGCTGTTAGAAGATTAGCACTAGGTGCCCAGGGCAAAACCACACACGAGGCAGTACAGGGGGATATGGGCTGGGCACCGTTCGAAGCCCGGGAAGCTCAGAGTAAAATATTATATGAAGAACGCCTGAGGAAACTGGACGATAACATGTGGGCAGCTAAGATATATTTAAATACTTATACAGAAAGAGCAATGACTCACAACCCCACAGGGTCGAAATGTCCGGAGCCCTTCACTACGGCGTCGCTCATAGCCTGAGTCGCTTTGGGACGTTACATACCCATAAAACCAAACGAAACCAAACCAAATCACATTGGCGGAAAAGAACTAGGAAACTAACCAGTAAGTATGCAGGACACAAGGACGGAGAGGTAAATAACTTTAAACGACAGGCAAAAACTGGATTAGGTCAATGAAAAAGAATAGGACTAGAACTATATCGGAATTGTAAAAGACAGATCAGGAAGGAATCGTTCTATGAAAGCTCAGGAGGCAACGCCCTACTCTTTGAAGATAGATCAGGATGCCTTAGAACGCGCAGCTACATAGAGAAATATAGCCAAGAAGATGAGACATGTGCAATGTGTGGGAAATCTGTAGAAACAATTGAAACACCTCATGCTTGAATGTGATGATATCCATCCGGGTGTCGATGCAGGCACTATCATTCTCCCCGAGGCCCTAGGGTTTAGAGATAACAATGGTCATGCGAAGGGATCTGCGGTGGACGTTGGCAAAAAGCGATTCGAAGATTGGTGGCCCAAAAACAGAGGTGACATTTAGATGAGTAGGATTAAAAATGTAATTAAAGCAAATGGCGAATTAATAGGCCGAATTATAACACCGTTAAAGAAATATTTAAAAAATACGAGCATGGTGGCAACTGTCACCAACCCGTTTCCAAGGGGATGTTCCTATCTTCTATCCATCCATCCATACGTCACTGCTCGTCCTTGAGGAAGCGGAGTCGAAAGTTTCCACTGCTCACGGGGGTCTCTATAGGAACAGTGTCGAGTGGTGCCACCATGCGGATGGTATAAAAGAGCGGATGCTAGCTTGCTCCTGACACACATGTGCGCGTAGCGCCTCAATTGATACCTATACTTTCGATCCGTTATACTCTATGTGCCAGTACAGCGGTCATCGAAGAGGGACCCCCCGCCCAGGGACCACCATTTGCATAAAATTTGGGGGCCACCCGTTTGACGCAGAATGTTCCAAGTGGTGTCAAATGACTTGACATGTTCCTGAGGATAAAATTACTAATTGAGATGAAGCCCAAAGTATGTGTGAGATTCGCACCGACAGCCTTTCCGCCCCCCAAACCGTGCATTCCGAGGACCTTCAGACGCCCATTACGGCCGAACCGTTTGTCGCAGGGGGTTCCGGATGGTGTCAAACGTTTCTTCGTGTTCTGATGCACCCGTTTATAAAATGTGTTAACTTATATATCGAGGAAATATCAAAACATCAAAAGGGGCCGCTTCGTGCCCCTCAAAGGAGGCCGTCTTGCCAATGGCGTCGACCAATTTTCAAGACGTGCCTAATTCCTTGTAAAGCTAAACAGAGTCCTGCATCTAGCGCCCGAAAGAACTTGTCATTAAGCATGTCATCATCATCCAACTGAGCGCAACCATGCCGCTGCTAGGGCACATTTTCGTTAAACTGTGTAGCCTTCCTTCTAAGCCATATGACCACCGCCAGGTTTATGGTAATAGTAATTACTGTCTGGTCACATCATCGCCATCAGCCTTACTACACCCAATGTAAGATAGAAGCCTCTTCAATATCTCTCCAATTAGCCCTGTCCTGTGCGAGCTGCGGTCACCTTGTCTCCGCAAACTTCTTAATCTCATCCACCCACCTAATATTCTGCCGCCCCTTGCTACGCTTGCCTTCTCTTGGAATCCAGTCCGTTACCATTAACAACCAGCGGTTATCTTGCCTTCGCATTACATGCCCTGCCCCAAGCCCATTTCTTCCTCTTTGTTTCGACTAGGATGTCATCAACCAGCGTTTGTTCCCTCACCCACTCTGCCCTCTTCTTATTATATTTTATCGTTACACGTATCATTTTTCTTTTCGTAGCTCTCTGCGTTGTCCTTAACTTAAGCTGAACTCCTTTCGTTAGCCTCCACGTTCCTGCCCACATGTGATTACCGAGAAAATAAAGCTGTTATATACTTTTATCTTGAGGGATATTGGTAAGCTGCCATTCATTATCTGAGAGAACCTGCCACAAGCGCTCCACCCCATTCTTATTCTTCTAGTTATTTCACTCTCGTGATCCCGATCTGCGGTCACTACCTGCCCCGGGCAAGTGTTCTCTTACCATTTCCAGCATTTCGCTAACAAATCCTTTATAAACTTCTGTTTCCTTCTGAGGCTGTTGAATATTGCTTTAGTTCTCTGCATATTAATTTGCAGACCCTCTGCCTAAGTCATTGATCACTGCCTGCTATGTAACCTAATTTGCCCTGGATGATCTTTCGGCACGCAGTATACCTGTTGCTATGTTCTCATGCAGGCCTGTTTGATTGAGTTTCATTATTTTTTATTTCATAATGACATCGGAGATTGCATCTACTGTAGCACTTGTAACCTGCATGCAGCCATACTAATTATACCTGCAACACTCCATCAGAAAATAATGGGAGACTTTGATCCCAAAAATAATACCTCCAGCTTGTTGTTGTTGTTTGCCTCTGCAGAAACTGCACATAGTAACGACAGCGGATTGGCAAGGGTTTGGTGCAGTTTCAAACAAGAGACCGCATTCATATTGCCAGTAAAGTTCTAAGGTATAGAAAGTACTTTCCTGTTCGAATACAAGTTCGCATGAGGAAAAAAAAAACTAACTCTGATAAAATTTAGGTAATTACGCGCTCGCGGAAGAAAGTCGCGAAGTCTTCGCCTAATATAAAGAAAACCTAACCGTAGACGCACACGTGCCCTCACATCGCACCCAAGCTCAAATACATCGGCATTCAACAAAGCGGGCTCCATCCTCCCCCTTCTTTCTCGCAGGATTCCCATAATTATACGCTCCAGTTTGACCTTATCTACGTACTTTACTTTGCTGACAAAGACCATAGTTAATATGCAGGCGGCTCTCGAGCAGCTGGACAACCGCAGGGTTAAGCGAAGAACAAAAAAGAAAAGGCCAAAGACAAAGGAAACTGAACAGCCCCGGCAGAAGACCTTGTCATTTGAACATGCACATATTTCAAGTCCACAAACATGCGATGATGAAAAGAAAAAGAAAAAAGAACTGAAACAGAACGCGCTGGTAGAGCTCCTGCAGGTTCTCAAAAGATCAGGAACAGCAGACGAAGGACAGCGAGTACAGGCACAAACTGCAAAAGGAGCCTCCCTTTTTTTCCTAGGGAGGACACCGTAACCGGTCGGTCGACCCGTGCACACGTTAAAATCCGCCAGAGCACCACTGATGCCTCCTGCGTGCGATTCTTCCCTCTCTTCTCACAGTGAAGAGTGCGTGCGTGAGAAGGCAAAGCAGAAGCGCGAACACATACAGAGAGAAAAGGCTGAAGAGTGGAAGAGAGAGAGAGGCAGATCTCTCCCAGAAGCAGCAGCGTCATCGGTGATCAACGGCGGCCTCTTCCTCGCGCTCCGTCTAATTAAAGATGGAGGAATCCTTGTGGCTCGGAGAGGAGCAGCAGCATCCCGTCTTCGCCAACACCCGGCCGTCCGTCCGTCCGACCCTCCCTCGCGCGCGCTCAGTCAAATTAATCAATCAACGATTTAATGGCCCTGACAGAGATAAACGAGCGCCCCGAAACTTGGAAGAGGCCCGCGCGCGAGCAAAACTCTCGGCAACGCGGCGACGACGCTGCGTATTATGCCCTCAACGGCCGCCCGCACGCCTTCTCTGGCTTGGAGGGGGGCAAGGGGGGACCTTTTTGATTAACGACTTTCTAATTAGTGCCTTACCCACGGCTTCAATGAAAGAGTAATTTCGAAGCGGTCCCCGCGAAATAAAAAAAAAACGCAGTCTCCTTCTACCCACTGCTGTTGCCCCGCGTCTGCTGCCTCCCCGCATCGGGCACTGTCCGCCCATGAGCCGTCACCGGTGCGTATACGTGTGCCTGCGGTATCGCGGCCAAAAGTGCGCACGCGGTATACGTTCGTTTGGGTTAGCTCTCTGATTACGATGACGTGTGTGCCAGCGCAGTGGTGGCCAGACGCAAGCTGGGTGCGGACCTTTCAGCGCTGTGTACGCGGACAACTGTGCCTTCTCCAAATGAACGACTCAGAAAGTCTTCGGAGGTATCTGCTTCCGAGGTCAGCAGTGTCTTCCGGGACCAGTAGTTGCTGGACTTGGAAGAAGACACCTTGGGGGGCTTCCTCAACTCTTTGGTTGAGAAAGGTGTACTGTCTTCCCGAGCTAGCGGGACTAGCTAGCCTGGGAAAGCACCCCTGATTTTGACTGCATTTCCTACTCGTAAACAAGCTCTTGGCTAAAGATTCATGGCCATCTTTTCCCCTGGCGGCCGATAAAACAATACCCGCGACGCACACGGTAGCATTTTGAATAACTAGGAGGGTAAAGACACCTGGATGTAGGTCGATCAGCTGGTCAGGGAGACCAGGGGCCCAATTACGGAACGCTCTGAATCTGAAGAGAGTCTCACAACAGCGCGGTCAGGGCTGACCAATAGGAGCGAGGCTTTGAGACTATTTTGCGGCAGTTTTCGATTAAGAACGTTCCGCATTCCGACCCCAGCAGTTCATTCCAATCAATATGGATACCAGGTGTTTCAGATAAGCCCGCCAACAATTTCTAAATGCAGGGTTTTTCAGGTAAAGGGAAGCTTTTTGTGGCACAGCAATGAGAGTGTTGGCAAACGTCAAAAACCACGCGAATCCTGTTAACCAGTAAAGTTATTAACTAAACTCTGACTGTAAACTTTTTAAATATTACCGACAGGCGTCCGCTTACAAATAGAGATTTCTAGCCGGCCGTTAGTTATCAGCCATATCAATTTAGAAAATTTCGAAAACGCGATTTCCCTCGTCGTGGTGGCTCAACTAATTTGAGCCATTTCTTGCCCCATTCGAAAACAGCGCGCCTACAGGAGGACGCAAAGCGACATCAAATCAGATCGCTTCAGCGCGGGCGGGACACAGGCGGTCACGTGGTACGTGCGTCACTGCGTGACGCGTTTGATTGACGTCGCTTTGCGCCCGGCCCAAGAAATGGCCCAAATTAGTTGAGCCATAGCAGCGAGGGAAATCGCATTTTCGAAATTATAAAAACTAATATGGACGGGGCGTGCCATGGTAGAGTAGGAAGTCGTGCAGAAGGAAGACAGCCACGTCACTAGCGCAGCCGGTCGGAAGGACGCGCGTGATCGGCTATTATTATCTGTCGGCCACAAATTTCTAGATACAATAATGTTTTTATCGATAATAGTTAAAAGGTAACTATTAGAATTTAGTTAATCACTTTGCCAGTTAACATGATTCACCTGTTTTCTTTTGTTTTGTTTTTTCTCGTCCGTCAACACTTGCATTACTATGCCGCGAAAAGCTTCTCTTTGACTCAAAAACAATTTTTTTTTAATTGGAGGGTTTCCCTGAAACGCCTGCTAGAAGCATACGCTGCTTCACAATTATTTTTTTCAAGTTTCTGTCATCATGTTATCTGTTTCAAACGCTTCCCACATCCAGAAAAACATTCATTTTTCTCACCAGTGTGTCGTCACGGGTTCTATCGTGCGTTTGTTTCGCTGCGTTAGTTGTATCAATCCAATACAGCCTGTATCGCGTGTTCATATGTGCGTCATGTGTGTATTGTTAACATAAAGATTCCATGTGAACGCATTTAAAAGTTTTGCCTGCTGTGACCTTCACATGGGTTATGAGACCTCGTCAGGCTTCGTGCCTTTTGCCTCGTCTTCCACTTTCACTTGAAAGAAAATAAAGTAAACTGAACTGAACTGAACTGAAGTGAAAAAGAAAAACCGATTCCACGAATGCGCGTCAGCGCAGTCTTGAGAAATTTTCAGGAGATGAATTCTGCTCCTGTGTGAGCGTATTAGCGATGCACACTTGCACTTCTGTAGTGTCCACTACGGCACCTTAGTGAATTAACCAAACCAACTTATACTGCCCATTTTTTTTTCAAACTTCATATGAACAGTCGTTTAAGTAGCACAACACCAGTCTGTCTGTCCGATTTTTGTTCAACTTGTGCGTTGTAGAATTCCGAGCTTGAATGCACCAATTGTCGTTTAGAAGACATACACAGCGCAAGAGGATTACAAACACGAACCTGTCGGTAAGTACCACTCCCCTTTTGATTAAAAAGAAGAAAAGACGCCGCGTCTCCGTCACAGATCAACGGCCGTGCATGCGCAGTGGGCCTTTACTCGTGGAAGATACAGTATTAAGGCTCTCCCAGGTGAGACCGCCGCCATCATAGAATTTTGCAAGATATTAGCATCTAGAAGGTGCAGGGCATTGTGCATGGCAGCGTGTACTATACGCGCAGTTCCGCACTTTTTCTCTTTTTTTTGCGATCTAAACAGTCTGCCAAGAGTAGAGACCTGAGAAGTTGTCATATGAGCCTGTCAGCAGGAACGTATCCTTGAGCCTGTCATCTCTAGTATACCTTGAGCGAACAGCTATCGAACAGGCACAAAATGAATGAGCCTTCATTTCCTTCCCACCAAAATAAATTTCACGTACAACTGGCCACTGAAACCGTTGAATGCTCACTATCAGTACGTGAATTCCATACGTTTCAATCAGGACTCTTTTTGTCTTGCAGGAGTCATGAAAATGCAAAGAAAAGCGCGACTTTCAATCACATATAAAAGAGTTGGTCAATTAGTGCTTTCATTTTTATGAGAGGGAACACTAAATAGTCGCAATATTTTTCAGTGCAGGAATATTTCCATGAGTAAGGCATAGAAACAAAGTAACCGAAACGAAACTCTGAGGCACACTGTAAAGCAATCACTCGCCGTTATAAGTTATAAACTGACACACCACACCCGTGGTCAAGCGATTGACTTCATCACTGCAGACACCGAAATACATTTTCTGGAAATGTAAATTGCCTTATGCCCTTCTTCGACGGCATCATCATGCGCGTTCGAAACGCGCGGCACCGTTCTCGCGACAAAGGTGACTTCAGAGACACATTGGCAGCGGCGTCCAGAACTAAATTGCAAGGATGCGATTTGTGTGTGTCACTGGAGAGGGAAGTCGACCCGCTAGATGAGCACGAGTGTGTCAAGCAGCCGCGGTGACATTAGTCTTGGATGACGAGGTCTTTGACATGATCTTGTAGCGTTCCAAAAAACAACGTTGCCAGTAATGTGATGGCGTCTAAACACATCAAATAATTGCCATCAGGGAATGATTCCGTGTCACCGTTGGATCATAACGCAGTCCAAGTAGTGCCACTAGTTTTTTTTTTCAGGAGGACACAGGGGCGCAACAAAAACACACGGACAAGAAGTAGATAGGGACGAGCGCTCGTCTCTGTCTACTTCTTGTCCGTGTGTTTTTGTTGCGCCCCTGTGTCCTCCTGAAAAGATATGAACCAACACGCCCAAATACAAGTACTTCTGAGTTATATTTCTTCTGCATCGGGCTCTTTGCTTTGTGTTAAGCGCTCGTCCCTGTCTGCTTCTTGTCCGTGTGTTTTTGTTGCGCCCCTGTGTCCTCCTGAAAAGATATGAACCAACACGCCCAAATACAAGTACTTCTGTGCCACTAGTTGTCCCGTGCCAGTGCCACGTAAGTATTTCGTGGACGACATCAAGGCAGACCGTTTTCACAGCCGCTGCACAGCAAAACGTGAGTGCCTTTGCACCACAGTGGTGGGTGCGGATCAGCGTGTGCAATGCATAACAGTGGTTAGTTTTTTATTACATATATTCGCCTTGTTGCTAGAGGGAGCCACGGTGGTTCTTTTAAGCTACCGGCGTGAAGCCGACGGCAGCAAAAACGAAGACTAATTAAATATTTTTACTATAGGGGAGACGTGTACTAGCGTAGACGTATACCGGTGTACCGGACACCTCCTGCGCACGCGCAGAGGCAGGGGCGGGATCAAGCGGGGCCACTGCGCGTGTGCAGCAGGCGTCCAGTACACCGGTATACGTCTACGCTAGTACACGTCTCCCTTATGCTAACAGCCTTTACTTTTTCCATCGTTCTTTAGTACATTACTCTACCGTCTGAGCTAAATTCGTTATGGCGAATGCTTGTTTACTCTGTACTTATTCTAACAATAATTTAGATGAATATGGCTCCCCGCGACCAACCGGCCCTGCTTGAATTATTGTTCGGTTATCTCTAGAGCGACCATATTTTGGTTTGTCAGGCTTAACACGATGCTTGACATCCTAGTCGAAATCAAGAGGAAGAAATGGGCTTGGCCACGACATGTAATGAGAAGGCAAGGTAATCGCTCGTCCTTAAGGGTAACGGAGTGGATTCCAAGAGAAAGTAAGCGTAGCAGGGGGCGGTAGAAGGTTAGGTGGGCGGATGAGATTAAGAAGTTTGCAGGCAGAGGGTGGATGCAGCTGGCAAAGGACAGGGTTAATTGGAGAGACATAGGGGAGGCCTTTGCCCTGCAGCGGGCGAAGTAAGGCTGATGATGATGAACATGATGCAAGGAAATGAAAATACAACGTCGACGTGCCCGGCGCTGTTTGAGCCAGGTCAATGATTTCACCCTAGGTATAGTATGCGACGCTTCGGCTATAAGCTGTAGAGACCAGTCGCAGTTACAAATGTAAAGGGAATTGTGTGGATTGTACAGGAACAGAAATATCAATACCATTCAGCGTGTAAACTGTAATTGTTCATTCCAAACTCTGGTAACCTGAAGACCCTCATACTGGTTACTGGAATATTTGTCTGAAGTGGACTCCAACCATTCAGGTCATCGGCGATTACTTTCGTTGTATTCAGGCTAACGCCGACATCATGACCTCAATTATAAACCACTCTAGCCCAAATATGATGGCCTTCAGAAAACAATAAGAAAACGAAGAAATACAAATGCCTCAGCCTTTCCCCAACTCAGGCGTCAAGAATAAAGGTAGCACAGAATGCACGGAACTTGCATCCCACGTTGTTGTACGCAGCGAAAGCACTGCGCCTGCAGCGATGGATACTATCACCCTACTCCACTGAAACACCATTACATACTTTTTGCAGTGACTGCATTAAAAAGAAGCGCATATAAAAAATGGCTGTGGTTTAGCGCTGGTTAAACCTGTAGCCACGCGACAGCTACAGCTGGCCGTTGGAACTCGCTCAGTCGAATGGCAAAGTCAGCATTTCGTCGCTCATTTCGCTGGGCATTCCTTCTTAATCGTCGTCCCTGGACGTGGATTCACTGTCCCCCCTCCGTTCAGCTTCGTAGCCGCACTGACGGCAGCTGATACGCACCACGTGACCAGCCACGGAGCTCAAGGGCGGCCACGCAGCTGAAGGGGTGCCACGCTGAAGGCTCGAAGTGCTAGCGTAATGTAGCTATCGCTACAAGAAACGGGCAGGCTGACGTAACGTGGCACGAGTTTTAGCGTCAGCTGTGCGTGAACAAGTAGGAAAGAATGTGGCAACATTAATGTGTTCGGAACTAATCGGGAACTATTTTCGGAACTTTGTTGGTCGGCTCATGCATCCGATGACGATGGATCATGGGACCTTGATGAAGTGACGTCCTTTCACTCTGGCGAAGACATATTTCACGACGCGCTCCTGAAAAAGAGGACATTACAAACTTTTATTTAAACGTAACATCTTTCCATTCCCTCCCTTAAAATGTTGCAGTTCAGAAGGGAAAACTTCCAAAACACCGCTGGTATTTTTTATTAGTCTGCGAAACAAGTTGGAAAAGTTAAGCTTGCTCCCTTTACTTCTGTTTACGAATGTACAGTGTTTGTCAAAAGTATATACAGCTTATAGGGAGCCTGCAGCTTCTGAACCCGGCTGCGCGGCTCCTCTTGCATACTAATTAGGGACCCTAATCTCATGAAGGCGGGAGGAAAGTCCTCAGCCCTCCTATACGCTTAGACCTGTCAAATATGTTTAAGAGCCCGGCTACACGGCCAGGAAGCAAACCGCTTGCGCTGCATACTATATATTTTTGACGAAGACTGCACGTGCCCTATGAAAGGAGAAAAACGTTTCAGGGTGCTTTCTCGGCAAGTGAGACAATGTTATACCGCCTTACATTAACGTCGGTGCTGCGCACATGGCATGTGCGCCAGGTGAGCTAGCAAGTCCTCGCAACTACCGTGAAATGCCGCCGACAGCGTTACCGCCCCCCGCCGCGGTGGCTCAGTGGTTAAGGCGTCCGTCTGCTGAGCCGGAGTACCGGGTTCGAACCCGACCGCTGTTCGTACGTCCGACACTGTTCCAGCACTGTTAGTACATCCGACAGACGTACGGATGTGGATATCCAATAACAATTCTATTCGTACGTCCCACGGACGTCCAATCTCGGCACAGGACGTTCGCATCTAGCTCGGACGTCCGAGGGATATCTATGGTTGCTTGGGCGATGCTCTAGAAGTAGCACGACAGCTGAAATAGAATGCTTAAACGGCACAACGTAGCCTTTAGATTTGAGGAAAATTACAAAGCATAACTTTATACTCGGCACTAGAGGTCTGCACGGTATAGTGGCTAGGGACAGGGACCGGCCATACTCGCAGCTATACTTCGGTCCCGACTCCGAACCCGACCGCGGCCAGCTATATCAATTACTAATGACCGGCACGGCCCGGCCCGGTACTCATTCGGTCGTGTCCGTGCAGGCCCGTTTGCTCTTCATGATGAAACTTCACTCTTTAAAAAAAAAGAAATACAAGAGATAAACAACATCCGTGTACCAGCTGAAAAAGTTGCTGAAAGCAAGTAGCGCAACTTTGTGTTCACACCAGCGATGAGTGCTCAAAAGCTGGGCACAACCGAAAAAAATCCGGTCATAAAAAGAGCATTGCATGCCATCCTTTTCAGTGGCTCGTGAGGCAGCAACCTATTCCCCTCGTCAGCGCACTGGGATGTTTATACCGTCCTAGCGCACTATGAGTGCATTGTTACGGACACAGCTTTACTTACATTGCAGGGGAGACTTCGCACAGCAGTGAGAAGTATGGAATCATATTGTTTTCAAATAAGGTGAGAGCTCCCCTTCGAGCGTGGCTGGTAGCTTCATAAAGTATGTTCTCCCGATTCCAAGAGAGGGATTCGCAACTCCAAGGACCACATCCGCATAGGTTACGGAAAGGTTGTCCGAAAATAAAAAGCGTCTTCAATTAGCTATTCGTACGTCAGGAACGAAGGCAGATATACCATTAGACTCAACTGGAAAGCATCCACCGTTAAATGTGCGGCATTTAACTGTGCCCATGGGGCACTATGCCCGGGTTTGTCATTGGCGGGTAAGCACCTTTCGCTAGGGAAGGTTTTCGAACCTCCTCTCGTCGACTGTCCAATTTGCTCTTCTGTATCACCCCGGCGGCAACTAGACGGTACCTCAGGCTATACCTATACCTGGGACTTGCCCATATCTGGGAGAAGCTTCCATCAACCAGATGTGCTAAGCCACATGGCCTCTGGAACGAAACCACTGCATCGGCATGTCGATAGTTTGTTTTACCATAGACCACCTTAAAAGAGTATAGACACAAAATTTTTGGCTGCGTGTTTTCTTCTTTGTAACGGTGCATAAGACGTTAGCATACATGGCTCACCACGTGGTATTCACTTACAACAGCTAAATAATTTATAATCCAATTTCTTCCTTCACCTGTTTTGGTATCAACAGCCGAGCAACGACTATGATGTCGAAGTGAGCATAGATCACGTGAGGCATGAAAAATAAAAAAAATGGAGTTTTTTTTTTTTAACGTGGTTAAACAGACTATAGATGTGCGAAAGCATGTGTTCATTCTTCGCCTCTTCTTTCTGGCATCTGCACGTGCACACAACCACCTTTCTCGCTCGTCCTCACACCCTCTCTCCACTCGGCGGCAGTTGGCACGACGCCCTCCTCCCATCGGCTACAGCTGGCACGGCACTCCTCTGAACTTACCCGAGCTTCCTCCTTCTGGCTGCAGCTGGCGCGACGCTCATCCGAACTAGCCCGAGCTTGCCGGAGTTACTACGAGGCTTGGCTGGGACAGTGTTAAGTAGTGCTTTTGCACTAAAAGTTAGAAGTCTCATGCAGTTGGATTTACCCTCGACGATCACTTTGATGCTTTTGCTCTAAGCAGAGTCTTCAACACGGGACAGAATTTTTCTGGAGGGGCGAAGGTAGATCAAGTGTGGTGGTGATTGGATGGCCAGTCCAACAGCTAGGATTAGGTAGGGGGAAGGGGTGGGGGGGAATGGAGTGTGGTGCCTATGGTGGGCAGCTGGCTTTCTCACAGCGTCCTTGAAATCGATTTCGCCGTCGCTTTTTCGAGACAGGCCTAAATTATGTGATCTAAGGTGGCTGGTACCTGACACCTAGCACATTCTGGGGAATATTGGCCAGGCTAGACGAGAAAGACAATGAGAGGGGAAGGGAATGAGTAGGTTTTAAGGCAGTGCCACATGGTTGCCTCGACCATAGGGATTTGTGGGGTAGGCGGTATACAGCTGTCACTTGAGGCGGTAGTGCAGGGTGATGTCATGGTATGAGGCCAACCGATCCCTCACAGACCGCAGGTCTGAGTCGCCCACAGCCAGGGTGATGAATCATCGGGCATGATTGTGGGCAGCTTCACTGCCTGGGTTGGAGGGGTGGGCCAGAACCCACACAAGGGTGGTGGAGTGAAGGGATGTAGTAATGATGTGAAGAAGGGAAAGGGTAGTGGGATAGAGTTGGTCATTCGCAAAGTTGCATATTTCTGTTTTAGAATCGCCAAGGATGATGTCAGCGTCAGTGGAAGCTGTATGAGGTTTCATGTGATGTCAAGGACACAAACCTGGCGTCCAATACCCAGGTTCAGCGGTGCAGACCTTTTGCTATGCTATATGAACACCAATATGGCGACCACTGTGGCCCAAGTGCTTACCTCCTATAGGAGAGCTATTGCTGCTCCCTCCGCCATCTCTGGTGATGTAGCACAGTATGTTGCTACCGATGATAAGAGCATATACTGGTCCCAGTTGCCCCACCTAAGTCAAAGGCCGGGCGGTTGGGTGTTTCGTGGCATCCATGTGCACTGTTCTGGGGTGGTGTCCTTATTCTTGTGTAATGCCTTGGCCCGTGCCCGGTGTCGCCCTTCGTGATGCACAGGGTGCATAAAAAATAGATACTTTCCTCCGTATACAGTAATGACACAAAATGATCATAGTACTCTCTCTAGTGGTCTTTTAATTGATTACCGATACAGCAGCGAGCAGACATTGCCATTCGCTTCACTTTTCACTTAAATTTCGGCCATGCTGTGGTGCAAGGTGCAGATGCAAACAAACCGTAAAAGCTTCCCTTTGTTTTGAGGGTGCCATTTCTCTATACGCTAAAGTGACAGTGCAGCTACACAAACCACTGCAGCCTGCTGGAACAAAAGCACAGGAAAAATTTAAGCTTACATAGGGTGCACACAGTACTGACCCGCACATGCTAATTCTCACATCAATAGAGTAAAACAGACGTGGTTTTCTGGCTTTTGTCACCCGCCCATTCAACCTGGAGAGATGCAGTGACCATAATCCGCATTGGGCGGAAATTCCCACCACCTGGAGTTAGGCGCGTCAGCTCGTCTTGGCATAACTTCACGAAAATGCCCTTGTTTGTAGTAGCACATAGCAGTTTCATTGATTTGGTGCAGGATGGCACAATTGGCGCAGCTTTTCCACCACTGGAGTGGAATGGGCCGGTGGGTTGGCTGACAGCTCCCTAGCTGAGGGCAGGTGGTGGGGAGGTGGCTGGTGCTTGTGTAGGGTGAAAGGTGGGGGTTCCTGGCTTGAGGCTTCACATCGAGACACCAGTTTTCTGAGGGATGGTTACAATGGTGCTGGTTTTGCATTAAAACTGCGATATAATCACTGCTTGGTCGTTTAATCAATTACAACGCTAAAGCCAGCCTGGCCTAACAGCCAGAATCACGAATGAAGAAGAGACTATATTTCGGTTTTCTTAGTGCCACATGACCTATGTGACCTTTGACGTCATAGTCATCGTTTAGCTGCTGAAACTGAAAAAGGTGATTGAATTAATTAAATTAAAGTATTCGGCGGTTGTAGGCGAATACTACGTAGTGATCCATATATGTTAATGTCTTACGCATGATTACAAAAAAGAACACATGCAACTTAAATTTGGTGTCTATATTCTTTTAAGCTCAACTCATAAGAAAGAAAGCATGGGCTACTTTTCTGAACTGCTGTGATGACCTTGGAAGACTACATTTGCCCCATATGACCGAGGTACTTGTTTAAAACCTAGGTGTCGATGTGAATCCGCCGATATGCAATGGATTCTGAAAGCAACTCTGGCAAGGAAACTCTTCTCCTCTGGCCTTCTCAGGCAAGAAGCAGAAAACACTGCAAGCCACCAAACTGCACCCACGGCAAGCTTCTTCAGACCAAGCCCATCTCTTACAGCGAAAGCTGTGCTTGGTACGTCAAAGAAGGTCTTTCTGTTGCGCATCCACACGTCAATCTGCAGGCTGGTTTGTATAGTGCATGCCAGGGGTGCTGTTGTAGTACAGCTTGGCAATGTTGGCACTGCAGGCAGTGGTCGGAGAGCGAGGAGATACAGCTCATGTGAGGAAGTAGTGCTTTGCCATACCAGCACTGCAAAGATAGCGATGCGGTGAGAGAGAGAGAAGCGTGCCTAGCACCAAAGATACACGGTGTAAGCTGCGTTATACCTTTCAAATTCATGGCCAGATATGCTGGGCAGCCGATCATTTCAAGGCCGATAATAGCAACGAAGTGAAGCACTGCTGCACGCACGGAGATGGGGAAGCAGGATGGTGTTTAAAATAATCGTGCGAGTGGTGCATGGGGGCGCTGAGCACTCGTTAAAGACCAATGGCGAGACTGAGTTAGGCTCCCGTTGAGGTTAATGACTTATGCAGAATAAAAATTTTCCATTTTTTTCAGACACCCTAGCTTTGACAAAGATCTATCTGCAACATTGAAGCCTTGCAGCACAAAACAATAATGGTTACATTAAAGAGCTAAATGACCTTCAGTGCAATCGTGCATCAATGCAGTGAGAGCATACAGCAGCAATTCTGGGATTTTTTTTTTTTCCCGACTGCCATGCTATCCATATCTTACTTCTACTGCGCCTGAAAAGTCATTAGTTGGTCTTCCCTCACTGCTAATTACTGGCAATGTAAATACTGAAGCTACACAGCATTCTTTTGGTACACAGCTTGTACAGGGAAAAAAAAATATGGGTCTGCCGATTTCACCTATACTACAAATATGAGTGTACGTTGCAAGCACATAAACACAAAGCAAGACACGAAATTATAGGTTTATTTTCATAATTTATAGAGCTTATGGTGGCTAAGCAGGAAGAAAATTATGACACGGCGTGCTGTGCTATCTCCTAGAGGCACTTGCCTCTTGCAAACTGCTTTCCAATTTTTTCAGTTCCTCCATTTCACTCTTGACAATCTTAACCAACTGGTCAATGCCTTTCTGCTGGTTCTCCAGGTGCTGAAAAATATTCACAAAGAGGTGAAAGACATTTTGGTACACAACCCCTCAAACGCACAATGTACTAAGCACAACAGTGTTTTGGAACCACTAGCATGCATGCCTTTAACGATGCACTACCTTGCGTGAACCTGCACTGCGCAAGAAGCTGCTTCAAGAAACTGTTGCACTTTACAGCCTATAGTAGTCACTCATCATTGGTTAAAGGGGCCCGAAATGATTTCGATGGGCATATTCTAGTGCAACAGATCTGTAGAGACAGTCTTTGTGGATATTAGAGTCAAATTTGAAAGCTTTGCATGGACCCTATAATTTAGAAATATTTTTCAAAACCCCTGCTCACAGTAGCCCAGACTGCACACCGACATCATCGAGGTAGGGGATGCGGCAGCGAGGCGTCCCCCTAATCGGTTACGAGCTACTGGGAGCAGCAAATTAAAAAAATTATTTATAAATTATAGGGTCCACACAAAGCTTTCAAATTTGACTCGAATAGCCACAAAAACCACCTCTACAGATTTGCTGCACTAGAATATTCCCATCAATATCATCCCAGGGTCCATTTAATGTGTCACTTGCAAAAGGGATTATTCAACAATGGCACTGGGTTCATCTGCATGCACTCTGAAAAATCATTTCCTAACAGCAGTAAGGGTCAGGGGACAAAGTACAAAAAATGGTGTGTCTCAGAGCTAACAGGCAAACCTGCTCATTTCAGACTAGGCTAAGTCAAATTAAGCTTTATGTGTAGTTTAATAACGCCACTTTTCCACAAGTGCACACTTACAACTATGTTACTATGGATCCCATTCACATCAAAGCTTGTGGAATTGAGAATAACTGACTCGCTTAAACCATGTTCCAGCCCAGGTATTGACTTAACTCGAAGTTTCTAAAGGATTCTAAAATGTACTGTTCACTGCTGCTTTCTAAGATACTTCAACAGCCCGTCGGCACTTGTGCCCTGCCTGCTGATTGCATGGTCAGGAAGGTGGTCCCGATCCATAAATCAGGCAACAAGAATTCACCCCTCAATTACCGGCTCATATCTTTAACAAGTATTCCATTTAAAAAGTGTTACAGCACATATTATACACAGGCATAATGAACTTACTAGAATCTAATTCAGTTTTTACTGACAAACAGCACGGTTTCCATTAGCGACTGCCTTCAAAAACTCGGTTAGCATCGTTCACACATGAACTTAATGTCATCCTTGATCACCGCTCACTAGCTGATTGCGTCTTCCTCGATTTCACAAAGGCCTTTGAAAAGGCATGCCATAAAGTATTACATTTTAAGCTAAGCAAACTAAACCTTGATTCGAGGCTCTCAATTCGTAACTGCTAAAAATGCAACCTCCCCATTCAGCCCCATCCATTCTGGAGTGCTACAGGGATCTGTTTTAGGCACTCTTTTATTTCTTATTTATATTAACGACCTATCTAATTGCACATCCTCTAACATATACTTATTTGCTGATGACTGCATAATTTTTTCCCATTAAATTAACGGTACTAACGACATGTGTGGTCTACAAAACGATCTCTCTTCTATATCAGCATGGTGCAACTTATAGCTAATGCCGCCCGATTCTTCTAAATGCAAAGTTTCACTTGTCTCCCACACATCACTATTACCGGTGCATATTATCTAAGCAATGCCATACCTGAGGCCGTCATATCGCTACCTCGGAGTTCATATATATCTCCTTCTCTAACTTGGTCGCTACATATCAACACCATAATTAACAATGGTAACAGCATGCTAGGCTACCTACGCGGTGATTTCTCCAATTACCCTACCTCCCTGAAACTCATGTTATATAAAACCCTTATCCATAGCAAACTAGAATATACGCGTCTGCAATTTGGGACCCCAGCTACAAAAATTCAATTAATGCGGTTGAGCTCATGCAAAATAATGCTGCTCGTTTCATCCTCAACTTTAATCTTACTGCAAGTGTCACCTCCATAAAAAACACGCTTAACCTTCCACCTTTAGCCTCCCGTCGAAAAATTTTCATGGTTATGTTTATTTCATACATTTTTTTTTTTACAATTTCCCCCAATCTACGCGATGATATCACATCTCCTCCGTCTTTCATCTCTCTATGGCTAGACTGCATTCATAAGGTCGGCATAACGTCATACAAAACCAAAGCTTGTTCACAGTCGTTCATTCCGCATACATCAGCAGATTGGAACCACCTTCCTGGATCGACAGCCAGCATTCAAGACAACCTGCGCTTCCGTAACAGTTTAGCTAACATTGTACACTAAGGCTCACAACAAATGTACTTACTATTCTCCACTATCTTCGTTTACCTTTGTTACCTTTGTTCTTTTATCTCGCACTTACAACTTATGCTTACTTCTTTTACTGAATTGTATAATGAGGAACATGATGACTGTATCCTGATTTTTTGTTTCTGTTCTCTTTGTATCATTTAGAACCACTCCTCTCTGAAATGTCTTTGACCCTGAGGGTATCAATAATAAATAAATAATAAACAAACATAGTTTACATAGTTTGACATATAATGTTTCAACAACAGCAACAAAACACACTAAAGGTAATCATTTAAAAAAAATGTGCAGCCCTACAACCTGCTGTGTGTGTGCAGTGTTCGAAATGAAGCAAAAACTGAGGACTTTCTAAATACTACCCCGATGAGCAAGCACGGTGCATGGCACTGGTCAAGTGGAAATGGCATGCACGATGATTTATTTATTTATTACTTCATACTAGACATACCTGTAGCACTGCATTCATCATCATCATCAGACTGACTACGACCACCGCAGGATAAAGACCTCTCCCATCTGCAATTAACCCTGTCCTGTGCCAGCTGCATCCACCCTTTGCCTGCAAACTTCTTAATCTCATCCGTCCACCTAACTTTCTGCCGCCCCCTGCTCCGCTTGCCTTCTCTAGGAATCCACACCATTACCCTTAAGGACCAGTGGTTATCTTGCCTTCCCATTACATGCCCTGCCCAAGCCCATTTCTTCCTCTTGATTTTGACTAGGATGTCATTTACCCCCCCTCTTCCCTCTTCCTGTCCCTTAACGCTACACCTATCATTTTTCTTTCCATAGCTAGTACTAGTTGCGCTGTTCTCAAGTTGAACCCTTTTCGTCAGCCTCCATGCTTCTGCCCCACAGGCGGGTACTGGTAAGATACAGCTGTTATATAGTTTTCGGCTGCATTAGAAGTAGGAAGAATTGTTATTTGGAATCTGTGTCCTCTGCATCCTTTGTATGTGACTTTACACATGCTGTTCCTGACCATAATCAATGAAGCAATGTTTAGGGGCTAAGAATGGCCTTCAACAACACTAAGATCATTTTATACCAGCAAAACATGAAAGCTTTCCCTCAAGGCTTGGTCATGCATGGGTGCAAACCCAACGCAGTGATGGAATGTTTATTGTCAGCCTTTGTCCTCACTGCATGCCAGAAAAAAAAGGCAGAGACAATGCTCACCTCTTTCAGCTGGCTCTGAAAGTTGGGATCCAGGCTGCAGTGGATGGTCGTGTCACTGAACGTCATCTGGTTGTTCTGCAACTTGATCTGTGACATCAGCTCATTGAGGCGGCCCTGTAAAAGAGGGTTCCTGCTTGTTGAAAAAGCCACACTGCTGGAGAGGCCAAGCCCTTCAGAATGCAAAGTAGTCAAGATCACGTGACTGCGCTAAAGGCAAGGTGAAATGAGCCTCTGTTTTGTGGGAGCAAATGGAAGCAGTTTTTCAAAATGTCATAACTTGTTTAGGTGCTTCGATTCCTTTACCAACAAAAAAGAAAAAATGCAGGAAATGACAACAGCTGTGTTTTCTCCATGGAGCAAGTTACAGGGTGGAGCGGTGTGTGTTCTTCATAATGCCATGAAAAATGGTTACAGAACTGGTTTCAGAATCGTTACGTTATATTGGCACCCAACAGCTGGCGATGACTGCGTAAGTGCTCTGTCAATTCTGTTGTCACAAAAAGAGATGGCATATCTTACATCGTTCAAGTGTGTCGCTCGATAACTGCTGTCTTTCACAGACAACGAAGAACAGATTACGGAGTTTAGTCAAATTTAAACACATTGTGTATCGCACGCTACAAAAGGCAAGACCATCATGGCCTTCTTGCCATGACAATATTATGCTCATATATTTTCTCCCACTGACAAGCACATTGCTGTTGGTCCCCAATTAAATCATCTATAATTTCAAACAAGAAATGCAACACAGAAAACAGCAAAAAGAAACAAAAAGCCCCGCACAGAGGTTCAAAAACTAACCCTGAATTGTGTTGGTGCACTGAGTTCTGCCAGGTTGGACTCCAGCATTGTCCGCAGTTGCTCTTCTTCCGGCTGTATGGCAAAGCCCATCTTCCGAGACACCTCGTGGTGAACCATGACCTGCATACCAAACACCGAAGAAACATTAGGCAGTTTGCAGAATAGTGTACTGCTGCTTATGTAAGCTAAACGCAAGCATCATGCAGGATGTTACGCAGTTTTGTCACACATTCAACCGGAGACGCAACAATAACTTTAGACAAATGGTGCCGTCTGGTTTTTAGTACGGAAACCAAAGCGACAATCCTCTTAAGGCCTAGGAGCAGCAGAATCGTCATTAGACATCTAAAATAGAGGAAATTTATTGCTCATAGGTTTTGCTGTAGGCGAGATGAGACAAAACGAAAGCCCGATGGCCCATTTATGACCAGTGAAAGTACCAAAAAAACCTATTAACAACGATGAATTCACTCTAATGCGAGGGGTCCTACTTTGAAGTACACCACCATGTTGGAAAAGCTATTTCGGCATAAGCAAGAATCGCACAAGCTAAACTCGGGAAATTGCGTACATAACAAAAAGCGTACGTTATGGCCTGATTTGAAATAATGCTTCGTGCATGCACACTTGAAACCACGCTATCCCATATACCTATATCCGTTTTATACTGGCACTACATTCCGCAGAGTCGGAACTTCTCCACTGCACTCATCGCAGCTTTGTTAATACTGCAAGGAATTACTCAGATGGAATATAATCAGCAGGGGTGTGTGAATATTTAAAACTTCGAATAGTTAGCCAATAGCATTTGCTGTTTGATATGATTTGCATTGCTCTCTCAATATTCAAACTATGCATTCGAACCTCCTCAGCATTCAGAAATTCCAAATTTCTCGTTCATCTAAACTCTTGGCAAAACATCAAAAGATTTCCAAACAGCAGTATATTGCACCTGTAGCATGAGTTGACTCGCCCTTTCTTCACGTAACTGACTGCCAGCATGCAGCAAAAGCCTGCAAACGAAAATGCTAGGCCTTGCATAAAATAAATGCACAGACGGCTGTTTAGAGCCGCAGGTGCGCTCGCGGGTTGGAGGATTAAGTGAGACATCGTGCAGCCCATCACTGCGCTGTGCCATGATGCTGTCGACAACTGGCTGTGAACCTGACTGGCAGGGATTCTATCGTTTTAGATCACTACGATAAGAGACATGGCCTGCTTCGATCATTTTCTATTTTCATCACTTGGGACCTAGAAACTATGCATCTTAGGCCACAGAGGACCATAAAAAGCATAAGACAGAAACATGTCAGCCTTGAAGGCAGCCTGTGCAACTGCAGCATGTACTGCGCGGTCTGCACACTGGAGCATCTAACGACGTAGTTTCATTTTCATGCGTTTGGGTCCATCATGGGACATGAAGCCCAGCGAAATTAGTGCATGAGGACTAAGCAGGCTACGTGTCATCATAAACGCCGCATTTCAGGTGAGATTTCAAAACAGATGCTTTGTCTTCAAGCGTAGGAAGGGGGCAAGGAAGGCATGGTCCCGTGCATGTTGCAGCTCAGGTTACTGCTCGTGTCTGTTTCGCGAGCAGACTTGTTGTGTTCTGCCAGCAATGCACTACGCCTTTCCCCACCAATGATCGACCGCTGATGCCACTCCTTCAGTAAACAGAAACCAGCAGATACCTGACAGTCGCCTTATAATTGTAATGTTTCACGACAGCATTCAGTAAGCTTCTTTGTCGCGAGCATTAAGTCAAACTGTGACACATATTCGACCTTTTTTCACTGAATACAATTGTTATTCAGAGAACAGTAAACGAGGTGTTAGTCTACAAAGTAAAGTTTATTGCTAAAGTTTTTAATTAAATGGTAGGCCACACAGGTGTACAGCATATTATGCTGATTATGGTTGCACACAAAATTTAACACCACTGTTGCTTTTCATAGCTGTACTACTTTGTTGCAAAGCATATATCTTTAGTTTGAATGAGCTGTATTGATATTGGAAATTTTTAAAAAATATTCTGAACTATACTGGATTTGCAACCAGTTTGTATTATTTGCATTTACTTCACAACCAAAAATTTGATATTCGCATACTTATACTACTCAGCAGTCCTTGGCTGAGGTATTTTGGGCCACTGTAAACACACATCAGATGTAAAAAGAAATGGATGGTAATCTGCTGGATGGTAATGAGCTGGATGGTAATCTGCCCAAACCAAGAACCAGCTATTCTTTAACTCTTCCAGTTATAACACAGCCACCTGCTTACCTTAAGTATTCTCTGGTACAGGTTCTGCTGCTTCCTTTTATGTTCTTCAATCTTAGCAATAGTATTTGTGTGCCTCAGCTGGAGTTTTGAGATGTCCTCAGCAATTGCCTGTGTGGAAGAGAATGCAAAGTGAGGGTCAAAAAAAGGCAAAATCAAATAGGGCCTCTTTCAACTGTGCAATGAATAGGGAAGTGTTAGAAGACATAGAGCATCTATGCATGAGGGCAGTACCACTACGTAAAGAATGCTCCGCATTTGATTATGTGAGCAAATATGGTACTATATCCGATGGGCCCTTCGTCTTCACTATTCTATAATCTTACAGTACTATTACGCTCCCTGCAAGGAGCTCGGCGAGAAAGTTTTTTGTTATCCAATACAAGCAAGTATAGTTACTGCCAATGTGGCATTTAAATAACATCAACAGAAACAGCTGCCACGGTGGCTGAGTGGTTACGGTGCTCGGCTGCTGACCCGAAAGGCACAGGTTCGATCCTGGCCATAGTGGTCGCATTTCGATGGAGGCGAAATGCTCAAGGGCAGTGTACTGTGCGAGGTCAGTGCGTGTTAGAGGAACCAAGATAGTCGAAATTATTCGGACCCCTCAATAACAGTGCCCCTGATAGCCTGAGTCACTTTGCAATGGTAAAGGAATAGTGAACAAGAAATCTGCCGCAGAGATTACTGGCTCAAATTATAGCTGTGGCACTGACAGTGACCAAAACAGCACTCTTTGGACAGAAAGTAGTTATTTTAATGATTATTTCTCAAGCCGTTGCACCTAGCGACTGCCTGTGAAAGCTTTTACGATACGGGATGTGACGTCAGCCTTACCCATCGCAGGCTATCACCAGCACGAACCACATGAAAGTGAACGCATGTAGCGTGTTTTTGCTTCATTGTACGGTTCATTTCATTCGGCTTCCTCATGTCGACGCTTCAAGATTCACTGCCTGTATGTCGTGGTTATATACTCTGGGTGACTACTTGCATGATTGGGTCAGAATTAACCAAAAATCCCGATCGTCTGCAGTGACGGCGAACCAAAAAAACATCATTTCGCAGAAACGGTACTTGTAGTGCCATCTCGAACCCGTCAGAGGTGAGAGGCGAGCGGGCGAGGATTCCTGAGCTGCGAACTGCTAAGCCAGCTTGCCTATAGTGCTGCTGAGGGTAAGTGTGACGTCATGCCCTCAAGCTCGTAGGCTGGCGCACGCTGAGTGCAGCCCAGTGGCCACTCACAATACGACAAAAATACAACCATCTGCTCAAAAATAACCGAAATTATGACCGCATATTTGTGTAATCATATTTTACAAATGAAAATTCAGCGCTTTCTCGGTATTTCTGGAGTTTAATTCAGTATCCTTTCAAACTCCATAAACCATAAACCAAACATCAACAGAAAAAATCACTAATCTAAACGTAGGAACTGGCACCGACGATTTCCGGTGCACTTTGCAAGGCACGACAAGCCAACTCACGTCTAGCCGACCCTGGTGCTGACTGAGTTCGTGCTCTTGAAGCTTGAAGCGACGCCGAAGCTCAGCAAAGCCAATCATTGGAACTGGGATGAGTCGCTTAGAGTCCGGGTTGTCCTGCTTAGCTTGCTCCCAAAGCAGTGGATCTATGCCTGCATAGGAAAAAGCATTTTAACTTTCTGCTTGTTCCATTTACACCTTATTTTTTGTAACTGATTACACGTGCAGCACTAACCCAGTGTTAAGACAACCGTGGTTACCACTAACCAGGGCCGCTTACATTTACACGGAAAACTGAGCCACGATTATTGCAAATTGAGCTTCGTGACCTTGATTCTCATACACGAAGCCTATAAAACAACTAGCCTCAAAAGGATGAGTGTGTGCCGTTGCCTCGAGCGGCAACAATGTGGCGCAGAGATCGCCATGCCTATCTAAGCCAATCCAGCCTCACATCGACTCCAGAATGGTGCATTCCTCAGCGGCAAAGACTCAGCTTGACTGCGGCAACAATGCCAGCTCGCGACTTATTTAGTCTGAAAAATCGAACCACTGAGCTCTATAAAGTCTTAAATATTGGTCACGAGCATGTGTACGTTCCCATGAGGTTCGTAAGGGTTCTGCAACCAAATCCAAAATATTACGCAGGCGCAAATTCGAGTCCAAAATATCTGTCGGCCATTGTGGCCCACCACCTATCATTTGAAATACCAATAGGCCCATCAGACAAGCAAAGCAGATTTAGTTTCATTTTCAGCAAATGCACTTCTTGTGAAGTGTCACTTTGGACGTGCAGCAGTGCTACACAGAGAAGCTAGGTGACATGAGGAACTGTCGTCAACGGCAGTTGGTAAACCTAATATGCAATCTAAATTGTTTAACAGCATGCACCTATTTTCTGCCTAGGTTTTCCTTTTTTCATTACTGAAGAGCCCTAAGGCCTTCTTTGGTAAATAAAGCAGTATATGAAGTACCACAAGTCGAGATAAGCACGAAACACATCCAGCACTCAATTAAGGAAAAGTAAAATCGCACTAAGCACACACAGACACTGTGAACTCAGATATATTACCAGCTTTTAGCAACAAAAACTAATACTAATGCGTTCTCTAACATATCAACAACCCTCGCTTTCAGGTGCAATCGCTTTAATTTCTGAAAACACCCGTACCAAAGGCCAAGTATGAAGACAGTGCACAATGCATGTGGGCCAAATGAATACTACTTCGAGGCGAGCAGTGAGTATCACAATAGTCTGAAGAGTGACACTGCACGAGTGGCAGCAAAGGCAAATGTCACTCATTGAAAATAGCATTAAATCTGCCCATTTCACAGGAGTTTTCTCACCACAGGGTGGGTTCTCGAGGTAAATCTTGAGCCAGTCCCGGGTGGGTGCCTTGGACATGGTTGCCTGCACACCGTGCTTTGCCAACTCTGCCTTAACGTTCGCCTGCTCTAGGTAAGATGCCAGCATGTTGGATGGTGCTCGCTGCACCTGTCCAGTTGCAGAGCGCTCCATCACGTACACCGAGAGCTCGCACCTGCGTAGGCCAATGGAAAACATCTGTGCACAGAAAATAACACCCCGGTGTCTGCACGGTGCCAAGCCATGCTCAGAAAGGCACACCTCATGTTTCAAGTTCAAGTTCAAGTTTATTTTCCTTGCTTACAAAGGAGGAGCCGGGACTAAAAGCTGTGGTAACAGCTTGACTGGAGGTCCCGACTCCTTGAGACAGTGGCAGTACAGAAGGAAGGCGAGGGTCACATCATTTACATCAATTAGTAATGTCATGGATATCCGATGCAAATCCACATTTACGCGAAGCGCGAACACACATGTACTCAAATCAAATGTTTTACGTCACTAAAATATACAAAAACACAATTTCACAGATTGAAATTGTCTCGGCAGTAGTCACGGATATTGTGTTTTGAATTTCAGGTAATATCAAAATTGTCATGGATTAGTTTGTTTAGCAAGAGGGGAAGGTTGTAACTTAAGGACTGGTTCATAGAGTAAGTTCTTGGTGTTGGAGTGATCCAAGTTTCTTTGTATCTAGTGTTACGGCAGCTGTTATTTTCTCTCAGTTGTCCAAGTACAATAAAGGGATTGTCACGTTGTTGTGAAGAGTATTTATAGCATAATAGAAGCCTGTAAAAGTATAACGCGAAGATTGGAAGGATATCATACTTTATAAAGATATTTCTTGTGGGGAAAAGGAATGGCACATTTGCTATGGACCGGACGGCTTTTTTCTGCAGCAAATGCAATTTGTGAAGATTTGTTACCCCTGTTGTTCCCCAAACCAAGCTGCAGTATTGGATATGACTTAGTACTAACGCGTTGTAGAGCAACATCTTTACCCTTACTGGAAAAATATGTCTAAAGCGACCAAGTATACCTAGAGCTGAGGAAACTTTCGAACAAATGTGTTCTATGTGCTCATTCCAAGTTAGGTTGTGAGAAAAGATAACGCCCAGTGTTTTTACAGAAGTCACAAGCTCTATTGGTTGGCTGTTTAAGGCTATTTTTCATCAGTTTCCAAGAAATTATACGCAGTGCATTATTCAGCATCCCAGTTAATATCTGGGCTTCCTATGGTCCCAACACCTGTGACACACACAAGTTACACAGGATAACTAGCACACCCAGTGCTCTTTTGCCCAGTTAATTAATCGACTTCCACAGATCTCTGGTACTCCCAAAGCAGGAAAACGCCACACTACCTATGGACCATCAATAATGTCAAAGCAACACTAGGCCCGCACATTGGCAGCATAATTTTGCGCTTCGTGGCTAGTGAATCCCATTCATAGTTCCAAGCTTGCCTGCCTAACTTCCGCCAACTCCCCCTCAATTTTTTGCAAGCTGCACTACAGACACTCGTGTGCCTGGTTTTCTTCTGTTTTCATCGGAAGCTCAGAGCATTGTAATACTAGCACTGTGAAAAATACCCGAGTACAGAGATGCAGTCACACCAAGGTCAGCACTCAAGGCTGCCTCCTTTTCACCGAATTCATTTCACTAGGCGTACAGCGGAGCCGTGTAAATGCCATGTAAATGGTGGCAAGTCTGAGGGAAGCATCTGGCAATGAGCTTTAACAAACATCTGAACACAGAAGCAGATGCATGTATGTGCTGTGCCCGTGTTTCCAATGGTGCACCTAAGGTTTTGATGATTGGCGACGACATCAATCTGCTCCGAGCTCGTGCTGCTTTAGACTAGCTTACTGTTACTGTTTGCTGTTCCCACTGGCAAAGCTGCACACATATACCCCGAAAATGCGCACTTCCTGCCATGTGCCGTAACAGTAGTCAAAGAATTCTACTGAGCCAAAATATGTTAGCAACATCTTCATTGAGTGCACCGGTGTCGATTCCATGGTGTCCAACTGTTGGCCTACAGGATAATATAACTGCAATTGCTGCTAAGTGCAAAATCAGAGCCTAAGTGCACTGACACCCTTTGGATAGTTAAATTGCACAAAAATAAAGATGACGTGTTTACACGAAAAAAAGGTTTAGCACAGTTTTCAGATCGTTCTCAACAATTAAAAAATTCCCGTAATTTAAAGGCATGAAATGCTTCTGCACACTTTGAAATGATGATGATTTACCGCATCAACCTTTGTAGATATGGCAAGCAGATTGTGCAGCTCCAGGCTCCAGAAGTTGTGCACTTCTCCAATGCCCCACTCCCAAGCATGCATTGGACAGGCACAGTCCCCAGCACAGCTTTCAGAAACAGGAAAACTCCCTTTTCTACATCTGCAGCCCCTTTGGCGCACACTCACTTGTCGGGTGCAAGGCTTTTGAGGCCATCGACGCAGACGGCAAGGTTGGGTTTGCTGCCCAGCACCCGGCCCAGCACTTCGATCAGCTGCGACTGCATAAGCTGCACCTCTTCCAGTTTCTTCTGAAAGAGCAGTGCCACCAGGCCGTCTTCCACCTTGGCTTCAGGCAGGCGGCTGTACCCAATGGCCTGCATGCATGAAACGAACAAAGAGGGCTCGACAACTTGAAACGTGTGCCGAAGTTTCTTCAGTAACTTTGACATCACCGAAAGTTGGGCGACTTGGTTGAAGTTTATATTTGAAAAAAAAGCGGTTTTTCCCGTTGTTCGCGCTTTTTTCTAGATATGAACTTCGACATCAGCGTGGACATCTTTCTTCCTCCTGCTTGAAATCTGTTGATGTGAACCTCCAACGACCCGTTGCAACAACAGTATTCCAAGTTCAATGAGCAAGACAACCTCAACTACTCCAAACAAAAAGACTAAAAAAAGCAACGTGTTGACTGGCTGCGTATTTGGTTGACAGAGAAAGAAAGAAAAATTGCAGATACACAAGAGAAATTCTGGGTTCAACTGCTGCGAAAACTCACTCTCTTACCTGTATATCCAGGCATGCAGTGTATGCTACAGATGGCCTTTTGTACAGTGCTGCAAGTATGTTAGCAATTCATGTAGTTCTGTGAGCAGAAATGAAAATTGCTGCATTTACTCGCACAATTTTCCAACTTTCTTTCCTAAAATTAACACTTCAAAAAGGGGGTGCGAAAATTAAACGAAGATTTTGCAAACACATCCTAAAAATTTTTACAAAAGTTACAATGCGCAATGCATACATTGCGCATTGCGACATGTTGTCACGTATAAGTTGACCCCAAAACTGGCACCCTTCAGACCCCGTGCCCGCCCCAGACCCACATTGTGTACTTTCCCATGTAATGGCATGATGGCAAGTGCGTAGGTCAGAGCAATAAACGGGGAACAATACAATCGCAAAGACAGCAGTCAGAGGCAAATGGAGATACAAGGCAACAAAACGGCAACCTCGCATGCAGCCTGGCAGTGTGGCAGCAAACAGAACAGCCAAAGGTTTGGTAGTTTCGGATTCTGGCACGACGCACGCTCCAGGCATTGCCGAAAGTCTGCTCTCGCAGCCGTTCATATGGGAAAGCAACCGACGGCGCAAGCCAGCCGAGTAAACGGTGAGCAATGTACTTTTTTTACCGCTACTAATTTACAAACGAATTACAGACTTTCTTTTTTTTTCCACCACTGATTCACCTATCACAGCTGCACGCGGCGACGCAGCCGCACCGATCTTCCCAAGCCTGCCCGGCGCGCACTCGTGTGCAAGCTGGTGTGCAGCAGGGAGTGCGAAATATGCAAAGGTTTTTTTTTTTTTTTATATAAATCCAGGTAATAAATTAGGGGTGTGAAATTTACACAAGTAAATATGGCATTCACATTTCTCCACTCTGTGTTACAGGCATATATATATATGCCGGGCATTATGGGGTTATTAACAGGTGCTGCCCACCTTGAAGCGGCAGAACGGATTCTCGGGGGTGAACACCACGAAGTCTCCACTGGGCGAGTAGAAGCCCTTGCCAGTGCCCCAGAAGGCCTGCAGTTGATTCCACTTGGCCAGGATGGTGTCCCGCTCATCATTGAACACAGTTGGCAGGGACAGTGCCGTTGCCAGGTTCGTGATGCTGCTGGTGGAAGTTGCGGCGGCCGCTCCTGCTAGTGCTGCGCCAGCTCCCGGGGCGGCAGTGCCAAACGAAGGGGCAGCACTGCTCCCAAAGCCGGTCTGGAAGAGGGAGGCACCTCCAAATGGAGTGCTCTGGGTGGTGGTTGTATTGGCACCAAATCCTGGTGGAGGGGGCATTAAGAGCAAAAACCAAAAAACTTGTCTCAACACTTATAGGTCCGCATCCCACCAATCTCTCATTCGCTTGGCCGCCACGACAAGAACCACCCGCCTCTTTGCCAGAAGCACTGGTTGCCTCAAAAGTAGTCAAAACAAGGTTCTGTGATTTAATTCCACTAGCAAGAAGGTGTTGAAAATTTGTGGCTGTGTTATGCCACCAATAAAATGTGGCAATGAAACACGTGGACATAGGAACAGTGATATTCCTCAAAGTGGCCTGTGAATGCACTCTGACCATGGAACCGCGTTCCACTTACATTTTATACAGCTTGTACACATAAGCATGCTTCACAACGCTCAGTTAAGGTTCAGTTTCAGTAAAACTCTTAACAAATCATAGACCAATGCAATAAGAATTTTTAAACTTAGAGAAATGGAAACTAGAGCATAATGCTAAGGTCCCTGCACAAATGAAGCTCATGCAGCTAAACCTTGACCAGATGGCTCGAAGCACAGCAATATTTGGTAGAGCCTCTCAATGCATCAACTAGTTAGTACTGGATATGCAGTCGAAAAGTACAACTATGTACTTGTAAAATTTGTTCCTCCTAGGGTGTTTCCGTCAGTGTGACACTGTCCGAATCAGTTTACAACACCAACTGTATGCTGATAGGCTCCGTTTATTGTACAGCACGAACTGGCCGAACAGATGCTCGCAATTAGTATTAATTGATTTGAGCAGCTGCACATTACTGTTACACCAGTGTGGGTGAAACATAAGCATGCTTCACAAACATAAGCAGTTTTCGCTTTATAAATGTTTTCACTTGGCCTGGGGGGTTGAAGTAAACTGTACAATGCACTGACATAACATTCCCTAACAGTTGTGACCCTCTGTGGTCGTTTACCAATTCTGCTCTTAGAAGATGCCCGAAACATGTGAACAAGATCGTTTGCTTTCACTTACGAGACATAGTCGAACTAGCTTAGTTTACCAACATGCAGCCATAACACCATAGGCACTTTGGCACCATCGAAAAAACAAAAAGGGCAGTCGGCATGGGGAAAGAGCTTAAAGTATTATCTTTCTACTGTTGGTATCTGCCCGAGTCACAGCAAACAAACACAATTTCATCACATTCTATGACACTGGCTCAAATGGCTATGCGACGCTGTCACACGTAGGCTTCCAAAAAAAACAGAAGTCGTGAAAGCTGGGTTCTCTGCTAATATTTATTCAAGATTTGATCAAATGAGCAAAACCATGCTGTTATGCACCAGCTAGCATCCTTTAGCTGTACTTTTCCTTGGCATGTGCTACAATGTACACAAAGTATTTAAAAAGGTGTATCACGCCTCATGTGACATGCAGGTGAAATAGTTTGAAAGGTACTAGATTTGATAAGCATAAAAAGAAACAAGCCTAACAAAGCAGTATCTATATAAAGCATGACAAAACTTGTCTTCTGTAAGCACTGGTTTGGTTTTGGCTTGGTTTTATTGGGTTTAACGTCCCAAAGCAACACAGGCCATGAATGAGGGATGCCGTAGTGGTGGGCTCCAGAAATTTCGGCCATTTGGGGTTACTGACATTGCATAGTACACAAGCCTCGAACATATCACCTCCATCAAAATGTGACCGCCACGGCCGGGGTCGAACCCGCGTCTTTCAGGTCAGCAGCTGAGTACCATAACCACTGAGCCACCGCAGCGGCTCTTCTGTAATCTCTGCAACTGAGCTGAGCTCACAGCGGCAATTTGATGATATGACAGGCGCACCACCGCACAGGCAACAACACGGCCCTATTTGTGTGGGTTCTTTATGGTTGGTAGGAATGGTCAAAAGCACATTGAAATTGGAACTGCATGCCAGCTAAGCACCTAGTGCTTGCAATTGTCCAAAAAAGTTTTCTCTGCAGTATGGTGCCGCGAAGGGAACAATGGTGTGAGCACGTGCTAAAACGCTGGCACAATTAACATGAACGTCACACTAAATGTCATGAATAATGCACAGATTTTACTCTTACGATAACACAAATACTTGCTCAAACACAACCACGCTGTGAAAATATGTTCGGAACTGTTTTCCAGCAAATGAAGTGCAGTAAATCGTGGCTATCATACAGGCACGACTGCAGAGCTAACACAGCCCCACGCTACCCAAAGTAACACCCACACCATGGCACACCAGACGGCAGAAAATGATTACACTCGAGAATGGCTCTGAATTCTGGTCTGTACAGCTTCTACAGAAACTTTGTGTAGTTGAAGAAAAATTCGGCCTGGCACCGGGTTTAAACCCAGGGTCCCCACCTCTCCGAAGCAGCCATTATACCAACTGAGCTAACTGGGACGGCTATCATGTGGTAGGGCGAGAGTCGAACTGATCAACAACTCATAGTGAGAACGGTGTTGCTAATGAGTAATTACTTTCTTATTATGAACTTACGTGGGGGATTCCCCTAAACATCTGACCAAACTGTACTTAACAAGCAGTCCCATTCTTACCTCCAAACTGAAACCCGGTGCCGGCTGTCGTAGTTGGGGCTCCGAAAGAGAATGCCGGTGCCGTTGTCGTTGTCCCCAGACCAGCACCAAAGTTAAAGGTAGGTGCAGAAGTCTGTGCACCAAACCCGAAACCAGTGCCTGCTGGCTGGCCGAAGCCGAAGCCAGTGCCCGTCGCGGCAGTCGCTGTGGGCTGACCAAATGCGAATCCGCTTGCAGTTGTAGTCGGGCTGCCCAAACGTGAATCCAGTGGCTGTTGTTGTAGCTGGCTGACCAAATGCAGCAGTCTGACCGAACCCAAATCCCGTTGTAGTCGTGGCAGTCGGCTGCCCGAATGCGAATCCGGTGGTCGTTGTCGTTGCAGCTGGCTGCCCAAAGCCAAATCCAGTAGTCCCGGGGGCAGCTGTGCCTGCAGGTTGTCCAAACATCGTGCCAAACCCTGTTGCTCCCTGTGTGCTTGTTGTTGGCGTTGCACCAAATCCAAAACCTGCAACAAGTGTATTTACTGATGAGGATATCTGTGCTGTGAAAGCAGCCAAAGAGTCAAGTGACTAAGGAGTTAACCAACACCTTGACTATTCAGAGTACACATTATGGAAAGCTGAGATTAAGATGATTTAGAACGCAGCTCTTAAGCACCTGTTCATGATGCTTACTGGCGCCACTAATCGCCAACTGATTTCGCAAGTAAAATGCATGCATCGACACTGATTTTTGGCGTGGATCTCAGAGGCTATGCTATACCACTATTCCTTTCAAAACAGTGGCAACCCTCCTTTTCGGTAAGGATTTCAAAAGTTTGAATGAACTGGGAACAAAGTTGTTAAATTCAATTTTTTCAGTGTCCCTTTAACAACAGAAACAAGCTTAGGTGTGCAGCAAGCCCCGTCAAGAAACTAGGCACTGACCAAAGTAAGTGGTATGAAACCACGAAGCAAGGAACCTAAACCTAGAAAGTAACATTCAGGGGATGCCAATACAAAAGAAGTGGAAACTTTATGGTGCATTTTCCAAGAAACAACAACTCAAACTACTCCCTCTACCACGGTGGCCTAAGCAAGAAGTAAGCCAGTAATTGAGAGAATATCTCCGATGTAAGATGGCCAGTACTTGAAAGTATAACTGCAGAAGATCAAATGCCAATTCATTGTATATACTTAATTTTGGTCTAGATTCCAAAGGCTGGTACGGTGAGTGTTTCTGAGGGGAGGTGCTAGGATTATCACAGGTTGCACAGAGTCTGCTGGAAGAAATGGGACCCGGAACCATGGAAGATAGCCTTGAAGCCTAGTCATAAAAAGTAAAAAGGAAAGAGTCAGTCCTCCTATGATCATGCCACGTGACAGCATGCGGTGATATCTATGCCTGCTGCACGAATAATGGCGACAAACTGACTGCAGGTCAACCTCTTTGCTGTAGACGCCCATGCCACGGGCCGTGCAGACGCGCGCACTAAAATATATCAACACAAAAACATTAGGAACTGACTCGGAGAGCGAAAAATGGGGGAGAGAGCGGCTTCATGAGCACTTGGCTAGCGAAGGCCAGCTAGTTAGCATCGTGCTCCCTCCTGAGTTTTTTTTTTTCTCCATGCGCAGAACACCGGACAGCTGAGATGGAGCCGTAAAGTGACACACAGAGTTTCCCTCATCCTGTGAATCCCACAAGAGAGGCGTAGCAAGAAGTGCAAGTGCAATAGGCAGTATAGACTGGATAAAGGTATACATCCTAGCTGCGTGTACCTGTGAGAAACCTTTCGCGAAATGATATGAACGGTGCACCTCTCTGAAAGAAACGCTGAAACTATGCTTTGGTCATCCAGAGAACAGAACACACACGAATTCAGAATGCGTCTTACATAGGCCCTACAGAGAATGATGAGCATATGAGCATAGTGTGTCACCGACAGGCTCGACGAGCTAAGGCTCGTCACGGCAAGCTCTTTTCTTTCTGTTTGCCAAGCAACAGCGTTCAACATGCGCCACCTATTTGTTTTCGCCGGGCGCAAATTCACCCGACAAAAACTAATCTTCTTTATCTTAGCTACGATGCCTCCCTTGTCGTCGTCTTAGCTGTGCGCAGACCTTGAGAACGACGGTCTTCAATAAGCGACACAGAAAAATAACTGAACCCTGCACTGTTGGCAAAGCTGTTTCGTATATGCTCAAGAAACCTGGTGTCGGAGGATCCAGCTGACGAAAAACAGCTTAGATGATGAGCGGAAGTCATCTTGTCAGAGGCAAAAAAAAAGGAAGCGGGAATAAAGAGTAGACACATGTGGAAACACATAGAGGAATGGTTCTACCTTTTCTTTACTTTCCTTCAACGTTACTTTTTCTCGTCATACAAGCAACACTGCCTAGTTCCCCCATTTTTATCGTCATGTTCACTGGTTGTATCGGTATGCTTTGCAATGTTTTTTTTTTTTGATTAAGACAAACTGTAGACTATTACCCCTCTTGAGCATGAGCAATTGCTCACGCGGAAACTGTTCAGGCCATTTCGTCAGAGTTCGCTATGAGTATAGGAGGTATTCACATGACGTCATCCGCAAGGGGCGCTAGCGGCCGGCGCGGCATTCGCCATGTTGGTGGTCGCGCGCGTGGCAGCCGCAGCCAGCCGCAGGATTTACCTCGCTTGTGATGTGTGAAATGTGGGTGTATTTAGCGTCTTGCCGCAGATAATTTCTGTCCGACACGTAACACCGTGTGTCTGAGTGGATACGCCGTGAACTGCGCGAAACAGAAAAGAGCAGGCATGCTGAAAAGGTTACACTATGTGAAAACGTCGACCCGTAGGAATGTGCAGGTGCCGGCGCGGTGTGCGATGTACTGCAAGACCACTGCCGTTCATTGAATTCACCGATACTGAGGCCCGCCTTGTGCACGGCGTAAGATTGCCGACAGGCCAAGGAATTAAAGCATGCAAATCTATGAGAGCGTGCAATTGCTTGACAAGCGGGCGAGCCCAAGATCCGTGCTAAGAGTGCCGACGGCCGAACTGTCGTTTTTGGAGAGGTGAGTAGTAAAACGTGTATGTTCGTTTAGCTAGCTTAACTTGTCACCTCTGACTGCTCAAAGTAACATGTTACTACAGAACGTAGCCGAATCGCTGCACATTGCGTTGCTGCGAACCGGCCTATAGATTCCAGGTCTTGCACACTCGAAGCAACGCTACGTTGCTACAATCAAACCTGCAAAACATTCTCGCTATGTCCGCCGTTCGTGCTGCGAGTGCATGACAGTATTTGCTCAACCATTTGGTCGCTTAAATAAAGCAACTATGATGCAATTTGCCTTTCTGCTGAAACAATAAGGCTTCAGCAGTTCGCGGAGTACAACCGCTGGAAATATGAGTTTCTGTGGCATCAGTTTTCAAATATGGGTAATTAATCATGTGTTGCGTTAGCCACGATGAGTCCTGCATGAGTAGCTGACAGTTATGAACTGATATTAAAAGCTGCAAGTCGTGTACATTCTTGTGTGGAATGCAGCTGGCCAGTTTTGTTGCCGAGTTGCGGCAGGCAGATCGCTTAAATCATGGCACAGAATTCTGCTGCAAACTTTATCCACAATAAGCGTTCCACAAAGGAAAGTGGACGCTGACGCATTTAATAACGTGCAAAGATGTTACGGATCACTAAAAATTCAGGCCGGGTACCTCACGGCGTACCGTGACACTTCACGAGCTGGCGTGAAACGACCGCAAACATGGCGCGTTTGCCGCGGCGACGTTCGCGCCGTCTGGTAGCGCGGCCTCAGTGAATCCCTTCTATACTGGGTGTTTCAGCGAACACTTTCAAAAGTTTTCAAAAATAGGCTTTTTGTGGAAAAAATGTGGCTTTTGCGGCATATTATTACCAGTGTTGGCGACCACCAAAAAAACAGGTGAATCGTCTTAAGTAGTAAGCTGGTTAACAAAATTTAATAATTAACTATTAGAGTTTGGCGCCTAGTTGCAATTAGAGATTTGTAGCCAGTCGTTAGTAGTAACAGCCATATCAGTTTTTTAGAATTTCTAAAAACCGTTGTGGCTCGACAAAATCTGGTTGCACCGTGCGAAAATACATGCGCTTTTGAAGGCATACAGGCAAAGCAACCCCTTGAGTGCACGCAACTAGTCGAGAAAGCATTGTCGAGCCACAGCGGCAACGGTAATCGCGTTTTCGAAATTCTAAAAACTGATATGGCTATTGCTGACGACAGGCTAGAAATCCCTAACTGCAACTAGGCGCCTAACTCTACTAGTTAAAAAGTTAATCATTAAAAATTAGTTAACCAGCTTGCTGCTTAAGACGATTCACCGGTTTTCTGGTGTCCGCCACGCTATGCCACAAAAGACCTGTTTTTTACCGCCGAAAAGTCTATTTTTTTAATTTTTGAAAGTGTTCGCTGAAACACCAGGTATATAGGACGATCAAAAAGCATGCGATAATGTGAGCGTGTGCTCGCTGGAACTTCTAGCATTCTCGCAGAAAATCTCGAGGCAAGAAACCAAAACGCTCAACTCATGGGCACGCAGCAGTTCACTCATGCAATAGAAACATCGCTTTGAAATGTTCTGTATTAACCTTAGTGCTTGAAAAGTCCAAGGAAAACACTCAAATGGAATAAATGAAACTTACTAACCTGTAGCGGCGGTCCCAAACGTTGGTGCTGTCGTGGTGGTAGATGTGCCAAATGCTCCAAAGCTGAACCCAGTCGTTTTTGCAGGAGTACCGAAGCTGAAGCTAGACATCCTTGTTTAATTACCGAGTTCAAAAGTGACGTCTGGAATGTCAACAACGGCAAAGAAATTGACCTTATAGCAACATTCGTTACAAAGTTTACTTAAAAATGCCAGCAAGAGCGCGCAACGGCGCCATGCTTAGCCCATAGTGGCCTGTCTACAACCACCATCGCTAAAACCACCGCCACGGCAATTTTTTTAATGCCTAGAAATAAAATAAAACACTAAAACAACCTTATAATATTACTTCTAATTATAAAATAAAATCATTTGTCTTCTTAGCAGCTTGTTACTCACGAAAATTTATTTATAAAGTACAAAATAAAAGCGCAAGTTGTTTGACGGACCAATGGCATTAGTTCTGGTATGAACAAAACGCGCCAAGTGGCGTCGGCTGCTCTCCGGCGCACGAAGTTGTCGCAAGTGTTTGAGAAAGTGGTGCGTCGAAGATAACTAAAATTGAACTCAATTTTAATCTAACTCGTCAGTTCAAGATTTTTCACGAATTTTCGGCTGCGTATACTCTCCTTCTTTCTGCACCATATTCACAGCGGTCTGTCGTGACAAATTTTTTGGCGGTCACTCCAACCTCCAAGAACGAAAGGGCATACAATTCAAGGATGCATAGCATGATACTGGCACAATATTGGGACTTGTATCAGTAAGTATTTTGCGTAGACATTCCGGCTCTTTAACCTGAACTTTGAATATAAAAGCAACTCCTCAGTAGCCAACTTTCTGAAGTGCAAAAGTACGTCTGTCAGAACAAAATCCGAACTTTGAGTAGTGAACCCACAGAATATAGGTGAATCGACATAAGAAAAAAAAGAGAACAGCCTAAAAAACTTTCTGGCATGATCATTGCTGTGGATAATTTTAATGCTTCAAAACGCTCTGTTCTTATCATCTTTTGTTTATGTTTTCGTCAAGAAATGTGCTACACAATTCGACAACAGTTGGATTCTTTTTAGGTTCACAAACTGAAACGAATGAATAAAACAGAAACATAATTTTCTGAGAGAATGATGGTGCTGAAATGCCGCCTCTTAAGTTTTGCGGTGAATTTTGTATTGAATCTGTGGAAACGAAGTTTTGAGCGCTTGAAGAAAATATCAGGAGTGGTCAGTCAGTGCGGATTATAATTCATCTCGCACGTTGGCGAAGATTCGCCAGGACAGGCTTTAGTAAAAACCCTTGTTTTCGATAACTGCTCATGAACATTCTAGCAGAATGAAATAAAATGGAGCGATAACAGTCGGCAACGACACATTCCATTTAGACGGGACGAATACGCTATTCGTCCGCTATTCGCCTCGCGTGAAACTTTTGCTGTAAGCGGGAAAAATTTTCCCATTTAAAACTGTAAATCTGCCACCTAACTATCTGTGGTGCCATTCCTGAGAGTAAGAACCGTGTTTCGAGCATAAAATAGACGAAAAGATGTTGCTGCTTGAGTCCGTATATCAGAAACTTGACTTGCTCGGCTCCCAGAAACCCTCTTACGTGTAGCAACAAGCGGCGGCAAGCCAAACACGCCTGACATTTGTGTGTGGATAAGTGCATCGGCGGCTGGATACGATTGCATCGAAGATGCTGGGATTATAGACCAAGTTACCGGTCCGATGGTAAAGCGCAAAAAGCCGGGATCATGCTGTACACAGGAAGAAAAGCGTTCCGAAGACATGTAAGCGTCGATCTTCTAGCTAAGCCTACTTTGCTCTTTTCACGTCGTCGCCATATTTTCTAGCTTATTTTTCCAGTGTTTTCTCTTCGTTACTGTAGTGTCGATTCGCGCACGGAAATGTCACGCAATGCCTCGCCCATGCCGACCGCGCAGCAGCGTGCCAGGTTCAAACCTAAGCGCGCCCGATCGCTGTCGAAATAAAAACGAAATGCCCGCCTCTTCCCGGAGGGGTCCGATAGTTAAAAAACCTTTCGCGTTGGTAGCCATCTTACTTCCGACAGTATTTTTCTTCGCTTTAATTGCGATAGCTGCGCGCTAATTGCCGCTGCACGGTGGTTGATTACGCACGTGTCACGACGTTTTATTACCCCGTAATGTGCGCGTCTTCGCAGATCATCGGAGGCTGGGAAAGAAGCCTCGGTTCCCAACCGCGAAGTCCAGCCCGCTCAGCAGCTCACTCGAACGCGCTCCCAAAACGCTCCGCGCCTTGGCTCGCCCAGCAGTGGACTGGGCACTGCGGAGGATGGTGCCCACGAAAAACAGGGTGCCGTGCAAGTGCAGCGATCGAGCCTGCGTGTTACCAAGCGGCCACGCAAAGACGCCAGCCCACCGCCAAGTGCACCGGCCAACCCGGCCTCCTCGAGCAATGCGGCTGCCAACAAGAAGTCCGCCGGTCAGTGCCTTTTCCCGGTGCCCTGCTTTGCAAGTGTTTTTCGTCGAGCGCCAGCTGATGTCGCAGGCAGTGTTTACTGTCGCTGCTACGATGGGTGTGTGCTACGCTGCTGCTTCGGCGACACGGATATATTCTGTGATCTTTCATCGAGTTCCCTCTTTGATTCATAGATAGCTTGCTGACGTGCGGGCCTCGTTGTCATCATCTGTGTATCTGATAGCATTGTTCTGGTAAGTAGGCACGCATGCTGTGTTCGCTGTTACAAAACGGTGAGGCAGCGACGTTTGGCGTTGTTGACAGTTCATATGCGGGGTTTTCGTGTAGTGCGCACGTATGCACTACAAACTTAAACCCGTGCGCGTGCCGTTGGCACACCTGGGGAAGGACATGTGCGCCGTAGTCGCTACGAGCTCTCGTGTTCGCATATATTCTTAGAATAATTTTGTGCAGCTGCTCTTTCGCATTGCGCTGTACGTCGAGCTTTCACCTCGCTGGCTTCGAATACTTCGGCTCTCCACTAGTGCTCTTCCTCTTGTTCACCTCTTTGTGCCTTCCAATTTCGATGGAGGCGAAATTCTAGAGGCCCGTGTACTGTGCGATGTCAGTGCACGTTAAAGAACTCCAGGTGGTCGAAATTTCCGGAGCCCTTCACTACGGCGTCCCTCATAGCCTGAGTCGCTTTGGGACGTTAAACCCCCCTAAACCAAACCAAACCAAACCTCTTTGTACCGCACGGCGCGGTTCAGGTGTCCGCCCAGTCAGAGACAATTACCTCTTATTTCCTTTCTTTAACAGTCTCCCCGCTCACCTGCATTGCTAATTCGATCATGAAAGCGTAGTTAACCTTTTTTTTTTTGCTGGCAATAAGCTGTCATGTTACCGTTGCCCGCCAGATCATCAATTCTGGATATATATGAAGGGTGAACTTTTTTCTTGCTTCGTACTACTTTTTACTTTATGTTGTTTTGAAGTTGCGCATGTCTGATATAAACAGATCGGACTCCCGGAAACAGGCTACAAAAATTAAAATGGTTGTGTCTGTGGTGTTGGAAATATTGGTATTTGGTTTTTACAGTATATGTCACGCGTTGCTTGATGTAAATGTCATTTAACCGTATCCATGCTTCGTATTGAAAGTATGCCTAAGGGTTTAAAACAATTTGAAGGTTAGATATTAAACAGTGTTCTTTCTATTTTTTGGCAGCGTTTTCTACAAGTTCAGGCAAGGTTTAGTTCATGTAATTTCGTTTTTTATTGGTGGGACACGGTAATTTAAGCAAAGATTGCAGTCAAAACCACTTGTCATGTTCTAGTGTCTTTTTGGTCAGTATCATTGTTTTGCGTCCACTTTTCTTTACAATTTACATTGAAAGAAGCTCTGGGCATTTACGCCTGCTGTCATAAGTTTATGAAGCATGACTTAGGTGAAGCAATTTATTTGCTTTGCATTCAGGGAGTATTTTGCTTGACGTTTTATGGTGTATTGCATAATTTGTACGTTCACTATTCAGCTGCCTATATCTATTTCAGGCTACTTGCAAAAACACCGATAAAACACAGCTTTTTTTGAGTAATATTGCATTCTGTAGACTTTTGACACTGGGTGTAGTTTGCGTGTGTTTAATGCACAAGTTTCGATAGCAGCGAAATGCAGAAATGCTCATGTGCTGTGAATATCCATGCATATTTAAAAACCACAGGTGGTCTAAGGTAATCCGGAACCCTCCGCTATGGTGCTTCTTAAGCCCATTTGCTGCTTTGGGCTGCAAAACCCCACCTACGATATACATTATGAAAATGCTTTGCAGTGAGCTCTCACCTTGGTCCTAGCCCACTGACAAAGATGACAATCCTCATTCAGTAGCCGCTGTGAACTCTGTGGTCAGAGGTCTGAAGGCTCACCGGGCGTTGTTCTGCTTCCTGAAAACATTGTACTTGTCTGACAAGCCGTGACAACGCTGTTCACACGTCTTTCATTGATGCCCTTCACACTTACTTCACCCCTCTTTTTTTTTATCCGTTCTTTGAGTGCAGGTTAACCCACCAGCTCTCTTTATTGGTTAGCCTTTCATTTTCTTCCTTTCCCTATACGAGTCCATGCTTCACAGCACTTTATTGTTTCCATGGCTCTTATGGCTACTGTGCATAAAGTAGCCTCACAATCGGAGACAGAATAGGCCATCCAAGCAGCAGCCTTTTTCTGTCAGAAGCCACTTGTTCTGTGGTTGTTTAGAGTAGCAGAGTATGAAAGAATGCACCTGCTTGATTGGGAACTTTCTAGTGTTCCTAGTCCTAGTATGCCTTGCCCTTCAGTTGGGTGTCTGTTCAATTATCCAATAAAACTGCCAGTGCCTAATAATAAAACACTTTATTTCTTGGGTGCGAATCTTCTTACAAGATACTATAGCATTTGTGAGCTGACACACTGTGACATAATAGGTCTGTGCTATTCTCCGTGCTTTGAGAGGATTGCTGGGACAGCTACAGTGATGCAGCAAGCCCTTTAATCAGCCAAATGTGTGACTGTGAAGTGAAATATGCGGCAGGCTTAGTGAAATCATGGATTCAAGCACTTTGTGGTCATGTAACCATTCAGTGTCATTGACTTGCTGTTAATTTGGGCACATTGAGCCGCGCATTCTTTCATAAGGCCTTGCTTTACCCGCTTTCATATTGCTGGGTAATTCCTTTAACACCACCATCACACGTGGAACTATGTCCACGTTGCATGAGCACTTTAAAAAGAAAGATTTTTTTTTTTTTTTTTGCAGAGATGTAGTAGAACTGTTAATAGAAGACTTCATACACAATGTAACAAGCAGGCATAATGTGAGGACAGACGAGAAGGTTGACCTGTGTCTTAAGCTGCACTAGTAGAAGCAGTAGCGATACAGTTGGCCTATGTGCTAAAATCAGCCAAAAATACACATGATGGAGCTGATTCTAGGTGGATGGAAGTCTTATAAATGCCAAGAATGCTTCATTGAAGTGATTTTTTTGCCACTTTCATAATGGGCCAACACCTTTTAAAGACAACTCCACGCATATGAAATTAGGAAAGCCTCTTTGTGAACCGTACATAGCCGTGGTCACAGTAAACCACGTTTTATTTTCATGCACAAAACTCGGCTAAGAAAAAGCATTTCACTGCATTTTGCAGTGAATACAAGGCTCTCCACTCCAGCTTGCTCTCGCATAAAAATGCAGCTGTGGGTTTATTGAGACTTGTTAGGTTCCTAAAGAAAAGAAAGGATTCTAAGCAATTCGTCACCCTTCGAAAATTGTAGTCCTTCAGAACAACAGATGGATATTCCCTTGTATTTCCCAATGATAGCCTTAGTCGCTTATGCACCATAAAACCTAACTTGTGTACTGTGCGATGTCAGTGCACGTTAAAGAACCCCAGGTGGTCGAAATTTCCGGAGCCCTTCACTACGGCGTCCCTAATAGCCTGAGTCGCTTCGGGATGTTAAACCCCAATAAAACCAATCAACAACATCATCTCTTGATTTTTAGGGAGGATGGCAGGGCTGTGATATCAGCTGCATTTGGACGTAGGTGTCTGACAGGCGGCATGCTCTCTTTCAGTGTCCAAGCAAGGTGGTGCTGATGGTGGCAAGACACGCCGCCCGTGGGAGCTATGGAGCATTGAGGACAAAAATGCATTTTTCGAAGCTGTGTGTGAGGTATACGTGCACTTTGTGTCCTATTAGTTTCTGGATATGTTTAGTTGTTGCTGAGATCCGAAGACCTGAAGTATTTTTTTTATGTATTTCTCTTGCAGTTTGGAAAAGATTTTGAGAGCATTCAGTCGTACATTGCTCAGCGCAGCAAAAAGAAAGGCGTTCCCGCTCACTGCATCAAGAACAAAGATCAAGTTCGACACTTCTACTACAGAACTTGGCACAAGATTGCCAAGTTCACGGACATTGGCGAGGGCCGTGAAGGTAGGTTGCTCTGAGATTGTCACCACGAAAGACGGCAGCTTCACGAAAGACATCCTCTTAGGGAGCATGTGGAACAGTTATATGCCACTAGTCCTTTTATTTTTGTAAGCATGTAAAAACTATTAATGCAGCTGTGCAGATCGTTATGGGCTTCCTGTTTGTTTATGAATATGAGAATGTGGTAGTAGTTATTACTTTGACTGTGCTTGAGTAGCAAGAAATCCATCACGCTTAATAACTGAAGCAGTAGTATGTCACTAGTGCCCTTATTTTTATCAATGTGAAATAGCTTTGAGAATTTGCTAGTGGTTATTATTTCGACTGCGCTCGAGTGGCAAGAAATCAGGTCACACTTATAGCCTTGGAACGAGAGCAAAGTTTGGAATGTTACTGTTCTTGAAAAGCTGCATATTGGAAATAAGTGCTGTTTTATATCTTGCAATGCTCATGAAGTATCATGGAAAAGCTCAAATTTTGAAATGTTACTGCAAAGATAGAACCTGAAATTGGGATACTAATTGATATTCACGGAATAGTTGCAATGTGGGCTGTTTGTAGTCTAGAGAAGAGAAAAAGCACCTGAAAGCATCCATTTTTGCTCTGTTGGAGTGTGCTTATTGTTTTACTTTCTTGTGACTATTGTGAATGTCTGGCTTTGCTTTTGGCTTTCTGTTCCACCAGATGTGAAGAAGCATGCGCAAGAACTTTATGGACTTATCAACTATGCTGAACTGCGGAAGAAGTATGGTGCCTGTATGTACCTGCTTACTAAGCTATGAAGATTTATCTTTTTTGTTGAATTAGCCTGCTTCATAGGTCAGTGTGCTGAGTGAGCCCATGATGAGGATGAAAATGAAACTTGTAGTGCTTGAAAGACATGGTGCACATGTTGTCTACTTTGTATCTGTTCATGTCTTTCAATCACTACAAGTTTCGCCATGATGAACCAACTCACCCAAACAGTTACCTTGATGAGGGTGAAAGAAAATGTTTAGGTGTTATAATATGTTCGCTTTTGTGCTTTTATGCAAACAGTAAGGTTTTTTAGGTGTACTATACTCCGTTTCATACATCGGGTACAACGCTGTGAAAGGTACGGAAGTAGTCCGGACGGGACAACAAAGGGAGGCTTGTTACTCCGCGCTTGTTCTGTGCCGGAGTGTCTATGGCACGATAAAGCGACAGCGTGTTGTCAGCAATAACAGTGCATTTAATCAAGATCATGACAAATGTGTCATGTGGTAAGCCTACAGGCAAAACATTTACTATGTTTCGCTCACCACAAATAACGCACTACTTTTTGGTCGCGGATGCAGGCAGCGCAAACAAGAGCGCTGCTTTGACAACGTTGCACATGATGTTTGAAACTGAGTATAGTAACAAAAGCATTTTGCATGTATAACAGCATTGAGCATGAGACCACCACTAATTGCTTACACAAAAAGCTTCTCAGGTGCATTCAACTTCATTAGGAAGTGGCTAAAATGAATTCTTTTGTGTATTTCATGTGTGGTTTGATGCAGTTCCAACTGATTTGACATGTGGATTGTTATTCCATTTTACTTTATGTGTAGTTTCATGTAATATGAGACTATGTTTGTGGCTTTCCTGCAGGCATCAATGAAAAGAGTGGACAGCTTCTAACTGAACTTGTCCTCACTGGGTAAGTAATGCAGTGGCTTTCTAGGTTTTCAGTGTTTTTCACAGATATTTATAGCACATTCTTGCGCACCAAACATCATGCTCATCAGAGTACAAGAAGGCAACTGAAGGCTGCAACCTTTCAATATTTTAGAGTGAAAGCTCTAATCTGGGCGTTCAGAGCCTAGCAAAATCGTTTCTTGCATGTATGTGATCGGCTCTCGCATGTATGTGCCTAGCACGAGTGCTCCTCATCGTTGGTTTCTATGCAGCACTTCCTAGCGTGAGTGCTCTGTCCCACGGCATTGTCCACTCATCGTCATCTTCTACGAAGCACTAATCTGGTTCTGACCCAGCAAAATCTTGCGTGTCTGCTAAAAAAAAAGGCAGAGAATTGAATCAGTCCTCGTGTGTGTACAATCATTCATGCATGTAAAATGGTAAAATCACTTGCCTCCCCCACCCCCATCCACTAAAAAAAAAACCCATGCTTTCACTCTGAATCAAATGTTGTAAACATTTGTCATTTTTATCATGCAGTTCGACTGTGGTGAAAATTCGGGGAAAACGAGTTCGCATCAAGACACCCGTGTGTAGAGCGCTGAAGAAACTCAACAACGTGGAAGGTGAAACATGGTTTATCTTGTATTCGAGACCTTGCAGTTGCTAACAAAACATTTTTTTTTTTTCGGTGCCAAAATATCTGGCATGCTCAGATTTTCTTATTTAAATGCACACCATCACACATCTCGCTGAGTCAAGATACTATTTCTGTGCCTGAAGTTTTGGGCATGGTCCAAATCGTTGCTCGATTTTTTGGTCCTCATTCATGTTCGCAGCAGCACCACATTGTTTGTACATTGGAGCCTTGTTGATTCAAACTCCAAGGCGTCCAAAACGTCGATCAAATCTAGTGGAGGTATAGCGAGAGGGAGCTACTTTTAATTCCAGTGCTGACATTCGGATTGGGTGGCCCATAATGACTGCATTATGCATAAGTGATTGTGTTGTTCTTTTGTTGCTGGATATGCTCTGCTGTAGGGGCTCTTAACAGTTGCTGCAGTCTGTGCAAGTCTCAAATTGCTTAAGCAAAGCTAGTGGAAAGCAAGCGGCTGTGCTGAGGGCGTGAGTACTGGACAGTGGCAGTGCTTTTCAGAGTGAAGTCTACACAGTTGCAGGAAAACTTTGCAGTCCTGACTTTACTTGTACTTTAGTGACTGGAAGTTTAATTCCTGCTATAATTTTATTGCAAATCCATAAATGAAGCACTTCCAGTTTTAAAATTGGTTCTTGACAGGGCCTGAGGCATGGTGCCAGAGGTATAGTGGTTATTCTGCATGCTTACCTTCCTTTCCATTCTCGTTTTTCCTTTTTTGGCCCTTGTATGGGACGGGTTGCGACACACATCCCCCTGCAGTCTGTTTGATTTTGCGCCTGGAATTCCTTTCTCACTTGTGTTTACCAGTTTTGTCCGAGAAATTGTGGCAGGATGCCAATGACTGTGCATCTGTTGAATGCTGATCTCGTGAAAGCGGTCACCATGCTGTTTTAGTGCTGTGGTGGGGTCGACGCTCCTGAGAGCCAACATAGTGTGATTATCCAGAATCATCAAGACTGGGAGAAAGCTGTAACTGCTTCCTTCAGCTGTCACAAATAAGAGTTGAATTAGGGCACAATTTTTCAGCCGGCTTTGTTTTTCAGCTGTCTGTTCGAGCACTTGAGGTACTCCTGCAAAATTAAAAAAAAAAGAACTCTGCCAGCGATGGCTTTAATTACATGCCCTATAGCAGTTGCAGACCTCTACAAGTTGCATTTGCTCAGCTCTTAAAGGGACACTAAGGTCAACTCCATCCAGTTATTGTTCTCTGTAAATATTGTTATTGTTCTTTGTTGACATTTGTCTGACAGCATAAGACTCATTTATTGGCACGAAAAATGGGTTTATAAATAATCCTGCTGGATGATTTGTAAGCAACCCTTTCATGTCACCATCTTTTCCTTTATTTGGTTGGGTGGCGGGGGTAGGGAGGGGTGGAGGGATTGACAGCTCTCACAGGTGTAAGCAACTGCAGCAGTGGCCATTGCTGGCATAATGCTGAATCCGAGGCTGTTTCAGATGCAAAGGATGAAGAGCCACCCAAGCTCCCCGTCGACGTGTGGGTGGAGTTCCGGCCCCGCACGAACTCCGCCTGGGTGCAGGTGCAGTCCCTGGCTCAAAACCCCCGTGTACGCACAAAAACCAGCCTTCAGCGCCGGCTTTCCAACGTGCTCGAGCACTTGCAGGCACGGTGGAAGCCCCTTCGACTCCGGCAGGTGACCACGCCTCTTGATTGCTAAGCCTTTCAAAGTACTGGGAAGTTGTGATGCGCTACTGCCTTTTGTTTGTTATGATTTCCCCATCTTGGTACATCGAGCATGCTAGGATGCACAGTGTGGGTGGAACGAATATGACGCAGCATGCACAGTGTTTCTTAGTCCTTTTTTTTTTTCTTTAATGACATCTTTATGAATGTGGTTTGTTGACCATGAACATTACATGTTGGAGCCAGGAGATTGTGTGTGTGCTTACAGAAGGAGCAAGTTGTGGCCAGCCTGGCTGGCACGGACTGCAAGGCCCTGGCCTCGGTCGAGCCTGAGGTGGCGCAGGAGCTGCGCGTCTGGCCTAGCACCCCCATCTCACCAGTGAGCATCTCAGCCATGGCTTCCAGCCTTGACGTGTCCTTCCAGTGCCACCGAAAGAAGGCTGCAATGGCTGACGGACTCAAGACACGAACTGGCAAACCAGCCAAGCAGTCGCGCGCCGTCAAGGCTGCTGCTGCTGCCGGCGCCCCTCCACCCCCGACAACTGCTTCCGCTGCGCCCGCCCCCAGCAGTGCACAGGACTCTGCAACGGAGGCTGGTCCGCCTGTCGAGCCTGCACAGCAAACGAGTTAGTGGAATAGATTGTGCTACTTGCTGATTGGCAGTCATATTGGTGAGGCATCTGAGGTTTGGGCCATGGGGCAATGCATGTAACAGCACAGAATGAAAATGACAGACTACTGAGTGCGGGGGGGGGGAGGGAGGGAGGGAGGGGGGGTGGAGGGAGGGAGGGGGGGGTGGAAAGGAGGCCTTTGTTTCCCTACTCTTTCTTTGACCATGCTGCTCTATGCCTTATGCTTGCTTTGAGGCCAATCAAGCGCACATATATATCGAATTATAGCTTATATGAAACAGTCCGAACGTCTCCTTGAAAATCCCGTGCAAAAGTATTGCATTGTTCATGCTTATCGAACTCGCATTCAGCAGAACATTCGATATATCGAACGATGTGCCGTGCCCCTGCGAGTGGTGCTTCTAGCAGCACTTTCGATCGCTTTTCCCCTGTGGAGACAGGCCGGCTGTATGTGCGGCCTTGGCACTTGTTGGCACCACTAGTACATGAAATTGCACAACAAGGTGAACATGGGGTGTGCTTGAGGGAGACCTTTGGTTTCTTCTGCCCATTTTCTACGCTGTCATGCTATGAAGAGAGCCTTGTGAATGTTTATTGGCTGCTCTCGCCTGGCGTGCTTCGCTGCTGAAGGAATTATGGGAACCAGGTGTACTTTAATTTTAATCATCTGATTCTATTTGTACTGTATTGGTAGCAGGAATAGACATCTTATGACAGGCAGTGACTAGTTCCAAAGTGGGATGCGAAGCTGAGTAGGCCTAGTAACACCTAGTGAGCTGCCAGCACGCAGGCCCCCCCCTCCCTGCCTGTCAATATAAATTAGCCCCAAGGAAGCATCAGTCTCATTGCATTGGTGATGTTCAGTAATACAGGGCATTCTTTATGTAAAATACGGCATTTTGTGTGAAGCTCCACTTGTCCGCATTTAAACTAGCTGAGAGGTAGACAGTGCACCCTGCCCTTGTTCTTTGAGCATTCTTCACTCAGTCTGATCATTGGCTGTTGCCTTGGTAACCCGCCAAGTACAAATCTGTAGCTGATGAGCTGTAGCATGTTGGTGCCATGCCAATGACAGTGCAGCCGTCAAATACTGAGTGCGTAACAGTAGATATAGTTTATTTATTTATTTATTTATTCAGATACCTACAGCGCCCTGAAACGGGCATTATTGTAGGGGGGAGGGACATGGAAAAATGGTACAGGTAGCACAATTCAGCAACAAAAAATGTAACGCTATGTTCAAAAGATAATGCAAAATACACAACGTATTCAAACAAGAAAAAAAATAGCTATAGTGCTGTTGCCTGTGCACAGTGACGGCATTACACATACAGGTGTTCAAAGCAGTCCAGATATGTCAAGCAGCAGAAAGTACAGAAAACCATCATACACTTCTTCCAGTTTCTTGGAATAACATGATGAAGTTCAAGAAAGGTCTTTTCTGGGTGCATTTGCTTGTTGATGCTTGAAGATTCCCGTTGAGTCTGAAAAAGATCAGTCAGAATATTTGCGATGGCCAAGGAATTACGCTACAACACATCAGTCACAATGTGGCTGCCAGCAGAGTGAAAATTGTGCCATAGTGCTGATATCAAAACAGCGAAAGTGGTCAAAGCTTGCTCGTTTCTGTTTTTTCTTTGATTGCCCACTGGTGCAGGTGCCAGCAGCAGTGGTGGCGAGACAGCGTCCCAGGGCAGCGTGACATCCTCGCCTCTGCCACGTGCGGAACAGGAAAGCCCTGAAGACGAGGCTGCCAAGTCACTGACGCTTCTGCGCAGCATGCTTGAGCCGGACCTGCTGGCACCAGCAACGGCAGTGGGCCCCGCTGGTTCAGAAGCTGGCTCCGGCATTTCCGAGCCGTGTCCGGTTTCCTCCTCTCCCTCGATTTCTGCGACCTCTGTGCCTCTTCCAGCCATCGAGAGCGTGGCGGATATCCTGGCGGACAGCAGTGTGGATGCGGAGGGCCTCACTCTGGGCCAGCTCTTGGGCAAGGCTGCTGAGGAGGCCCGCCAGGGGGGCGAGGAGGAAGAAGATGAGCCTACCAGGAGGAAGAGACAGGAGGAGGAAGAGGAGGAGAGGAAGGCCCGGCAGGAGCTGATGGAGGCCCAGGCCAAGCGGAAGGAGGAGGAAGACCGGGCCCGTGAGCGCAGCACCAAGGGCTGGACGGCCCAGGAGGCCGGGCTTATGACCATCGGGGAGCTCTATCTAATGGTGGGTGCAGCATGTAGCAACAGAGCTTGTATCTAGACCATTCGATAGGCACTATCGGGACGAAAGTCTCCAGGACATGCAACTTCTGATCTTGTCTCATAGTTGCAAAGTGTGCCAACATTCCACTGATTTTACTAGCACATGTTAGAGAGATTGATTAAGAAGCCTAGCACAGTAGACTGGGGGCAAAGGGGTAGAAACGGACAGGACGAGCACTGTTTCTACCCCCTTTGTCTCAGACTAGTTTTTTTACTCAATCATGAACCACCAACTAGCCCAGCTTTCTGTCTTGACATTAGAGTGCCCAAGAGCAACTTTCACCACTGCTTGTCACGCCTAGATTGCCTCAACTGACGAAGGAAAAGGGGCCAGCACTGCACGAGGCTGGCAGTAGTGCAGGCGAATTGTGCTGTTTTGATCGATGTTGGCTTCCTTCTATTTTTTGTTTAGTTCGCAAGCGAAATAAAAGAACATTACAGCAATGCCGTCTAGCACCTGGAGTCTAGCTGTGCACCAAAGGTGATGCGGCTTAGCTTTCTCATGGCTAAGTTTTATATAAGTACAGTAGGCTGTCATTTATTCAAACTTCAAGGAACCCGAGGTTTTTGTTTGAATTATCAGATGTGCACCTTAATACAGTTCAAAATTAAATGGGATTTGATTAATGGATATCTATGCATACAAATAGTATTTTGAAAATATTTCCTTATGCAAATTTAGCTAAAAGCGTTAGCATAGCATAAATTACGGTAGAAAAGCACTCATAAGTTTGCTTCCCAACTAGCAGTCTCCAATTGGTTGTATGGTTGAAATAAAGTTATCAGTAATGCATTGGTTTGGGAAAAACGTTCAAATTATCCAAAGGTCGAATCATGGAATGGCTGCAAAGAAACTTTCAAAAATCATTTTGCACCTTAGCAAATTTAATTGATGAAATAATAGGCAATGGTCATCTGCTTCTGGCTGAACTGTGTAGCAATGAAGATTTTTTGCAATTGATGCTGTACTGCATGCCCACTGTTGGGAACATCAAAGCAGAATTGCTTCAAAATAGTAAGGCCTTCTGCAGCCTCATTCACAGGTGCAATGTGGTAGCGTTGGCATCCATGCAAGGAGGCTTTGTCACACTCAAACTGCTAATAGGTTGTGATGAGCGCACATTTTTGCTGCATGGGACCGCGCAGACAGAAGCGACATGGCAGTCAGCATCCGAAGTGGTGCACAGCTGGGCTTGGCTCGCTGGTGCATGACCAATAACCACTATCGTAGCGTGCTAGTAGTGAAACTCAGAAAACTCAGAAAACTCTGTAGTGATGGGGTGCCTCAGACTGCTTTAGGGCTGATTGAACTTGAATGTAGCTAGAGGTCACCATGGCCACAGGTTTCACCTTGAATGTCGGTAAAAGTCAGACCATGAGCATAACTGGTGGTAGTCAGGTTCGACCCATGACGTCAGCTACAGCAGCGACACTAGCAGCTGTTACACCAACTATCTCGACTTTGACCTTCAGTCAAGCGGGAAAGCGTCTGCCGGCGTCTCATGTGCAGGTCATGAAATTGAGTTCTCCATAAAACGCTGATGCACTTTAATACTTTAGCGGAATGCTAGGTGTGATTGATACGACGCCTGCCATGGAGAGCACATGGCTACCAACAAGACGAGCACCGTGCTAAGCAACGCTAACGTTGCCGGTGCAGCAGCTGCATCTAGCAGCGCGGTTGCGAGTGCAGTCTCACAGGGGGTTAACAGCACGTTAAGCACTGTCCCCAAAGCACTTGGAACATTTGCTCTAAAGGTCATGCCCAAGACCATTGCAGGTCTAGTTGCAGTTACTGCTTCTACCCTTGCGGTAGCTGTTATGGTCGCAAAATTTACCCAAGAAAGCAAGATGTTTAACAAATAAAAAAATGTCTACTACTGTGTTGTGTGTCAGTGTGGCTATCTATGGAAACTGCCAGTTGCGGGACCACAAACGTAGCCAGGGAGATTAATGAAGTAAAAAGCCTTACTACGCCAGCTTTTTACAGCTGTCAGCTGTCAGCAGGGCCACAAGTGTGACCTTGAATGTAGCTAGAGATCAAACAAGGAAATGAGACCTTTCTCACATATCTCGGTGGACACCTGAATAGAGCCTGTGAGGGAAGTAAATTGAAATGAACATTGGTTTTAAGAAAAAGAAATTACACCTGTCACATATCTCATGGGCACCCCAATCTGTAAAGGAAGGAAAGCGAAATAAAGTTGGTTTTAAGGAAAGGAAATGACACCTGTCTGCCTGTCCACTGGAATGGTGCAAAGTGAGGGAAAATTAAAGTGTGTTTTAAGAAAAGGAAATGACCCCTGTCTCATGTTGCACCATTTCCTTTCCCCCCAAATTAATCTCTTTTTCAGTTTGGCTTTCTGAAATTACCTGCAGGGTTTGGGTCGTTTGGAACCCCATATCTCCACATACAACATACAAGGAGCAATAATACAGTTGTAAATATCGCTGAAGCTATATTAAATATATGCTGTCTTGTGTCAGCGCCTTTAATCTGGTTTCAAGAAAGCAAGATGTTTAAAAAATTATAAAAATGCCTACTACTGTGTGTGTGTCAGTACGGCTATCTACGGAAACTGCCAGTTGCTGGACCACAAACGTAGCCAGGGAGATGCAGATGCAGCTTTTCCCTTTTGACCAGGCTTAACCAGAGCTAAACCACCAGCAATATTTTATACCTGCCACCTAAGCCTGCACAAAGAAGATGTGCCATTCTGTTTAAAAGAATTCTCGTTCGTTTGCAGGGACTGTGCCTGCATTGGTTTCGTCATTTATTTTTTTCCGCTTTATGTACTTGATGAACCCTTAATGGCACAGACAGGGGCAGAAAATAGCATGTGTGTCTTCTCCCTAATTCGTCATCTTTGTTTTGTCCGTCTAAGCATATACAGAGTGCTTTTAGCCTAATGTAATTAAGGGAATCCAATGAGAAAGACAGCAGTGCACAGCAATGCATCATCCCGCCAGTAACGAAAGATGAAGTAAAGAAAGCCTTAGAAGCAATGAAAAGGGGAAAAGCAGCTGGGGAGGATCAGGTAACAGCAGATCTGTTGAAGGATGGAGGGGACGTCGTGCTAGAAAAACTAGCCACCCTGTATACACAATGCCTTATGACCTCGACTGTACCAGAAGCTTGGAAGAATGCAAACATTATCTTAATTCATAAGAAGGGAGACGCCAAGGACTTGAAAAATTACAGGCCGATCAGCTTACTATCCGTTGCCTACAAAGTATTTACTAAGGTAATCGCTAATAGAGTCAGGGAAACGTTAGACTTTAATCAACCAAATGATCAGGCAGGCTTTCGTAAAGGATATTCCACAATAGATCATATTCACACTATCAATCAGGTGATAGAGAAATGCGCAGAATATAACCAACCTCTATATATAGCTTTCATTGATTACGAGAAAGCATTCGACTCAGTGGAAACCTCAGCAGTCATACAGGCATTGCGTAATCAGGGGGTAAAAGAGCCTTATGTCAAAATACTGGAAGATATATATAGCAACTGCACAGCTACTATAGTCCTCCATAAAGTCAGCAATAAAATTCCAATAAGGAAGGGCGTCAGGCAAGGAGACACGATATCGCCAATGCTGTTCACCGCATGTTTGCAGGAGGTATTTCGAGGCCTGAATTGGGAACAGTTGGGAATAAGAATAAATGGAGAATACCTAAATAATCTAAGATTTGCTGATGACATTGCCTTGCTGAGTCACTCAGGAGGTGAACTGCAAATCATGATCAACGAGTTAGACAGGCAGAGCAGATCGATGGGTCTAAAAATTAACATGCAGAAAACCAAGGTAATGTTCAACAGTCTAGCAAGGGAACAACAGTTCACAATTGGCAGCGAGAGCCTAGAAATTGTGCCGGAATACGTCTACTTAGGGCAGGTAGTGACAGCTGATCCGGATCATGAGAGGGAGATAACTAGAAGGATAAGAATGGGGTGGAGCGCATATGGCAAATTCTCGCAGATCATGAGTGGCAGTTTACCAATTTCCCTCAAGAGGAAAGTGTACAACAGCATAATCTTACCGGTACTCACCTACGGGGCAGAAACGTGGAGGCTAACGAAAAGAGTTCAGCTTAAGTTAAGGACAACGCAGCGAGCCATGGAAAGAAAAATGATAGGTGTAACGTTAAGAGATCGGAAGCGGGCAGAGTGGGTGAGGGAACAAACACGGGTTAATGACATCCTAGTCGAAATCAAGAGAAAGAAATGGGCTTGGGCAGGGCATGTGATGCGAAGGCAAGATAACCGCTGGTCTTTAAGGGTAACGGAGTGGGTTCCAAGAGAAAGTAAGCGTAGCAGGGGGCGGCAGAAGGTTAGATGGGCGGATGAGATTAAGAAGTTTGCAGGCAAAGGGTGGATGCAGCTGGCAAAGGATAGGGTTAATTGGAGAGACATGGGAGAGGCCTTTGCCCTGCAGTGGGTGTAGTAAGGCTGATGATGATGATGATGATGATGATGATACACCCAACAAGAACCGTGGAACTGCAAATTAAAGCTTTCACAATAACTTCACTGTAGATAAAGAAAACTTTTTCCTGATACGAGGTCGTGTAGAGGTATGCAAATGGGAAAAGTTCGGCTTGAATCGAGCAGCGTCAATTTATTGTGCAGTAGTTAGTCAGATGTCAGACTGAGTTAAAATAACGAAAATTGTGCATGGCTTATCCAGGAACGAACCAAAAATCGGGGTCGTATTGATACTAATGCACACGTGATTTGACCCGCCAACTGTTTTGTCTCTAGTAGAATGCCTGCTTGATCATCTAGGATTTGTGTAATCCAAAACTGGCAAGAACACAAATGCTGTCAGTATGCAAATGATTTTCTTATTTGCTTTGGTAAAGAAGCTTATACAGTAAAAGCTCATTGATTCAACACCTGTTAATTTTAAAATCCGGCTAATTCGAACTGCCGATTGATGCCAGCTAATGCCCATTTAAGTTTATGGCGTTGAATGCTCACTAATTCGGATGCTACGAGTTTTGCACCGGATAATTCAAACTGACTCCTGAAGGGAAACTGCATCCAGATATGACCGATGCAACAAGAGATTGTTGAAATAACCCTGCTCAATACCTGAGTTCCATGCTGCAGAATTATTTGCGAACCTCCAATGAGCACGCGATGGCAGCCATGATGAACAGATGACCCGTCTACGAGAATAGTCTGACCACTTAACTCAATACCTGAATTCCATGCTGCAGAGTCACTTGCGCACCTCTGACATGTGCGATGCTGCAAGCAGGATGAAAAATGGACAGCCTCGTCACCGGGTATAGCTCAACCGCTTAGTTGTGGTTTCGCTCTTTCCTGAGTGTCTTTCCAGCCCACAGCGATGCCAGCTTTCGCGCTTACAACAACCAGGCAACCTAACCTTGCTGAGCACCATTTCTAATGCTGATTGGTGCATCCTGGTGTGTCCTTTCTCCCTTTTTTTTTCTCGCCTCTGGGGCATTGTTTCCTTCGCTTACGTCTGTGTGGTTCCGTTCTTCAGTGCACCGAAACAATGCGTTCATCACATGCAATTTGCTAGTTCTGCGGGGAAGCCTCCTCACACGTGACAGTGCCAGTTAGGATGGATGTGACAAGGTAGCAGTGGAGCTCCACTGCGTTGCACCGTTAAGAATGCTGGAGTCCTTTACTATTTTGGTGCAGTTTTGCTTCGACACTCCTGACAGTACGCGCACAATAAATTATTGATGACGACATAGAAATGGTCGCTACTGCACCATTCTTATTTCAAGACCAGGGACGCATTGCCCAGTCTTTCACCAAATTAATTTGCCTTGACACGCGCAGTTCTTATTAATTTTTTTGCAGTCATTGGATAATTTGAACTTTCATATAGTGCGAGCTTTTTTTTTCTGGTCGCTTAACGCTAGAAATAAGGAGCTTCTACTGTAAATGCTGATCTAGACCTTTCTTCCATAGGGAATCCCAAAATCCAACCAGTACAAGGAAAACTTTGCACATATAACCTCTAGTTATACTGCTTCTGACACATACACATGGTCTGTTTGGTCATTGTTCAAAGCAGTGTGATCCTCAATAGACCCAGCCGCTTGCTAAGGTGCTTCTTATGCAGACCCCTTCCTGCTGTTCGTTCACTTATGTGGGTGCACAAGTACATTCATAGCACGTCCTTAAGCCAAAACCCTACTGCTTGTGCCTTGCTGGCTGTGCCGAGATATGCACTCACTGGCTGGCTAGCAAGCAAACATCATGTGGCCTGTGCCAAGAGGTGGCACATCAGTGAAGTGTCACCTTTGCCGAGAAGGCCATACACTCTTATTGAAAGGTACTGTAAGAACAGCTCCATCTAATTTGTGTTCATAGTAAAATCAATCTTATGGCTCTTTGTGCATATGTTGATCTTACTCTGGCTACAAAAGACGCATTTATGCATTGCTCATAAAATTGCATTTGAAAATTTTCCCCTGACTCGATTTAAACCCGTGGCATCTGCACGGAAAAGGAGTCAATGGCCACCGTTTTGAAGTGAGTGGCTGTGTAGCCCAGCCTCCAAGATCTGCAACCACAGACCACATTGACTTACCGCAGTTTACTTGCAAAACTGGCAGGTGGTGACGACACCTGTATTTCAGTTTATGACCTTTTCTATATCATGAAAGCTCTGTTTTCATTGAAAGTAGTGTCTTTTTTATTAACACACGCTAATCTTTCAATGCAGTCCAACTTCAGTTTGTTCACAGTGTCTGTTAAGCATGCTTACAAGCAGCATTTGTGTTGGCTGGCACTGCAACAAACTCCTGAGTTTATGTGGCTCATGACCGCTTGGTTGGCCACGTGGATTGGAAAGGCACGGGACTTTCGTTCTCTTTTTATTTTTTATTTTTACTCAGATATTGATAGTATTCGTGGGGGGGAGTTAATCATTGATTGGTCGACCAATTGATCGAATGAATGAATAAATGAATGAATGAATAAACAGTGCTGAGTTGCCTTGCTGTAGCAGCGCTGTGCATGTATCCCATTGTGTCCACATCTGCTTGAGTTTCATTATGCCCTGTTTGTGGAAAAGAATAAGCAAGAAGTGATGTTCCACAGCAGTGAACTCAGCCAGGCTGCTTTGGTTGATGGAATAAAGCAGCCCAGCTTTTCCCTAGGCCCTGTGTAGTACTGTACGACAACCTTTCCATTCAGCTGGTGCAACTACCTGGGTCGACTACTGAAAACTGGCTCTTCTTTTTTTTTGCAGATGGGCTGCCCGAGCAAGATTGTCCTTCACTACGACTTTTGTCCCGTGGAGCCTAAGGGCGACAGCGACTCTAAGCGCAGCCTCGAGTGTACGGCTATGCTGAAAAAGCTGCTGAGCCTTGCAACCGTCATGTTTGCTGAGAAGAACAAGCAGGTCAGCCAGCTGCTTTCCAATTGTGTGGCTCAGTTTTTCTTTTTTTTTTTCTCCCTTTTGTTCATTCTTATTGGTATGACGAAATGAAACTATGTGAATCCATGGATGGATTGTATGAATTGAATTTAATTCTTTAAACATAACTAAAGGTATGGCAGTTTTGCTATTACATTGTCTTACAATGGATGCAATAGTTAACATGGAAAGCAAGTATTATAACAAGTTCTTCGTTGACGGTTGGTTCGGTTAAATGAGTGTGTTAACCTTTGGTGTTGGTTTTAGGGCATTGTGTGCTTGTTGGGCAGGCATTATCCAAAGCTGGCCTGGATTGCAGAATGCTTGCAATTGGTATGCATGCTTCAACTGATTCATTGCCTAGTCAGGCACTGAACTTCCTTGTCATTTTTTTTACAAGCTGTGTAGCACACTCATCCATGTCGTGAAGTTTCACACTCTGCATTATTGCGTTGCATTAGCTAGGCGACTTTTGCAGTCCCAACAGAAGGGGGGGGGGGGGAGGAGGCCTTGCCATTTGTGCTGAAGAGCTCATTCATACTTGCGAGTTCCTGGTGTTGTGCAACTGTTTTTTTGGTCAGAAAGTTACGATTGCAAGTGATCGCATCAGTCAATAAGGGACAGTTGCAGGTTGTTGCACATTGCTTGATTTTCCAGCCTTGCAACGCTGAGTCACAAACTGCTAAACTAATCAGTGATGCCTTGGAAGTAATACGAAGCTTTTTCTACGTCCGACTTCTCATTGGCGGTAATGCTCAAGACTGGCAACTTTCAATCATTTGGGAAACTGACCCACAGGTTGCACTTGCTACGGTAAACGTCGGCGCTGTTGGCCTGTTGCTCGGTCGACAATTGCAGCCGGTCGCATGCGCTTGGTGACTGGCAAGTGTGATTGCACCCGAGTTATTCGGAGGTTCTTAGTATTCAAGGTGGACTCCTCTCTCATTTCTTCTCCAGGGACCCCTGTCTCCGCCAGCTGGCAGGTGTGGCAGCAGTGGTGGAGCTGGAGGAGGCCGGGGCAGTGCAGCCGCGGGTGGCACCCCTCCATCGGGGAAGAGTGCGGCCAGCCGTGCTCTGGGCCGAAGCCCGTCTACTCGCACGGCCCCACCACGGCCGACGCTGCAGCAGGTGCAGCAGGCGCAGGTGCTGGAGAACGTGGCAGCTGCTGACGGCCAGCCACAGCCGGCCCCGACCACAGACCAGCATGTGTTTGTGGTCCCTATGGGCATGGCCCCCCGAACACACAAGCAGACCACCACCATGGCTGCCCCGGTTGTGTCCACAAGCATCACACGCCAGGAGCAGCTAGACGTGAGTGCCAAAATGCCTGCCTTCAGGCAACGTGTGCTCTCGGGCCTTGTTTCTGGCATTTCGCAGCTGGAGCTGCTTGAGTAACTTCCTTTGGTATTTCTCGTGGTGTTGGTGTGGTATGTTGTATAACTGACAGCTGCTATGTTCATATACTTACCTGTGCAAATATGGTTAAAGTGGGTCTAAAAGTCAGCAATATTGTTATCTGGGGGGTGCAGCACAACTGTCACTTTCACTCCTTTGCCATGTGGGCTTATCTGAAAGTTTCTGTGATGATCAGTCTGCTCATCCAGCCAGTAGGCATACACTAAAAGCAGTGACAAGAAAAGTGTTTCTTCTTTATCTCATCGTATATGCTTTGTTCCTTTTCCATGCCTATAGCGCCTAGTTCCAGGAAGCAGGCGGGGTCTGCGCCTGCGCTCGGTTCGCAAGTCCTTGGTGGTGCAGCGGCCTCTGCTGCCTCGTGCGGACCGACGTCCCGTCACTCTGGTGCAGCTGCTACCTTCATCTTCACCCACCCTCTCAGCTGTGGTGCAGCCCCTGGCAGCGACAGATAGCCTGACCCAGAGCAAGGGACTCATCAAGCTCCTCCACCCAGCAGGTACGTTGCACACTGATGGCTGTGTTATGTCCGTGCTCGGGTGTATTTTTGTAGCGACAGCTACATTACGGTAGCTTTTCGAGCCTTCAGCGTGGCGGCGCCGCCACGCTGTCACGTGGTTGGTCACGTGGTGCGAAACAGCTGCCGGCGCCGCGCCGCCGTGGCTGATCATGTTGGTCACGTGACCAAGTTCCACTCGGCCAGCTGTAGCTATCGCGTCACTCCAGGTTTAACCAGAGCTAAACCACCGCCAATTTTTTTTTAGTATATTTTTCACCGTCTTTCACTGTTCTGACGATGATTTATTGTGTGCACACTTGTCGGGAGTGTCGAAACAGAACTGCTCCAAAATGGTAAGGGGGTTTTACTGGCCATTAACTTGCATGCTCATGCTCACTTGCTGAGCTGAAGGGCCATGCCTGCTGGTGGCTACAAGTGATATCTGCCCTGAGACGAATGCCTGCCCTGTTCATCATAAGCCGGAGCAATAAGCCAATGCCAGGGGCACTGAGTCTTGTCCTGTGCAGTGTGCAGTAGGCTTCCCTTGATGATGTGGGACTCAGAAGAAATTATGGCTCAGGAGACCATTTTTGCTCACCACACGTGCATGTGGTTTATCCGGGAGTTCTAATGCCCGTGTTTCTTGCCACTTGACCATTTCACAACAGTGTGTAAATCGGGGCTAGTTGGTGATTCGAGAACATGATAAATATGTTGCCTGTTATTGTGTCCCACTGTTTGTTTTTTCGTCTCATTCCTTACCACTTACCACTTTGCTCATGTTTTTGGTAACCTGCAGTCAGGTCCCACAACATCATGTGTTACTGCCGGCTTTTTCTTTTCTTTTTTAAAGCATGAAATTTCTTTAGCTCTCATGCTAGGAAAATCCATCAAACTTTATCCAGAAACTCCAATGAAACGAGGTCATAACTGTGGCCGAACGAAAGCTGAACCTCTCTGAAACGTTCTGTTGTCCAAATGGTATCCAGCTGAAGCGTTACCATACGACAGCCCCAAATGGGACTCGACCAGCACTTATGCAAACATAGCAGCTTCGTTTCACAGTGCCTTAGAGCACTCAGCCATCGCCACAGTCTCTTGCGCAATGTGTCCGAACTGCTAGTTGCTAGGCATACACAAATAGTGAATTTTCAATTTGAAGCGAATGCAGGGCAAATATTTTCGAATCAAAGTGAACAGTTTGCGACTGAAAACATGGTATGTAGTGAGAGAGAGGCAGTTCTTTGCAGTTAAATAATGATGCCAAAATATGTTCTTTCTAGTATTTACTAAAGTAAAACGTTGTTAATTCAGATATTAACGGAGTGGAAAAAACATCTGAATTATTGAATGCTGCCCCCCCCCCCCCCAAACTTTCCTAACTCCGTTTGCGGGAAAGCGAAATTATTTCTTCGGAACATGGGCAATTGTTATCTCCTTTTAAGGGGGGACACAGCTTCTAATCACAAAAATCTCTAAACAAATTTTAAAAAGTGCTAGATTTTGTATCTATAACGTCATATTTTCTTGAAAAGATCCCAGAGATGACTCTAAATATGTTTTTTTTTGTGACCGTAGATAGCAAAAAAGTGGCTGGTATCTCTGAAAATTCCAGTTTTCTCAAAAGCGTTTTGACCTGACTGCCCTGCTCTGTAAGCAGGGTAGTCAGGTCACAAAACCTTTATAGATTTTCATAAAGAAAGTGGATTTTCATAAAGAAAATCCATGGATCTATGGATTTTTGTGTTATTTGTTGCATTGTGTTTCTCGATAAATTCTTTATGCAGTGATGTTCTTATATATCTGAATTACTATTATCTCATCTTTTCCCTCTGTCACTAACTTGACATGATAGTAATGACAGTTATGCAAGCATGGATACAAAGTTCTGAGTAGAATAAACTTGGATTGATAAAACTATTTGGAGAAGGTCAATTTCAATTTATGTCAATGCCAATGTTTTGTTGTCATCGCAGGCATTCTGCAAATTTAGTATAGCACTGAAGCACATAATGATTTATGTCAACGCTGCTGAGGACATAGGAATGAAAGTTTGTATTTATATAGAGTTGGTGCACTTCTCAATAAGCATTCCAAAATTCATAGGTCTACGCCACAAAATAAAAAATTTAACGTCAGACAACCCCCCCCCCCCCCCCCCCTTTAAATGAAAATTGCGCGACAGCAGCAATTTCTCACAGGTCCTTTAAATTTTTTATTTGTGCATGCTAGTGGGAGTGGTGGGAGCAAAGCTGCTGTACAAAGGTAGGGGTCTTCGCTGCTTCTTTTTAGTTGCAATCCACATTGCAGTCTACTTATGACGACATTGAGAAAACCGAAAAATTCGATCTTTTTAAGCTATTATTGTTATATTTGGACTAGCAAAAAAAGAAGCAAAAAGAACACACATACACACACGTATTCCGCCATGCATGTAGATATTACCCCATACTTAGCCACCGCCGCCTGCACTCCTGTCAAGAGCGCACAACATCTCGGCGCTCTGCCAAGTTCGCTCAGAGATCCACCCCCACCCCCTCTGGAGCTCCCATCAAAAGATAAACACTTCGCGATGTTATTGACACACAGCATCTTGGCGCGCTGCCAAGGTCTGCGTTGCGGACAGCGCGAAACGGGGAATGTGCAAGAAAAGCTAATGCTTAAGAAAAAACTGAATTCTCAACCATGTCTGCGACAAGAGGTGGTGGTGGGCGGAGGCGGGGAGGGGGTTTAACCAGCTCACGCTTGCATAAACGAGTGGAAACTATATGTTTGTGTGGGGCAGCTTTGCGCGACGGCGGCCAAGCAAACGATTGAGACTATGATAGCGCTTGGTTCCCAAGGCTATAGGCAACATTCTTTCACGGATTTCGCCATGTGGGTCCGTTTGTGGAGTTTTATGTCATTCACTTGAAAGTATTTTATTTTTATCAAACCTTCAGACAAATTTTGGTGGTAAACACCTCCAGGGCAGCCAGAGTCCTATTGTTGTATCCGTTATTTCGCTGATAATTGTATCGTTATACTACAGTCAAAACTCGATTTAACGAAACCCGATTTAACGAAAATCTCGATTTAACGAAGGTATCCTAATTCCCCCTCAGACGCCCATAGGGTTCAATGCTTTGACTAACCCGAAATTACGAAACCGATTCCGTGATCTGTCCCGATTTAACGAACCTTTTTTCGAGAAATAAAGGTGAAAAAGTGTTAATTTTTGGTCTATTTTGTAGACAGCACCCCAAAATTTATTGATTGCGAGCCAGCGGTAACAGCGCGGAGCATCTTCATCCCATCGCTTTTTTCAAACTGCGCGGCGCAAAACGAGTTTTAATTTTGAGTCGAGCTCACGAGATGGCGCCAGCAGTAAAAAAGTTTCGTGCCACATTTCATAGATGGCGCTGTTGCAGTTCGCGTTTTTTTTGTGTGTGTTTGTGTGTTGTGCTCTGTGTTCGCTCTTGTGCGGATTTCCCCGTGCCTTTGAACGCACGTCTTTGTCAAGCTCAGCTTGTTAGGCCTCCATCAGTCTAGCCTTGCTATCGTGAACGCGGACGTGGTGTGTGCGAGCAAGCGCGCCGCTAACCCTCCTGACTAGCAGATGGAGCCCTGCAAGAAACGAAAAAGGCTTACCCTGGACGAGAAAGCGGACATAATTCATGCTGTGACAAGTGGACAGAAGAAATGTGACGTGGCTGCATCACATGGCATTCCAGCGAGTACTCTCTCCACAATATTGAAAGGCAAAGATGACATCCTCCGCGCCACTTCGTCGGGGAATCTCTCGCGCAAAGAATAATTGTCAACTGCTTCAGGACTGCCGGTTTCGGTACACTAGGCCCTGAAACTGCCGAAGCTGGTCTGGACTGCGCGAGCTCCGTGCACGAGGATGAAGATGCCTGGGAACACCTTCGCTCAGTGGATGAAGTGCCCACAGGAATAAGTTTCTCAGACTACGTGAACGCCGACGCAAACGCAGTCACAACGGAAGTTTTGACTGATGCCGATATGTTGCGGCTTGTAGGAAGCGTGGAGGGAGTGACGGCTGAAGACGCTGCCGACGACCCTGCAGGTGCCGAAGCTCCCGTGCCGACACCAGGTCAGGTGATGGATGCTCTCGATCTGCTGCGACATTTTGCCGGCGCACACGAGGGGATGGAAGACGCTCTGGACGCACTTCAGACCTACGAGAAATCGGTGCGGCCGTTGCTCACAAAGTGCACGCAGGCAAAGATCACCGACTTCTTTGGCGGAAAATAAATTTGTAGTCCCCTCGGGCCTTTCTTGTCGAGTAAGAATTTTTGTTGTTTCTTTTCATACGCGCTAGTGGCGCCGGTCGTGGTGTTGGCGCTACCCACTCGAAAGTAGCGCGGGGGGTCATGACGATGACCATACGGACCCCCAAAGATTGCGCTAGTTGTATGATTACCAACTTTGGCGCCAATTTGTCATTAGCTGTGTGGCTTGCCGTCCCGTCGGCGGTATTTAGGGAAGATTGTTGCGCCGCTAGCCGAACCGTCCTTTGGGTCGGTGCTACCGGCGTGAATTCGTCACGCGCGAGTGCGACGAAAAGTGAAAATGGTACGTGCTAACCGATAAGACCGCGATAAGCTGGTACGGTTTATGCGGATGCAAAGTGCATTATGTTCAATGGGTGCTCAGTCGGGGACTTGACTTTACTACTTTTAAAACGAAAGTACTGTTTAAGCGGGTACGTTTTAACGAGGTTTTACTGTAATCGAATGTACTGAATTATGTGCCCAAGAAATGCCTCATTCAATTTAACGAAGTTCTCGATTTAACGAAATAATTCACGGCTCCCCTCAACTTCGTTAAATCGAGTTTTAATTGTATATGGCTTATTTTTACATAGGGGCAATTGGAGAATTGATAAATCTAAAGAATTTGATTGTTATAAGCGATATATCGTTATATCTGGTATCGTTATAAGGGGATTACACTGTAGCGAACAGCATGTGATGAGTGCGGAGTTTTGGCATGCTAGAAGAACAGAAATACCATGCGGACAGAAGTGAAGGAAGCGCGCACTGGTGCCAGAGTGGGGTTATGTGATTGCTGTGCCATTTAAGCCGAACTACGCCTAAAGGCAAAGCCTGCTGTGTGCTGCTACATTAAGACAAATTTCAAGTAATCTGCGCCAAGCCTGCGCCACTACTCGGTATTTCCTTATGAACAAAATTCTTGGGGACCACGCGTTATAGGCCGCATTAGCGGAAAATGCAATTTTTTCAAGAATCCTTCAATCAGTGCTTAGTACTATGTATCCTATATAATTGCTGGGCATCATGCTGGCCAGGCACATTGTCATGCCGCATAATGAAAACAGAAACGAAATAGGTCGACAGCATGCAGGCTCTGCTCTGGTCATCCCGTGTCATGGAGAGTGTGCCAGAAATGCATATGGCACAAACGTTTACAAGCGGCGCTGGTGGCGACTTCTACGTCCTTACTGAGATGAAGTGGGGAAATGACACGCTACCGCGAAGTTCTCGGGTGCGTCGATTTTAGGGTTTGTTTCATTGCCCTATCAAAAAGAAGCGGAGCGAAACTGTGAGTGCACCGGTTAATTCGGGCTGAAGACATGCCAGGAACGGCGCTGAAGTCAGTTTTCTAGACACACATCGCTACTGTCAGCATCCGGAAAACGAAGGCCGGGCTGGAAACCGCTCTCCATTCCGAAACTGAAAACTTAGAGGGGCAAGACTGCTACAATAAAACCTCGTTTATTCAGCCCTCGTTAAACCAAAAATTTAGACTGCCACCGGAGTCCCTCCAAACGTCCATGCGAGTCTATGGCATCGGAAGCTCATTTGTTTGGGCACCGCGGAGCTCTGATCGGTCAATTTGGATGGGCTCCATAGGGGCGCCATGTATTGAGATGAGACGTCCTCAACAGGCAGTCATCCAGATAGAGTCGACGACCGAAAATTTGGATGGCCGATTTTTCGGACATGCTTGATTATTCGGACTTTTTCGCGGCACCGCAACATGGCCCATAGAGCCAATGTATAAGAGCGCCTGAAATTTCGAACGCACCGCAACTGACTGCTCGATTTTTCGGACATCGATCGCACTCGCCGCCAGTACCCAAGCCGCCATATAATGTGTACAGTGGAACCTCATTAATTCAAACTGCAGGAGAGATTGAAATCTTGACCAAACAAAACGAAATTCAAGCTTTAAGGGAGCCTCCTAACTTGCGATGCTGGAATTCTGCGCGAGTCGGCACATTGCGCCCGCGTGGTTTCAAATTTGCACTGTTCTTGGATGTCTTCTGCCGCACGAACTTGAACAGTAGTCACAGTTTGCGGAACTCATCTGTGCGGAGTTTTTCGTCCTCAATACGGAAAGAGGTAGCTGCGAAAGCGCGTGGGAGGCGAACAGCTGCATGGAGACGGCGAGCGCAGGAGGAAACGATGGTGCATTTTAAAGCGAAGTCAGCGTATCTGTGGCAAAACGCTCCGCAGCTCTAACTTTTCTGTCATAAAATCGTAAACACTGGCGTTTCGATGACAGGCAAGACGCCTCTCATTATACACAAGCCACAGCAGGGTGCATATCGCCGAATACGATGCTGATTTTGGGCTAATGACGAAGGCCAACGTTGCCGGATCGCTTGCTTCGGCTGTTCCACTCCGTGAAGTCCGAATTAATGAGTTTTTACTGTAGTCAGAAATGACATAGACCGTGAATTTTGTTCAATGCTGACCCTGAAAGATGGTTTTAGTTCAGTTTATTTTATTCTTATGCATTAATGTTTAAAAAGAAAACAATGAGCCTGTCACTTGGAAAGCTAAACACTTTTAATAGTGGAGGCATTGAGAGTGTTGCATTCTGAACTGACTTAAAAGCTGAATGGTTGTGAGCACCATTGAGCATAAACTCAAAAGCTGCAGCTGCTGCCCACTTTGTCAACAACTGGAGCTGAGTAATATTTGGTTGAAACCTGTGATTATATTAAGCCAAGCATCAAACCAACTGTGGCCTTCAACCTCTTGTAATTTGTTTGTTCCAACTTTTTTTTGCAGCCACTCCGAATATCGCAGGGACGGCTACATTTGATGTGCAGCCAGTCCAGATGCCCCTCATAGACGCCAGCAGTGTCGCCCTGCCCGTGTCCCAGGCGGCCTGCATTGTAACCACCGCTAGCGGCATTCCCGCTGTGGTGGAGGCCACCAGCGCAGCAGCAGATGTGCTGGTGGCCTCAGAACCAGTTCCTCAAGCAATGGCAGCTACTGCCGTCCAAGAAGTGCCACCGTCAACAAACCTGGTGGAGGCGCCACCTGCCTTGATGGTGGCAGGAAGCGCGGAAGCCGACAGAGTGAGTGGTAGCCTACGTACGTACGCGTGCATATGCCTATTTAACATCATGAGGATGATAGCTACCCCGGCAAAAAGCCAGTGGGAAGGCTTGATGAATGCCTGACCTGAGCAAGGTCATGAATTCAAGGGAGGTGTTCTCATGCTGGGTTTCACAGAATCATTAGGTTCTTTGGAGTGCTTTTTGGGTTTCCTAAATGCCTGAATTCATCCTTGGTGCAGTTCTCACTTTTCCTTATTATATAGCTGCTTCATATTGGGGCTAATCACACTGTAATTGCTTATAGCAGACTTTCACTTTGCAGATAGACAGTTTTATTGAATTTGGCCATTTTTCTGAAGGGCTGTGTAAATGTATGCTCTTCTTTACATGCGCCATAGGCAGAAAGGGATGGAAGACAAGACATGTGGGGTTCCTCTGCACTTTTTGTAAACCACTGGGGTTCACTGAAACTCAAAATGTTAAGAAAGAACCCCTGCTTTAAGTTTTAAGCATGAAGCATATGAGACCTGTCAAATTAAGATTTGAATTGAAAATTTTTCTTGATGTGCATGGCCACATGCATATATACAGGATGTCCCAGCTAACTTGGACCAAGATTTTGAAAAAAACCTAAGCGTTCTTCAGAAATGAAATCGCATGGATGTTGTTAAGGCTTATCTAAAGTTACAGTACTATTTTTTTGATCGTCCTACTTATATAATTAGTCGAGATAAATTAACTTTTTAAATATTGCTTGAAATGTTCAGGTGTCAGTAGGAAATTTGTAAAGCTCCACAAATATTGTCCAACCCAGACATTTCCAACACGATAGACTTAGCGTGCGGTTTTAATTCGGGAAAATGAAAGCCTGCGGAGTTTAAAAAATACCACGTGACAGCGCGCTCCGCATCCCTGAATGCGCTGTGATTATAGCGCTCTCATTTATGCTTTGTAAAAAACATTGCACGCTTTGCGCCTTTCGTCCTGCACATGACAGAGCTTCGCGTTGTGGTTGGTTCCAAGATAAGCGCCAGTGGGTTCGGGCGGCAGTTGCAAGAAAGCCGGCTCCCGTTTTTGCAATGATAATTGCGCTCTCACGCTAGCAGATTGTAGAATGCGTCGCCAGCCGCCGCCGGTAACATCAGATCCGAGCAAAGATACAAGCCCTTTCTCGTAAGCGAAGAGAAGGCGCGGTGCTGGCAATGTTTTTTACAAATCACGGATGAGAACGCTGTAATCGCGGCGCATTCTGGCGCGCTGAGCGCACTGTCACGTGGTATTTTTTGAACTCCGCGGGCTTTCGTTTTTCCCGAATAAAAATGGCCACGCTAAGGCTGTCTCATTGGAAGTGCCTGGGTTGGGCATTATTTATGGAGCTCCACAACTTTCCTATTGACGCCTGAATGTTTCAAGCTATATTTAAAAAATAATTAAATTATCTCAAATAACTATTCAAGCAAAACGAGGAAAAAAAAATGTACTGAAACTTTAGGTAAACCCTGACAGCATCCACGCGATTTCAGTTCCGAAGAACGCTTATGTTTTTTTTTAATATCTTGGTCCAAGTTAGCTGGGGGAGCAGGATATTGCAGTTGGAACATGACGCATTACAGTGTGGGTGGAAAATGGCCCATAGTTACATATTGAAATATCTGGACATCTTCAGATATGCACCTGATAGGATGCAGGAGCAAAGTTTTGTTAGTGAATTTGTGAAGAAAAAAGAAATATGGAGGACTGCCGGACACTTGAATATGACAGTTCTGCGAAAGCAGTTGGATTTGCTCTCGATGATAGCTTTGGTGCTTTCACTCTACTGAATGCTGTTACTTTAATCATGAGTACTGGCTTATTGGCTCTTGTTTAGTTGAAAATGCATCTTAAAGTTACCACTTCTTTTGTATTGACATCCCCCTGAATGTTGAATTCTAGGTTTGGATATTTAGGGTAAGAGCTGTACTCCTTGGGGGTACAACTTCCCATTTCGATGTGGGTGAGGCAATGATGTTCAATGCCTCACAAGGTCAAACCGAACTTAACTGCATGGTGATATGGCCCAAGCTATGGTAGTATGACCAGGTGATCATATCAATATATGACTATGACTACAGTAAAACCTCGTTGATACGTTTTATTTTTTAACTGCGGGGGAAAACGTATTATCCGGGAAAACGTATGATCCAAACCGCCTGATTTTGAGAAATGTAACGGTTGAATGGGGTAAAAAGATTGACAACTTCACTTTATAAAAATGTCGATTGGCATTTCTCGGCATAAGAGCTGAACAGATCCTATTCCAGTGCTCGCTGAATGCAGTCCGCGTTCGCGCTGTCTTTAGCGCGGAAGGAAATTCGTAACGCATCCGGTCCGTCGAAGGCAGTGACGAAAGTAACCAAAATCTCTTCCTTGTCATTTTTGGATGCTTCGCCCCCTTTGCTTCTAAGTATTGTGGAAAAGCCACCGCGGCGGCTGATTGTCACAGTGTTTCTGCTTTTTAAGCCGCGTTTCCCAGACCCGGCCCGTTCGTATATATGCGCATCGCTGTAGCTCGTAAGAAGCTTCGCCTCCTTTCCCTTACGCGCCGCGAAGAAACCTCAGCGTTTCTCTTCTTCATACCGCGTCCCCGCAGAAACGGCCGTCGAGAATGCTAGCGCGCTGTTTATTAATGCTTCACCTCGTGGCATTGAGGTACTGCAAAAAAGCCTTCACTACGGGTGACTGCCGCAAAAACCACGTTGCGTGCCCTCTCGTTCGGCCCACTTGTATGTTTGCAGATGTGCGGTTGGTCAATAAACGTATTATACGACCGCAGTTTGTCGAAATTCTAAACGTAGTAGCCAGGAAATCGTGTTTTCCGGGAACGTATTAACCGGGAACAAATACAGTGTAACTCTATGGGGCTTTTTTTAATGTCCGCGATGTTGAGCGTACGAACCGGGAAATCGTATGAACCGGGGACGTATCAATGAGGTTTTACTGTATTGGGTACCTGACGTTGACATTTGATTTGAGACGGTGGGGACCATGCTCAACAGAGCTTTTGCTCGTACTATAACTAGGTTCAAGCCACGTTGAACCCCGGCCATTTTTTGCATCGCTGTTTCTTAGCACTAACATCGGTTAGTGGTTATTGTTTCCTAATGATGTTTGCTGCACATCTCAGCCTTATTCTGCTGTTAAAGGGACATTGACAACAACTTCATCCAACTTTTGTTCTTGTTAGGAATTGATTCTGTGGCTGTTTCTGGCTCTGCTAATGTTTGTCCAGCAGCAAAAGATGCATTTATTGCCGAGAAAATTGGATCGAGGTAATTTCCTGCTATTCGGCTTGAACTCATGACATGCATGCTGAAAAGGACTCCGTAATCACTGACATTTGGAAGTGTATGGCGGTTTTGCCCAGCCTCAAGAATCTGCCTTGATGCACTGCGGTTTGCTTGCGAAAAATGACTGGAGGTGGCAACACCTATATTTCATTTTTTGACCTTTCCTAGCTCATAAAAGTTCTGTTTTCTGTGAAATCAGCGTCCTTGTTGTTAAAACAGGGTGATCTGTCGATAGAGGCAAGCGTAAATTTGTCCTCTCTGTCCCTTCAGCATCAAAATGGCATAGCTGCGAATTCGCGAGAGGTCGTCTGTCAAGTCAAGGTTCGCTCTGTTCTGCACGTCTGCTTGCATTTGGTTTATTCAGTCTGATCACTTGGTTCGAGGCTCTATTTTCACCTTGCTTTTGGTTGCGGTGTGCATTTTATTTATTTATTTATTATACCGCAAGGGTCCCTTCACGAGACATTACATGAGGGAACATTATATCACATTACATTACATGCATCATGCCTCTGATATGATGCAAAGATGTTTCGAAGTGGTGCAGAATAAACATTGCATTCTACTGCAGCACATTGCAACGTTTACTTGGAAATTGTATCAGTTCCCTCGTGCTGCTCTCAGACTCTTGCCCAAGACGGATTGGATGTTGCTGTCGCTGTTGCTGCTGCTGCTGCTGCTGCTGTCACACCCAGTGTAGTGGGGCCTTTATCGCCACCCAACATCTCGTCCCTGCTGGACATCTCCTTGCCTGAAAGTGAGTACCACTTATCTGATAATCTGGTGTTGAGGAAAAGGCACTTACTTGGGAGGTGGAATGAACATATGTTCTTTGCTTGCCTGTCTTTCTCGACTAGGCCTGCCGTCTGAAGGCACTGCAGCGCAGATCTTGGGGGATGGTGACACACTGCCAAGCTTCGTTGACAGTGCTGGGGGTGGACTGAGCGGTGAGTTGGCAAAAAGCAATTTTCTGCTTTTCTTTTCTTTTTAACGGATAATTGTTCAGAGTGACTATGACCCCTTGCCAACTTAAGGGGTATGCGGCTACAAAATCTGCAAAAAATGTAAAAAAAAATTATTTTTTAATAGTGTGCCGTTTTTTATGCTGTTTTTTGAATTTTATTGCTGAAATTGACAGGGAAGTACTCTAAAAAGTTGCTGGTGAAATGTGGTGGCTCTGCATTTATTTATTTATTTATTTATTTATTTATTTATATACCCTCGGGGCCCGAAGTCTTTGCAGATAAACGCTCAAACAATGGGCATTTTTCTCGTTTACGGTTTTTTGCCTAGATACTCTCCTTGTGCAGCAGATTTCTTCAAGACACTTTTATCTGTTTTGACCCCGTTTGTTTTGTCGCATTCCTAGGGCCATAGCGCAGGTCAAGACATTCTGTGTATTTCTAACTTGTGAATTTTAAATTTGTTGTATTAAATTTTCTTCTCACTCCAGATATGTCAATGGGCACTGGATTGCAAAAATTCGGAACCAAAATCTGTGGTTTTCGAAAAAAGAAAAATTCACAGAATGTCTCGACCTGTAGCTCACCAGTAGGAACATGGTGAATGTTGAACCAGCCTTCTGCCACATTTTCATAACTCTGCAGCCTTTTCACAGGAAAAATATGTAAGATATAGCAGTGGAATATTGTGAGCACAGTCATGAAATTATTTCTAGTGTGCTAAAAATTTTTTATTAAATACATCAAGAAATAATGGCCGAAAGTTGCATCCCTCCTTAGATTGCACGTGGAAAGGTTGACTTTCCATTTTTTGCAGAGGATGGGATGCATTGTTGCTCAAGCTGCTTTCTGTTCATACTGAAGAAGTTGGCGCGGAACAACGAGGACAAGCGAGACAAAGACGAGCGCTACTCAAAACTGAAGGTTTATTCCCGACAATGCTCGAATAAATAGTGAAACCAACAAGAACAAAAACAAACAAACGTCATGAACGCCACAAGTTACCCCGTGAATCCCAATGATTTGGTTAAGAACAGATACTCCCTATCAGAGAAGCGGACGGAAGTCTGACTAATACACTTATCGCCACTGATGCGCATATGAAAGGCTTCCATGAGCTCATGCGTGAGTTGCTCCCTGTGCCTGAATAGGATGGTCGTTTTTTCGAAAAGCGGTTTAAACCTTCAGTTGTGAGTAGCGCTCGTCTTTGTTTGTCTCGCTTGTCCTCGTTGTTCCGTGCCAACTTCTTCAGTATGCATATCAACCAACTAGCCCAACTTTCTGCTCTCCTAAGTGCTTTCTGTTCTACTGCTGGTGGGCCAGCCAGTCAAGGAAGAACTGGTAGCACAAAATAGAGAGAGAGAGAGAGGTAAACATTTATTGAAGCGACCCATGGCTAAATCCATGCTCTGGTGGGAGAGGGAGTTAATGATCCTGTCTGTTGCTGGTCTGTTTAAAAGATAGCATTCCAGTGTGTTCTTATTACTTCAAACCCGCTTAATTTAAGCTACCAGCCAGTTTATTTGAGCTGCGGTTTTGGGGCGCGTTGAGTAGGGAGTGGGCCAAGTGGCAGCAAGTAGTGGGATTGAGGAAAATGGTGTACTGAGAGAGGGTAAGTTATGCGACTAGTACCTAGGAAAGTGGGAAAAGTGAGTGGAGGAGGACAGCGGAGGGGGAAGGTGAATGGTGTGGCTTGTGACTGCCAGCTCTGTTTTTCAACTTGTCTGCCGGAAGTCCATTTGCATCTCTGCCCAGCCTGTTCTGTGTGGAGACTTTGTTTACCTCTTCACAAACAGTGCCTGGCTAGCTGTTCCATCAGATTGTTGTGGACCGCAAATGAGGGGGAACATGTGCACTGTTAGGCTTGGGACTACCGGTAACAAGGCAAGGTGCTGCCATTGGTTACAAATTGTCTGACATACATGTATGCATTGTTGTATCGAGAGAACAGGCAGTAAGGTTGCCGGCCATGACCTCATGCATTTCATATGCAGGCTTTTGGCAGTGATTTGTAAGGTTCTTTTTGCTTGCAGTGGTTGCTTTTTGCAGTGCTGGAAAAAAAAAAATTAGATTGTTTCCTGAAGCATGTTCTTTTGCATTGCTTTTGAGGTGGGAGAAGGCACTGTCCCAATCTTAATGTTGTTAAACAGCGCACAATGACTGGAACATGAAGAGAAAAAAAGGGATGCTGTGCGTAGTGGACAGACAAGCAGCTCTCATGTCTGTTATTTGTCTTGTCTCTGTTAATCCACTTCTTTGGTTGACACCTTGGACAGCCAGCATGCCTGCCTTGATGTGTTATTGCAGTCGGTATGACAGACTGAGACAACTGCGTTGTGTCCCGAGAATCTTGCACTTTCAAGTGATCATCCAACATCTGTGCAAAATTTTGTGGAAGCTGGCACCAAATGGTCTCTGCACGTTAGATTTTGAACTTGCGAGCCAGGCCTGCGTTGTTGGGCTTGCTAATCACCATCTTCTTCCTTCGGCAGTATGCTGTCAGTGCCGAGTTAGCGCAGTGACTGTGTACTTTTAGGATTTTAGCAAGAGATCTGCATTGCGTTGCAGTTCTGAAAATACAAAGTAGTTGTGTATTGACACAGTCGCTGTCGTGCCTTCATTCTTTCTGCAGCCCTCACGGCACTTGGGACGGATGCTGCAGCCATCGAAGCTAGCAACCCACTGCCAAGCTTTGCCGAAGTCTCAGACTCCAGCCTTGCTTGTACGTAGTTCCGGCTTTCGTTTGAGTCTGTAGTCCAGCTGTGTTTTGAAGCAGCACTGAGGTCACTTCATTTTTCACTTCAAAGTCGAGCCTTGTAAACTGTGATCAAGTTGTAGAACAAAATAGGGTAATGGCGGTGGCTCTTGACATGTCTTGACGTAAACGAGGGGCGGCACAGGTGTTGCGAGCATTTGTATTGACTGCTGTGCTTGCATTGCACTGAGTATTTAGTGCGGATTCTTCTAGTTTACTCTTCTGTCTACCCTACAGCCTATGCAATGACATGCAGCATGAAAGCCTGTGATGCTAGGAGAGATTTTACATTTCCCGCAAAAGTTTTTGAGGTTACCATATTTTTACTAATAATTTGCATTGCTCGCTTGTTTAAATTTTCAGCTGCTTTTAAACTTGCCTGTGAAGAAGCAACAGGCATAGCCCCTGTGGAGAAAAGTGCAACCATCGGAAGGACAGAAGGCTTGGCAACACCGCCCATGAGTCCCTTCAAGCTTGTCCCTACAACACCGGATCCCAACTGGCTGAATGGAGAGGTAGTGTAGTGGTGCTGAATGCGTATTTACTCTTTGAGTGCTGAAGGTTTTCTTATTATTGTTATTTTTATTGACATCTTTTTGCTAGCAAAGTTGCTTCCTTGCCTAGAACTTTGTATCAGAAATTTCATTGAAACTTGCTTCAAGCCTTACACGTCAGAACTGTACAGACCAGTACGCGCCCCGTGCTGATGCCCATGCCTGGCGGGATACATGGAATTCCTTGCGTCCTGCTCCAAAAAGTCATTAAATATGCTGGTAAATTGGTTCCGGTGCTGGTGGACACTTTCCTGGGCAAACAGCTGCGAGAGCTAACTCCCCGATAACCTCCGGCACGCGCAGAAATCCGAAACTGCGAAGCTGTTTGCTATTTGGTTCGTCGCTGTCAGCTGGGCCGCATTTGACGACGCTGTTGTATTGACTTTTATATCCATTTGCTTCTGACTGCTGGCTTTGCGATTGTAACATTGTGGATATATTGCTTTGTGCTGTGCACACACCGTCATGCCATCCCGCAGAGAGGAGTGAAGGGGGTATGCGTCTGCTTATATTTAGAGTCAACATTCTTTTTTCGGCCAGTGATGGGTGCTATTTGGGAGGCTGATATGTAGGCACCAGTTTACGGTATAAATTGCGCGTTAATTAGGACCCTTATGGAGTTTTTTAAGACGTGTTCACGAAATCATTCCGTAATTTGCGCACCCCATTTTTGGAAACTTGGAAGCGCAAAAAAAAAACGGACGACGGACAGTGTAAGGAAACACAAAAACAGGTTCACGAGTTTTTGTGTTTCCTTACACTGTCCGTTGTCCGGTTTTTTTGCGCTTCCAAGTTTACAACATGCATCACCAACTAGCCCGGCAGCTTGCTGTCCTGAACTCCATTCTTGGAACCTTACTTTAAAGAAAAAAACATGTACAAATTGCAGGCAAGTAAATACGGTAGTTATTCCTATGCAGTGCCTATTGTATATTTTATAAGCCATTTCATTTTAGTGAAGTTTGTCGCAGCAGCACAGTCTGTGTGTTCGGCTACATGTGCTTGCACGGATCCCAGGGTTGCCCTGCTTGATTACTGCTGGCTTTTTTTTTTTCAGGGCTCAAACTTTTCCTTGAGTTCTTTGCTGAACACATTGGACTCTCCGGTTAAAGTATCCCAGTCGGGAACATCATCTAGAGTGCCTGAACCACCTGTCTTAGCTTTGGAGAGCTCAAGCATGGATTCCATCTCAAGACTGGCACCTGATGTAAGTGGCTGCAAGATGCCAGGCTGCTGACCTTATGCTTTTTCGCTTCTGCAACTGCATTGCTCTGTATTGCACAAACACTATATGTGATGAGTTTTGTCTTGTTGTCCTGCTGTCTTTTTGAGATTGTAATGAGTTAGCCTTCATGAAGCTTTAGTTACCATTTTGAAAAAAACTTGAGCTGTTAAGGAAGGGAACAAAACAACCTTTCCCTTTGGGTAAAAGGTAGCAGGCACCGGCACGGCTGGGGTCGCAGCACGATTTAATGTGACCTAGCCAGCTACAAGTGGATGATGCAATCTGTTGGCTCAGTGGAGAGGGGGCCGCCTTGAATGCATTGGTGCCAAGTTCACACTTCTGCTGGGGCTCAACAGGGAAGTGGCCCTGCGCCTTGGAGGCTTGCTTCGCGATTAGTTGTAATGCGCTGCAAATGTGCACTGTAAAAGTTGTTCTGAACCAAATTTAGCCCCAAATTTAGCCTGCAGTAACCGATAGGCTGTTATAACTGGATCCATTAAAGCTGAAACATGTTGGATTTGAAATATTCCTAAACCAAGTAAAAGTAGTGACATCCGTTATATCTTGATGTCCGTTGTATCTGGATCACGTGTAACAGGCATTGACAATATATATGTAATACGGTAACATCTTTAATCTTGCATGGCTGAGCGACTGCTGTAAATTTAGTAGGTGCATCCACCTTGAGTTTCTGAGAAGGTAATGGAAAAAAAAAAAGAAAACATTGAAGCACTGCCCACCCCTAGCAGTGCCAGTCCATGCCCAACCTTCTTGCTGCATGCCTGCAACGGGCTGAGTGCATGTCACGCCAGCCTGCATATCTTTGTGTGTTATGCCATTAACAGCATGTATCTCGGATTATTTTTCCCAATAGAGGTAGCGCATTCCTGCAACAAATATTTTTGGCCTGTGTTTCATTTTTTTTCTGTGCTCGGTTAATTCAAAAACCTGCTTAATTAGATATTTTTGCAGTCCCAATGACTGTGCATTAACGAGGTTTTACTATGTTGGTTGACTCCTGAGTTTGGAGAGCATGATTTTGAAAAAGCAAGCCTACCTATACGCGAAGCAAATAAGTCTGTCACTTTTTATATTTACAGATTGGTCGTAATGCTGTAGATTGGAATGCACTGTAGTAAATTGTCCATATTAATGAATTAAGGTGGCAGCATCCATCCAGCTAAACGAAGTCAACACAGAGGGCAATAACTCTCTCTTGCATATAGTGGCGCAGCCATACACAGCATTCTTTTTTTTTTTTTTCAAAACTTTAGCCTGTGAAATAACATTTTTGAGGCTTTTGTGTTGCCATTGAATTCTAGCTTTGTGTTATAGCTATGGTTTTTTCTGTATGTCTGTCTGTCTGTCTCCTTTCCAGGTTGACACCCAGCTACAGTGCCTCATGAACGAGAACAGTGTGGACTATGTCGCAAAGTTCGCCGACCTTGCTGCGCAGATTGCCTCATCCAACTCTGAGAGCAAAGCCACATAGACTTGAACGTTCATTCGGCTCGCTCACTGTACATAGCTCTGTATCATAGAACTGTTGGAGACCATTATTTATTACACTATTGTAGTGTTCAGTTTGCTTATTACGAGGCTTTGGGTGTAAATAGAATCTGCTGGTGCATTGTTAGTGTGGAGTGGAATGCTACTGTGCAGTGTGGTCATCTGTGTGCATTGCTGAGCGCTCGTCAGCTTGCTGCAGTGTTCTGCCGCTGCTCATTCTTGTTTTGTTAACTGCAGCAGTCACCAGAGCGTAGCAGAAGTTAGGTGTAGTGCAAGCCCTTACAATGTGGCGAGTCTGTAGACCAGACTTGGGAGGAAAAAAACGTGGAAGTGCAAACAGTAGACTGCGTGTGGGAGAATAGTGGGCCAAGCACTCACTACCACTGCCTACTAGTTTATAGTTTATCCAAAGAAGATACATAAATTTTATTGAAGCGGAATGTCATTAATTTAGCCAGCTTGATTGGAACCTCGGGTTTATTTAACCTGGTGCTTTGGCCCTGTGCACGTCATGTGTTTTAATAAGAGAAAATGCCCATGAATTCAAAAGCACGAGCATCTGCAGCAGTTGCTTCAAACAGGCCGTGCAGCTGACGTGCCGTAGCTGGCAAAGCACGGCAGTGCATCAGCCTGCCTCTAACCCAACAGCGAGCAACCGTGCATCGGTAAACACAACAGATCATGCGACTGCCATGAGTGCACGGTTATTGCAGTACTGCTTGTATAGTGCGCATATGTGGCTTGCCATCATAGCCTGTGACTATCTGCTGTCAGTGTAAGCTGCTTATTGCCAGCTCTATTCTTTCCACCTAGCGTGCACTATACATCTTGCCACCATCATGTCAAGTGGGGGATCTGCACCATCATGGCGGTCGTTGCTCCATTCCCTTTTGCTGTGCATCTGGCAGAGCAAGGAATGGGTTTATTTTGGTGGCCATAGCAGTGCATGAATGGCATCAGCATGGTGCCAGCACAACATCCTCAGTCACTACAATGCCGATATTCTAGCTTTGATCTCTCGAGGGACTCAAGTCGCTCATTGAAGCAGTGGAAGCAGTTGTCAGTTACAACTAAATGTGCAGTGGTCTAGTGACTCCATCTACACCTGTGGATGTAAGGCGTGAATTTTGCTGGAGTAGCTGTAAACTGCTTTTTCAAACTAAAAGCACAACACGCTTCGTAACAAAATATTTTCGCCGATCAAATTGTCGTAATCTTCATAAAATATGCCTAGAAATACAGTTGTGCTCATTAATAAAGAGAAGAAAGTTTTTAATCATTGCTTTTTAAGTGCCCCAGCTCCGCAGTTGCAGAGGGATCCAAATTGCCTTGATGCCATGAGCGATTGTTACAGAACTGATGTGTCTGAACCTACTGAAACTGTATCCACATCTGCATTATTGAAGGCCATACAGCAAGCAATACGGTCACCAAATCAAGTGTGGCTCAGTAACGATGCATGCTTCTCTATGTTCACAAGTGGTCTAGTAATGCGTTGTATTGTAAAGGAGCACCACATCCGTTTCTTCTGCTTCAGCCAGTTGATAGGTGCTTTGAGGGAGAAATCCTTTCAGAGATCAGAGTCGGGAAGTGAGTCCAGATTCACCACATGCCTGCACTGCCGAGCGGCCATACGTGCATGAAAAGTCCTGGCGTGTGCCAACCTATGTGGTTACTTGTACTACGTTATGCTGCAGCCCCTTTTGCAGTTGGGCTACCATGAAGTTAAACTTCTAATAAGTAAAACAAATTTTTGTCTCCTTTAAGTTCGATTATTGAGATTCGGCCGTAAATGCGAACAAGAGGGGCATGATGCATCAGTAAGGCTGTCGTTAGTTTGCATGGCAGTGAGTTTTAATTATTGCAGCAATAACAATGAGTTGCTCACAGTGCCTGGCCACTTTGACCTTCTCATTTAGTCGCGCATCCTCTGTTACTTGCTGATAGTGTATATACGTTTGTCTCCTCTAAATAAACTAGCTCTTGGGAAGTTCCTGTCCCATCATTTCACCTTCCGTTGTCTAATGTTTGTACTCCCACATATTTCACCCGAGTGCAGTCTGCCAACTAGCCCAACAGTATGCATTGCTACAGACCAGATTACTCTTGCTGCCACATCAGAGCGAAAGTACTGCATTTTCTTCCTACGGGAACAAAGTAGCACTTAGTTTGGCCATTCTGCTCTCTGAAATCCAAGTTATGAATGAAAGCCAGTGTTTTGACATGCAGACGCCATGCGCAGCGCAGTGGTTAGAGTCCATGCTGGTTGCATCTGCCGATTTATGGCTGTAAAATTTGCCCCATTGCATGCAAAATTCTATCGAAAAGAGGCAGCTTGCGGCTAATAAGTCATTTGCATCAAGACCTATCTCGACAAAGCCCCAGTGGAATGCTCGCCATGTGAATGCAGTGGCGCCATCTGTTGAAAATGTTGCCAGTCATTGAAACATAGTCTTCATTAAAACCTTTGTCTTTTTATTGAAACTGTGTGTTGTGGATAGAAGAATAACTTTGTAATGGAAACTCTGCACTCATGCAAAACGAAGCCCAGGTGGCCGAAATTATTCTGGAGCCCTTCACTACGGCACCTCTTTATTCCTTTCTTCTTCCACTCCCTCCTTTTATCCCTTCCCTTATGGTGGTGTGGTTCAAGTGTCCAATGATATATGAGACAGATACTGCGCCATTTCCTTTCCCCAAAAAACCAATTATTATTATTATTGAACTCTACTGCTGCTGGAAGCCCATTGGCTCTCCTATTCTTAACTTGCTTTGCAGTCTCATTTTGTCCTAGTGCACATGTTCTTTGAAAAGTTACGTCAAAAACGCTAACATTTATGACGTGTTTTCTGTAGTTGTTGAAAAGGAACCGCTTGAGAACAGTGGCGTCTACAACAGGTGGCGCCGCCCATCTATATGGCGAATATTCTGTTGTTAACTCATTCAGATAGGTCTTGGTGTAGCTGCTGCATTAGTGTCATGCTGTGTCACTCTTTGTGATAGTATTTATTCTAGAATAAAGTGTTTGGCAGCCAAAAATAGACAGATTGAGCAAGTACTCGCTTAGACCGCTGCGCCAAGCATACCTTCTGGATGCAAGAATGGTGGCTTTCCTTCATAACTTGGATCCTTGGGCGGGCAATGTGACGGACCTATGCACAACATGTGAGTGGCGCCATCTGCTGCAAGCTCTGTAAAGTAGAGTTCTGGGTTAACATACTGCTTGTTGCAATGCATCACTGTGGAATCACTGTGAAATGCTTGCTGTTTTTATCTTATAGGCACACTGCTCTATGTAACGTGGTTAGGCATCCGGAAACTGTTGCTTTTCTGCTTTTGATGGTGGCGCCTCTTGTACTTGGAGGCACATGTACATTCACTATGGTCTGGTGGGCTTCAGTGGAATGCTGCTGCTGCTGGTGCTGCTGCTGCTAAGGCTGAAATAGTGACCTTTTTAGTCGGACTTTATTGAAGCAGTAGTCAAAAATGTTGTTTTAGATAGACGAGTCAGCTCAGAGGTGACCTTTGAAGCAAAGTACAAATCTGTGCAGTGGCCGTTTTGGTAAGCCAATTATACAGGATGCACTGGAAGTTCTTTCGTAGTTTTATTTTACCTTTTTTTACTCAACTGCTGCGCATTCAGCCTCGGTCAGTTGCATAAAATGAAAAATTTTTTTCGGATGGATGACACTGAGCATGACAGCGGAATCATTTGGCACCCGTAACAGCTATATAGGCTTTTTTACAGATTCATGCAAAACAACTGCATAAGTGAGGTGCAGTGAAGTTTTTTAGAGGTTTACATTTCAACTGGCAGATGTGCACTGATCTCAAGACATGTCAAGACAGCTCATGTTGTGACATGAAACAATGCCATGGATAGGCAGAGTTGCAGTTGTTGTAGCCCCTTTAACTGGTGTTGCTACCAGGTTACACCTTTTTAAACCAAAAGAAAAGTATGCCATTTTGTTTTGCTCACTTAAGGTAACACATGTACAAAATTTGTTAGTAATACCTTTTGTGGGTAGAAAATGGGTTATATATATATAATCAGCTTTATGCATCTTGCTGTGCAGAATTGCAGGACTAGAAGGCCTTGTTACCAGGTGTATGGTGTCGCATTAAATTAATAATGGAGTGTGCACTCATGGTCAGTATGGCTTGCAACAAGCGAGGTATTCTCAAAGCTTCCTTCATGAAGAATGGCACCTGGGTGGTGGACAAAATTTATGTATGTAGCTCGCAAGCAAGAGAGCAGAACTTACTGCACTTGGTGTCACGGAGTGTTTGGTTGCTATGAGGCGCAAATTGCACTGCTGTTGTCACTGGTGTGTGTTGCAGGTCATAGAGCACGACAGCTGGTAAAACGTTCTTGAAATGGGAGCCTTATGACTAACACTGTGTCATTCTGTTAAAAAGGCCACATGCTCATAGCATTTGAAATGAAGTTCTCAGACCTTTCTGGCAAGGTTTCCTAACTTTGAAAAAAAAAGAAAATGTACAAAATGAGCAGTCATTTCTCTAACTTCTTCACTTGGCCAGTGGAAGACAGTGCATGTTTTTTGGTAGATATCAGGGACTTGAAAAGCCCTGAGTAGCGAGTTTTAGTTTTGCCATCAAGCAACACACTCTTGTGCTTTTTGCGAGCTTTCTCAGTGAAACTTGCTTACTGAAAGAATCTGGCATTGTCAAAACAGCTGACTAGCTAGGTTCCTGTCTGTTGCTTTAGGCATCTTAATTCCTGTGGTAGCATCTGTCAGAACATTTTTTGTTTAGTGTAGCTCAGCCAGTCTTAACAAACTGCAATGGTAGCAATAGCTAACTATCTGCAAAATAATTGATGTCAAAACTATCCAGCCCCAGCTACATGAAATCTCTACACTGTTCTGAAATGCTCCTGTGCTTGATTAGCAGACCGATTCAAGAATTATCGAGCTCTAGCAAGGTCACCAGATGCTAACGCCAACTTTGGGAAGGCTGCAGAAATGTGAATGAAATTTCTAGGATTCACATTTCAAACAATGCTTGAGTGTTTCATTATTTCTAGCAGCTCCTACGCTGATAATCGCTGCTTTGTGGCAATTCCTGTGACGCTGTAGTAATTGTGGGCAGGTTCAGCTTTTATGAAATAACCACGGTGCGGTTGTATTTGCCTGTTTAGGCAGTCGGTGGTTAGCAAGATTTGTTTAGTTTTCCCCCCTACATCACAGTCGTGGTTTTGCTCAGCTTGCATAGGGCACCTTGGTTTGTTGCTGGGCTTTCCTCCCCCCCCCCCAAAAAAAAGCTTTTGTGCACCATTTAACGAGCGGTTATTGCATGGCTTCAGCTCGCATAACTAGACCTCGTCATTCATGCATGAAACAGCTCTAAGAATGCAAACTATTTTCAAGGGTCCATTTGTTCTGACATGCACACCTAAACAGCGCTTTGATATTCATGCCAAGTCTTCCATCTAAAGAGTCCATCGATTTCTGTTACGTAGTGTTTTATCATTCTTTCACTGCTGTACATTGTTTGCATATTTATTGTCACAGAGATCACTATATGCCATGTACAGTATATGTCTAAATTGGAAACGGTGATGTAGCTATGTTCAGAAAACATTCTCTAGGTTAATGGAGTGCTGTCACATTACCTAAAGCACAGTCCTCTGTGGAACTTGTCACCAATTAAGTTGGGCGAAAAGGCTTTTCATATGTCATGCAATACGTTTCAGTTCTTTGTAATATATCATTTATGAGCGACTGCGTGAAACTCAGTTAGGATTTATGGTAGAAGTCCAGCACTTAGCAATTTGTACCGAAAATAGAAAAATGGCTCTATTCTCTTTGTAGCTGCTTGTCTGGCTACAGACTTCTCACAGTTTCTTATGACTACCACAGGTGTGACGTGGGCTACACATTTCAGGTCGTTTGTAGTTGAGAATGACCATTTGAAACAGATCATCACACATCATATAGTCTGTAATATGTCACAACAGCTTATTTTTAGATTTTTATCAGTGTTGCTTGAAACGAGTGCCATTTGACATAAACGCGAGGTTGAATAAGCCAACACATTTTGTTGAAAGTGAGAAATCTACTCAGCGTCTTCACATAACAAATGCACATGGCTTTGCACAGATGGGCAATAAAAAGCTTCCTTTTGAATCTAAATGGCTTGTATGATTGGCTTTCTCTGTGTGACCAGCCCCAAGAGTTCAGCAGAGATCAACCAAGGAGCTCCTCTGTAAGAATTAGACTACAAAGCTACGGCTTGTTTCATACCGAGTTAGTGATGATTGCGGTGGGCTTGCTTAGATCATTTAATCCACAGCAAGTGAAACTTGCATTTATGTGGTGCTGCATATTGGATGCTATAGCTACCCTCAAGTGATAAAGGGATGAGAATTCATGTTGTTTGCTCATAGGGACTATTTGTTATAAGGCTACAGCTAGACTATATTGTGTTTTTTGTTGCGATTGGCTAGATAATTGTCACTGGTCGCTCACTCGCTGATCTCATTTGCAGATAACTGGTGATTGGTTGGTGTTAGCTGTTGCTTCTACCTGTGCTGCATGTTTGTACTGAGTATAGTATTGAAGAATGTGGCAAAGTATGAAAAAATCTTGCAACAAATTCTTTTGCTGCCATGGAGTATCGGGAAGATGGAGATACTCCTGGTATTACTGTAACGATCTGCAGCAGAGATTCAAAATGCACTTCGTTTAGACATAGCGGGACCAGTGCAAAAACGTTGGCACCAATGAAAGGGCAAAAGATGGCGTTGGACTCTGATGATTATTAAGAGAAGTGTGCACCCCATAACTCAAGTACACATATGCATCAGACTCTGACAGCAAAAGTGAATAGTGGAGAGGGTGTCATGCAAAGCCCAAGAAACAAGTCTCCTCTTTCATGCATGTACGCAGTTTTTCAGGAAGAAAAAGCTTTATTTATTTATAAGTGAGATTGATGGCACTGTGATGCAGGTTTTATCTTGTTGCGGCATAGTGTGGAATGGAGCCAGTGCTAAATGTTGGCATTGCGCATTACTGTTTGCCCCGCCGCGGTGGCTCAGTGGTTAGGGCGCTCGACTACTGATCCGGAGTTCCCGGGTTCGAACCCGACCGCGGCGGCTGCGTTTTTATGGAGGAAAAACGCCAAGGCGCCCGTGTGCTGTGCGATGTCAGTGCAGTCAGTGCACGTTAAAGATTCCCAGGTGGTCGAAATTATTCGGGAGCCCTCCACTACGGCACCTCTTCTTCCTTTCTTCTTTCACTCCCTCCTTTATCCTTTCCTTTGGCGTGGTTCAGGTGTCAGGTGCCGAAAGATATACGAGACAGATACTGCCCCATTTCCTTTCCCCAAAAAAACCAATTATTATTATCATTACTGTTTACTTTTTCCTCCTATGTCTGATGTGCATGCACTGTCTGGTTTGTGCCCCAGTCATTAAAACTCTGGCTGCAAGTCTAGCACTGTCCTCTGTCTTCGGATAGGTGCTCATGTTAATGCAACAGCATTAGACTTCACCTCATGTGATTTCGCGTCCTACATTAGCCACAAAAGTCGCTGATTGGTCAAGAGGGCGTCGACATCACAAGGTCACCTGACCCTGTGACGTCATCATGACCTGGTCATTCTGGCAATTAAAAAAATTCAGTTGAATTCAGTTCAGCTGCCATCTACTCACTGCAGTCTTCCGTATCATGCAATTTCGTGTCCTGCGCTAGTTGCAGAAGTTGTCAATTGGTTGAAAGGGTGATGACATCACAAGGTCATATGATCATGGCACAAAATTAAAAACAAAAATTAAAGACAAGCAGGTTTGAACAGGTTCTCAGTGGGCTCACTCAGCGTATGATTGAGTGTGCAAATAAAGGTACAATGACAGCGACAACATTGTGTATATGGTGAAAGAACTGACACAGACACATAAATGTATAGCAGCATTGCTACCATTGCATGAAATTGAAACATGGTTTACTGTTAACTCGTTTCTACTTGATTCTCATAGCGGCTTGTCTTATTTTGTCAATATGAAGTTATGTGTAAGGTGTGTGTGCCCTATACGAAGATGGCAAAGATTCGCTTCCTTAAATGTACCTGGTGTGTGCAAAATTTCCATTCACCTAAAACTGGCCTTACTAAATGTAGTTTGTTATTTACTTCATTGTTTCAAAAAGGAAAGGGTAAAGAGGTGTAGATGCGCAGTGGTAAAAACCGCACAGTACTGTTAATGCACTGCAACACGAATTTTAGTGCCTGCTCAAGATTAGAATTCAACCGTATGACATGATTGCAGTGTATGCAGCAACTACATGAGCATCACTCTGTCCTTTACAGCACCCAATAACATTGTCGAGCTCATATGCGTGCGACACGTAACCATGTCATTTGGTTTAATTCTGATCTTGAGCCGTCGCTAAAATTCCCGTACCAGAGTGGTACCCATCCTGCGAAGTTTTTTCCTGCCTGCTGAACAGCTTCGACTATTAAGCATTTATTTGGTGTACGCCGCCAAAACGAAAGTGGAAGCTTTTGGCAACATTTCCTCACATAATTGATATCACTAAAATTTCTCATCAAGGGCTGTAGATATGGAAATATTCACTTGATATGAAATCATGTGGTCATGTTGGAGACTATTTCACCTCTATTAAAAAGCTATGCAAAAAAAAAGAAAACAGTGAGAATTAAAACTTGCAATGCATCTGCTACTAGCACAATCTCTTTGGTTTTTAACTAAGAGCACGCAAACATACGACATGATAAAGTGCAATGTGGTGCAATTTTAAGCCTCTTTGAAACTGAAACTCATGGTACAAGGCAAACTCGTTGACAGTAATCAACAGAGAGTTAAAAAAGCAAGTTACTTCCAGGGAGCTTAAATTAGCATTTCAAGAGCTTCATTTCTAAATTCACAGCATGGCTGTCTCAAGTGCCATTTGATACAAACATGGGGCTGAAAAAGACATTGTGTGCAGCAAGTTGTACAAACAAACAACACAGAGAGACCACCCAAAATTATATAGGTACTGTAATCCCGCATTTACAAAACTTTTATTCCTGAATTTTACAACAAATTCATGAGCAATACATGCTTGCAATGCAAACATGAGGCTGAAAATGTGCAATTTGTTGGCAGAATAGAATTTATCAAAACAGTGCATTCTCTTAGAAGGAAGTTGCTCAGTTCTTTGCAAGCAAAGGCAATGAAAGCATTTTCTTGAAATAAAATGGCCAGGGTGCATTGGCCTACACAAGGTGACCATTACTGTTGCTTCAACTGACATCAAGTGGACCCCTCCGTATCACAGTCAAACTTCTCTTGTGAGGTCTGATCATCACAGACTGGCTTTTCTTGTGAGGGCTGATCATCACAAGCTGTCTTTTCTTGTAATGGCTCATCATCACAAGCTGGCTTTTCTTGTGAGGGCTGATCATCACAAGCTGGCTCTTCTTGTGAGGTCTGAGCTGCCAAGATGAGGTGCTTAATGCCAAGCATCCACTGACTGACCTGCAAGATAGCGTGCCATATTCACACAGTGACAGATGATAGCAACACAATGGCACTTACCTCACTCGCGTAATCAACCATAAGTGAGACGTGCAGAGAATCTGCCTTCACATGGTTTCCATTCAGAAGCTCTGTGGAAAGAAAGAAATTGAGAAAGAGAACTTGTGTGACTGTTCTATATACTTTTTTTTTATTGGAAAAAAAAAAGAAGTATGGCCGTAGGCAAAGGTTAGATTTCAGTGTAAGAAGCAATTAACACCTTCATTTATGGACCTCTGCGCTTGTCACATCTGTGGCTTTCTGTTCAAGCCAAAAATAGAAATTAGGCCGTGGTGGTCGAATTTCGATGGAGGCGAAATTCTAGAGGCCCGTGTACTGTGCGATGTCAGTACACTTTAAAGAACGCCAGGTGGTCGAAATTTCCGGAGCTCTTCACTACGGCATTCCTCATAGTCTAGGGTCGCTTTGGGACGTTAAGCCCCCATTAACCAAACAGAAATAGAATGAAAACAGAATACAGTGCCATCTAAGTGTGTTTGGAAGACCAAGGTGATGTGGGAGGAGCAATGTAAAAATATAAAGAAGATGTAGTAGACGCAGAAGAATGTAGCTTTGACAGAAAGCATGGCCTTCTATGGCCCATGGCTTGTATGGGAGCTGTCGTAAAAAGATAGCGTTGGTGGAATACAAGGGGTTCTATGGGAACACCTGTTGCACTATGCATATATGTCTTTGCTCTGTCCAAGTGCAAAAACCGTACACATCACTCAATCCATCAGCTGCAGATAGACTTCTCGCATCCCACATCTGTGGTGATGTCACTTAAGTTATAATGCTTGGCTGATGAACAGAATAAAAAAAGAACGGAAGACAGAAACTGTAGCGAAGCAACGGAGAAGGGAGCACAACACACAGCACAGCTGAGAGCTCAACCTCCAACAAAAGTGAAGGAGACAGCATGTGTGCCAGCACACATGAACCACGACACATATGCTTTTCCTGGGGCACTTTCATCCAACTGCCAAATGACGAGAAACAGAAAGGTGTTCAATGATATGTCTGATTATTTCATAAACCACAGCAGCCAAAATCATGAACTTACTTCGCTAAAAAAAAAAGTGATGCACAGAATTTTGGCACTTCACTGAGATACCATGCAGGTGTGTAAAGTGCACTAAATGCATAATTTTTTGAATTTAAATAAACTTGAGGTTGAATACACAGCTACAAACTTACCTAAAGCTAATTCACGCAGTCGTTGCTGCACTGGTAAGCTGAGCTTTCCCTGTTCCCAGAAGCTCTTGAGGACTCCTAGGCGCTTTTTCACATCATCTTGTCTTCTTTTCTGTAATTGCAAACACAGAGCAAGCACTCCACACATCAACAACATTCCTCCCACGAAGCAGAAAAAGCAGCTGTTGCACACTATCATTTGTGGTACACACTGTTTCTAGTTTCTTGCAATTCCCTTTTCTTTATTTTCATCTCAATATTACTCCAAGTATTATGCTAGTAATTTCATACTACGGTATAATTTGGCACGCATTCTCACATGACACTCCAGTAAAACGGAAAAGACATTGCTGGCTTGAAGCTTCTGCAGCTATATTTTAAACAGCAATTCATTTCACATGCTAGTTTTCACTCGCCAAGGCCCAAGGTGTATTGGCAGTTCAGATGGCAGCACATCTCTACTGCATGCTGATGTTATTCACCAAAGCCTTGTGCACTTTTTGGACTTCAAGTGATACTTACATACTCATCATTCCAATTTTTTAAAATAATGCAGTACAAAAGGTCACGTTTGAGCAGCACACAAATATTTGTGCAGCACATTAAAAACAGTGAGACAAGGCCAAACAAATGAGAAACTGCACAAAATATGTTCTGCCTTGCTAATATGGATGAACGGGCTTGCTGGTGGTTAACGAGGATGGAACAGTGCAGAGAAGACATGACATGGATGAAGGAAACTACATGCTAACACCAGTTTGCACGAGATTCCATGTAAAAAGTGCTGGACTCAACTGTGCTAATTCACCCGCTGTTTTGCTTGGATGCATTTAAAGGCAAAGGCTTTTGAATAAACACTTGGCTGCGAGTTGGTGCATATGCTTGCCCATGATAACATTTTTCATCTCTCCACAACTGGTTCGGCATTTTCAAAATGGCACACAAAAGAGAGGGTGGAAACACGATGAATAGGCAGCCAATTTGTCAGCTGGCTCCTAAACATGTTTCTAAGCAGCCATAGGCCCCCGCGCTACGGTGTACATGCTCCAATTAAATGTTGGCCATGCACTTTTACGGAAAGCTTTTAATGAACAAATTTCATGAGAGGTGTAAAGAAGCTGATAAATTCAGCTCACTGCCACAAAAATATTATTACAAAATTCCTACCCGTCATGAAATAATGATGTATGTGTGGTTGAATAGTTGCATCACCCGCTGTCAAGAACACTTCAATGCTGATCTGACAGTTGCCTTAAGTGAGGTCAAGCAACACACTACAGGCAATGCCTCCAGAACTACTTTTTTCTATCTCAGCAATATTAGTGAAATGAAAAAAAGAAATGCAGAAAAGCAGCAGTCTTCTGATAGACAGCAGTTGCGCTGCTGTAATGAAAACAAAAAAGAAAACTGGATAAAGAGAAGCAAAAACAATGCTGATGGAATTTTGAATTTTGTTTTGAGTTAGGCACGAGACAAAAATGTGCGGAGATAAATAAGCACAGTACTGTCTTATACCACTTTAATTTTCACACTCAATCAGCTAGTACAAGACAAAAACAGCGTACTTATACTGACCTCCATATCTTTAGAGCACTTCACAACAATCTTGTCAAGGTGGTTAAAAGTTTCGTCCTTGAGACATTCTGGAGGACAGGCATCCACTGCCTTTGAAGTGTCATTGACTTCCTTTGTATCAGCAATTTTAGTAGCTTCTACAAGAGTAGTTGGAGGGCCTGTGTACAGAAAAGACAGAAACCACGGTCACAGTCACCCACTGTGAAGGTACAACTATAATACAGAGTGCCCCAATCAAAGATGAAATAAAAAAAAATGTCAGACTGAAATACAGAGACAGTCCTGAATGAAGCAGAGCATGGACATTATGAGAAAAAGGAGACAATTACAACATATGTAGGCAGTGGCTCTCTTGGTTGTCCAATGATAATGGAAACCACATTTGATATCAAAAAGTCCTGCTGCCTGGATCTCATCCTACTTTTTACTAAACTTGTTCATTATATCTATGAAATTTTGCTATGCACACTTTTGAGACGACCTCAAAGAAGAATGTCTGATGGGAGGCTCAACTGCTGGGACCAAGTAGGCCGCAACTGCTTTGAGATTGGGCTACTGGGAAGAATGATCTGATCTATCATTCTCACAGCAAGGTAAAGTTTGCTCCATATCCTAGCGAAAAAAACTGTGTCAGTTCCAAGTTGTCTTGCCAATTCAAAAGAGGCAAAAAGGTTCTTTGTGAAAGACTGGAACACACCAAGATTCTGTAATCACTTAACATAAGAACTCCTTGCCGACAGGCCACTCCGCGCGAGTTGACATCAGCATGTTACATTCCACCTGCTACCTCCCTCCTTCCAACTTCCCGCAGTGTGGCCACAGTTTATTTTTATTACGAAACTTAATTGTGAGATGTTACCAGAATAAGAAATCTGCAACAAAATACGACATTGAAAACCAAGGCTCCCTTAGAGTGGGACACGCTGCATATGATATAAGCAACTTTGAGCTTCTTGGATATCTGTTCCCGAGACACACAATGCTTTGCATATGTGACATCTTGTGATGCTGGACAGGATAAGAGAACAGTAATATGAAACTTTTCTTGTTCGTCGAGCATAGCTGATTGCTTACACTGGATTAAGATTCCTCACAAACGGAACAGAAGCACAGCTGCAAGAGAACTTCAACACTCTCAAACTGCAGTGTTCATTCCACCTGTGTGCAACTAGAGGCATGAAAAATTGGATACCACTGCTGACTACATATTGCCAACAGCACTCAAAAAGTTCTGACCTTTCCTCCATGCATCAGAACTGCCTTCAATCAATGGGCTGATGATCGAATTTATGACCAATTAACTTCACTGTTGGTCACGGAACAACTTTATTTTTTATTCTGCGGGTGAGGATGTGTTATACAGGATCGGTTCGATACAAGATCGCATTTCCATGCAGCGGATTCCGGAAGGGCTTACTTCGAATTTACAAGCAGACTTTTGCAATCCTACCTGGCGAGCAAAAAACAGTTGCTCCGAACCAGCGAGTGGATGTCAAGAGCGTCGTTGCTCAAGTGCAGCCCATGTGCACATTTCATCTTCGTATCAGTTCTGAAACTAATCATCCGACTTTTGTCTTTACTTCGCATCTTATTGCCTTCAACTCAAGCCATACCCCGTTGTACAATTTTTGAGGAATGAATGAATGAATGAATGAATGAATGAATGAATGAATGAATGAATGAATGGCGCAAATGATTTGGCGACGTTTATTTTTTTCTCGCTCTCAGCAAAAGTGAACACAGACATCGGCAATCAAGAATGCATCGAGTTACTTGAACCTGGTGGAGGCAGCGCCGTGCTAGTTGAGGCAGGAGCACTCTGAGATTTCAGACCATCTTGTGGGAACGGAACCCTCTTGTTCAGCAAATTTCTCTTGGGCGCTGCCGCGGCAGGCGTCCCTTGCACACCCGTGTAGGCGAACACCGGAGGGTCGTTCCACGCCTTGTCATCGTTCCCTATTCAAACAACACAATAATAAAACCAGTGTCAAGACAAGCTAGACCGGTAACGCATTTTCGAAACAGCTGTGCAGCATATGGCAATTAAGTTTCCTGTCAGCTCGTAGATGTGAAAGCAATTGCACGGGCCAATGGGTTTGCCACGCCGTTTGCAGCCAACAGAGCGAATCTGCCGGCACGCGACAATTAGGTTTATTAAACGGCGTAAACGGGACGTCCCGGAAAGGAGGGGGAAGAAGGAGTAACCGGCTTATTTAACTGAAAGTGAAACAAGCTAACTACCTGGCCTGAGCGCCGCCATACTTGTTTTGACACGTGATGTACTTATTTGTCTAGTTTGTTAATCCGGCTATAAAATTGTATAATTTTGTAAAGAAAGACGCTTAATATTGTGTTGCATGTTAATAAGCAGTTTTTAGCTTATTATATTATATTTTAGCGACAATTAAGATTTATACACTAATTATTAACCACAATAAACTAGAATTTTGTGATGTACAAGCAACCATTTCATTTATTGTAGAAATTCTAAAAAATAGCAGCGCATGAAGCGCAAACAAATTTTTTTTTGACGACAAGAATAATCTTCGCAAGCGGCAACTAGGCAGCAACGCGAGCGACTCCTCACGAGTCCTTCGCTTCCGTCAGCAATGATTGGCCTCAAAATTTAGCTATCTGCTATGGAAAGAACGCCCGATTAATATTCCAGCAGACCTGTCTGTTCTGGATCATGAATGCGTAAAAACTTTCAACAAAGCTCGTCCTCTGGTGAGTACGCGCGGTCTGGTCACGCATCGATTCGCGAAGTTCAATCAGTCGCGGACGGCTCGTCGAGTGCTTGCTGATCGCGACTTCTGTTTCTTCTCTGCAAATGTTTCTCATATGAGCGCTGTTGAGCTCCTGCGATCCAGCTTTACGCGAGTCTGTTGTGATGCGTGGACAGTAGTGAGCTACGACTCTGCAACACGCGTGGCGTGATCGCTAACGCATGCCGCGCGTATTTGTTCCTCATAGGTGAGCGTTTGTCGATGGGACAAGTGCTCAAGAAAGTTAAAGAAAACGGCGAAGGTAACGAGGATGACCACACCGAAGGTAAGTTTTAGCATGTCCGCTGTTTTGGGAGGTTTTGGCGCACGGTTAATGCAACAGAGGTTTTTTTCGTGCGGCGCTGTGTCTGCGACTGACCTCCCAAAGCAAACGGTAGCGATAGAGCTAAAATAAAGTAGATGTGGCATTGTTATTCATGGGCCAAAGCGCAAGCAACACTTTCAGTGGCGTACACTGCGTAGAAGAAAACTAGCGTATCGTATCTCTACATGCTTATCAGGTCGTACAACAGAAAAGGAAAGAAAAATGTCAGGACTCAGCTTGCGCTTCTAATCACGGCATTGTTTTTGGCAGCCTCTCACTCTTCTTGGTGGAACGTGCTAGCGGCCAGGTTTATCATAGATGTGTGCAAGCTTAATAATCCTTCACTCCTAATCTTGGATGGAGAGCTTACACAGCACCAGTTCTGAGAGCTGTAATTTAACTGGCAGTTTTTGGCCCGAGAAGAAAGCAAAACTTTGGTACAAAAAATTTGGCACCAAACTCTTGGTATTGATACATTGCTGCATCACATTTGTGCCATCATATGTGAAGAAGTGTTTCTGTGTTAGCCTTTTCATTTTAACATGTGCTAAAGTGCCTTCTCCCTATACTGCCAACAGCACTCCCCTGGACCGTTTTTCAAAATGGTTGAGCCAGTACCAAGAACGAAGTGCCTCAAAGATGTGGCTATCAGTGCTGCTTGGAAGTATTTCGGCTCTTACTAAGAAAACATACAGAAGAGAAAGTTTCAGTAAAGCGAATGAACTAAGAAACAGTGTCAACTGAGAAGAGGTTCTGTTTGGTTAATTACAGTTGACTAACAAAGTTGTTTTTGACTCTGAAAAGCAAATCAAATGAGGAAAAACAAGCGCATTATGTGATAACGCGTACCTTTGGTTAAAAAACTCTTGCATGAAGGTTTAGGTCAAGGTTTAAGGGGTTCAACGTCCCAAAGCGACTCGGGCAATGAGGGACGCCGCAGTGAAGGGCTCTGGAAATTCCTACCACATGCAGTTCTTTAACGTGCACAGACATCGCGCAGTGCACGGGCCTCTAGCATTTCGCCTTCATCAAAATTTGACCTCCGCTGCCGGTATCGAACCCGTCTTTATGGTCAGCAGCTGAGCACCATAGCCACTGCGGCAGAAGAGGAATAAAATGATTGCTTAAAGTTAGGGAAGAGGGACGTAGAGGGTGCCATGGTCTGTGCACTCTTGCTGCTGTGGCAGCAGAGTTGATTGGCATGTGAGGTTCAATAAGATGTCACATGTGCGTTAAGTATGACCTGTAGTTGTCTTGCATGGCTGTCAGGCAGGCTTTAACACAATAATCGTGGCTACCTAAAATTTGTGTCTTTGGGAGAAAGCATTTTAGCTTTTCAACTTACTCTCAGTGACGAGTAGAAAATTTTTCTAAGCACTTTTGAAGACGATAAATACAAACCTGTAGGAGCTAATGCGTGTGTGCTGATGAATCATTGTGTGACAGGGTTTCCAGACCTGGCAAGCTGGCCTCCAGAGCTGAGCCTGGCTGTGCTGTCACACTTGAATGCCACAGACCTCTGTTTGGCGTCCTGTGTGTGGGCCCATCTTGCCCAAGATGAAGTTCTCTGGCACAGGTGACTAACTCAAGGGTAGTCTTTCCGAACAGGCAACAGTTGCCCTTTGCTCATGTGTATGTGGGATATGTGTGCTGATTATGAGACATTGGGTTGTATAGCATAGTAGCCTGTGTAGGACCAGTGTAAGCAAGGTCTAAGGGAGGCCACGACAACCAAACTTCTGCTTGTTTCTGTGTTACTTATTGCTGAGTGACTACATTGGAATAAGTGGGGCAGCATTCTGATTAATAACAATTCTTGAAGAAAAGTGCTTTGTGAGAGTGTGTGAGCTGTCATGCATACTCTTGATTGTGGTATGGTGCGGTTGATATCTTGGCCTGTGCTTTCCTATACCGGCTAAGAAGTGTCTAGGGTCCAAGGCGCGTTAAAAAAAATCTCCAGTAATCACTTCTCAGCAAGTAATCATGTGGCTATGGTTGTTTTAGAAAACCAGAAGGCAGTGGATAGGAATAGTGCAGAGGCATTTGCTGAACCGACAGTCCTTCAGAAAATCTAAGTTGCCAAGAACTGGGCTGTGGGGAATCCTCCTGCACCATGGCAGTGCATTGGCATCGCAGTGCATTTCTTTGTTTCTTGTGATGAACCTGTGCGGACAGCGATTTCCAACACCTGAAGATGCCCTCGACTCTCCGGCATGAGCACCTGCATGCAGTCAGTGATACACAGTGGTGTCAGTGCTTTCAGGACACTTTTAGGAGAACGAGTCATTGTGGGGAATGCCAGGGGAAGTTCTTCATAAAGTTGTAATGGTTGGTACAAAATGTCTACTGTTGATGACAAGTGCCTCTCATCGTTATACTGGTGTCATGCATGGTGGCGCCTTCAAGCAGTGATCAGGGCGACCAGTTACTTTTAAATTTTGAGGCAGCTGTGATGCGTTTGCGTGACAGGAGTGTGGTGTGTTGTTTTGACTTGTGGGTGCCTGATCCACTGGTGACTTGAGCCAAAGTAACATAGTGCAAAAAAACAAACGAAAGTGTAAATGCATAGTTATCAAGATCAATGTGCTTGTTTTCTGTCTGGAGCACGATACATCATTTCTGGCTCATTGTTGCATTCCTTTTGCGTAGTTTGTGTATCAGCCAGTGGGGCTACACCAGCATCTATGGCGCGCCTAAGGAACCGGGCTTCTCTTTTCGGCGGCTCTATCTGCAGCTTGATGAAGGAACCATCACATTCAACGCAGACGCGGAACTGGTGAGGCAAACTTTGAAAGCAGCGGGTCCCAGTTTTTCAAGCACGTAGGGACGATTTCCGGAGGTTTTACTGGGACTTGATCCTGTAAGGCTCCTTGCATTTTTGCTGCATTGTTCTTTAATGTAACTTAGCTTAGCAGCAGGTTATCATGTTCAACCTTTTGATAAACTGGTGCATGTATTTTGTTGCTGCGTTCTTTTTATACTTACTATTCTGTATATTTATTGAAAAGGTAGGGTTTTTAATACACAACATCGCTTCTTTCACTGGCAAATAACTGTCAAGTTAATGTGAGCTAGTGTTTAGCATGCTTGCATTATGCTGCTAATGCGAGTATCGTAGTGCTAGTAGATGACAGATATAGAAGTTAACATAGTACAAGTTTGTGGGTTACCCTTCACAAATGGCTGCCTTTAATTAAACATTCATGGATTACAATATTGCGAAGCTTCTGCGAGCTACATATCGGTCAGTGGTGGGCGTGCGGCTCTGTCAAGGTGTCAGGTTAGTTCTTTGCTTAATTTCATTACCACTGCACCATAGGAATGTCGAAGGTTGGGTGAGACTTTGTTTTGAGCGAAAAGCCAAATTTTAAAATTTCAGGCTTGTTTGATAAAGAAGTTTTGTTTACTTTTGAATAACCTAAAGCATGTCGGCATTTGTCACTGACAAAATACTTTCTTTACCGCTTTCTTTCATAGTGTGCGGTAGAAAAGTGGGCATGGCCCAACTCTGTCACACCCAGTTTTGTTAAATTTTTCCTGTTTAATGCCAAAGTTTTATCTTTTCACTATGCAATATCTCACTTTTATTCATCTAGCTTTGTCGGTCATTGGAACTGGTACACTTGCTTAATGCTCATTTTATCTTACGTTTACTGTCAGAGAAAATGTGAGCTAGGTACTCAACTAAACAGTTTGGACCAAGTGCTCATAAACATTTGTGAGCATGAAAACTGTTCACACATCTGTTGATGGTGCCATTTGGGAAGAATGGTTGCTCAAGGAGTTTGTGCTCACTCCTGAGTCACACTCCATCTCTACTCTGACATATTCAGATGCGTAATAGATCTTCAAATTCATGGATTCATCGAAACAGCTCAGTAAAGACACAGGAAACAAATAAAGATGCTGTACTGATACAAACAATGGGAAACAGTGTAACCAAGAAATATTTTGGATAATCACCTTTCAAAGACTTTAAGCTCGTTTTTCTCAAAACATGCTTATTGTGCTTGCCTTTTTCTCGAGCAGTACGAGAAGTAGCTCATAGAAATTTTTTCACTTGTAGCAGTAGTGACTGAGACACAATCAGAACTATGGTGAATAGTTGATATAATGTTGTTGCATAAATAGTTATTGCATAAAAAGTTCTGAAAGAGAAAATGTTATGCAGTGAAAAGTATAGTGAATTCACAAAAACAAGTTTTCATTATAGGCCCATAGCTCCACAGTGCGAGATGTATGGGCCCTTATGCATATCTAATTTCAAGGCTGTGTGAAGAGCCCTTTTAGAGAAAACAGTAAAGTTGTGTAAAAATAAAAAAAACAATTAAAAATGCTCGCTGCTTTTTTTTCTTCTAAATTTTAAGAGTTTTCTGTAAGTACTCTTTTTAGGGGCCATTTCTGTGAATTTGCATTAATGTAGGTTAAAATACTATTTGTACAGCATAGGTATTTTATTATCACCGCTTCAAATCTCACCCCACCTTAAAGCCCAACTGCAATAAAATTTTACTTATGCTATGATGGCTCTGAATGTGCTGGGTATGTCGTAAAACTAATTGTGACAAGAGATCTAGTACTATTGTTACAGACATTAAAGCTCTGTAGCAGACAATGCATGTACTGGTGGCGTGTTGCATATTTAGATAGCTTAGTTGCAGCCCAGTGGATTTAGTGCAGACTAAGGAAACTGAGAGCACTGAGAGCTTGTTTTTAACACTACTAAAAAAGGATACTTGTATAGGGCGAAAGATTTCATTGCAGTTGACCTTTAATGAGAAAGTTCGGCATCTTAGTTGCCGAAGACAGAGATTTACCTTTACAAAGTATATATGGCACGAGCAGGTTTATTGGCTGAAAATGGCTAATTTTGTCTAATGGATAATTGAGTTTTGCCACTATGTATACCAAATAAGATAATTATTCTTTGCGGAATTGCATTTGAGGTAGCGGTGAAAAATGAGTTGCACATGAAAATTAATATTGCGACTAATTTGTGGGTCACACATGTAGATTTAGCTTTGCTGTTTCGCTGAGGGCCTTTGGGCACTGTGTACTGCACTTTTGTGAAGATTACCTAGCCCAAGTGAAGCTAAGCCAGTCCAGACCAATTACCTCATCGGTGGCCGCACATTCTCACCGTTATTTGTTCTTTTCTAGATTCTCATGGCAGATTGCGTAAACTGATCTTGTGGGACATTTTTCCTTGCGCTGCTCACGTGAGTTGCTTCGTGCAACCTTGCAGGGAATGCAATACTTCATTTCTCAGCGGCTTGTGAAAGATGTCCCCATTGAAATTGCAAGGTTCCTGCACAATACCAAGCGCCTGAATTCTCGTCAAACTCGACTGTACCTGGAGTCAAGGTAGGCACAAGCGTGTACGGTGCTTTAGAGGCATTTAGTATTTCCTGTCTGCAGGAAAAGATTTTCTAATATCTGGCTTTGACTGAGCAATGACATAACACAAGCACACATTGTTATAGTTCTTCGCTACGGAGCAGCACGACAGACATGAAAGGAGAGGACACACAACAAAGTGCTGGACTATCAACTGAGGTTTATTCGGAAAAAACTTCTTTTAAACATCACTGTTCTGCACGTCAAGGGGTTAGACAACACTTGGAAACGGTCAAACACTCTTTTTAAAATGTCACTGTTTTACAAGTCAAGGGGTTATACAGCATGTGGCAATGGTCAATCAAGATTTTACAAAAACTGTCAATAAAAGTGAATTCCTTCGCATGCAAAGTCAAGGTTGTGCTGCTAACGCATGTTGTATAACCCCTCGACTTGCAGAACAGTGATGTTTTAAAAAGAGTGTTTGACCATTTCCATGTGTTGTCTAGCCCCTTGACGTGCAAAACAGCGATTTTTAAAAGAAATTTTTTCGGAATCAACCTCAGTTGATAGTCCAGCGCTTTGTTGTATGTCCTCTCCTTTCTTGTCTGTCATAGTTGCGCGCTACTCCGTAGCAATCAATTCATACCAGCTTGCCCAATTAGCCGTTCTGGCATTGTTATAGTGAACATTTTTGCAGCTGGGTTTTCAGGAAGCATGTGCCATACTTGACAACAGCTTTTCTTGGCAATAAAGGGAATGCTACAGGGGCGAGGCATTCGTAACTGTGTCAGTCTGGCAAATACCTAGTTCAGTCACAGGATGGCCCGCCTGGCTGCCCGGACCATTGCTCTTTGTGCCGTAACCTCACTTCGTCATTGGTGTAGCTGGCGCGATCTATAAGAGTTTCTTGTAGCAAGGTGTGCCTAGCAGATTCATTGTAATCAGGAAAACTGTTTTTCCTTGACTTTATAATGCTGAGAGTTGGCAGTTGTGTCAGAAATGTGCTTTATAATGAATATTGACAGTATATTATGTTGTCAGAGAAATAACTGAAAGTGGGCAGTACATTTCGCTGCGTAGGAAAATAGGGTGTGTTTCGGCTCCGTAATTTCCACTCTTTTGCCAGAAAAAGTTTTAGTGAAGTATAGCACAAGCTTTTGTTTTCTCTGCTTTGGCTAACATCACGCTCTTTGCTCATGGTGGAGTTGAGAGAAAAAGATCATGTGTTTGGTTGCTGGCTGTAGCATATCAGAATGAGTTTAATTCTTGGTGGTAGATTCACAGGTCCTGATAAAGATGCTTAACTCATTAACCCAGAGAATGTTCATACTCGTATGGCACTTGGCAGAATGCACATGCATTGTGCAAACTTTTAGCTTCATTGACAGTATGCTGTTGTAGCACGAGATCTGAATGTACCATGCACTGGGTCACAGTCTTAGAAGTTTTGGCAATGAATTATCATACAGGTAGGTCTAGATAACTGTGTGCATGACTAAAGTCATGCAACCTTTGACATGTGGCTTCTAGATGTGCTCTCTTCTTGTTTGTGCAAGAATCTTGCACTTGTGCTGTGCTTTGGCTGTGTTCTGTAAGGGCAGGAGGGCCAATGTCGCATTGATCTTTTTTTTCTGGTTCTGTTGAAGAAAGATGTGCGCACTGAGGGGTTGCATAGCATTGCAGAACCAAGTCACATGACAGGGCAGGGACGAGCACTTTCTATTGCTAAGTAGCGAAGCACGAGAAGCAGGGAAGGCAACACAAGGAGTAGAGTGCACCGGATTAGAAAAATGTGGGGGGAAGACTCACACGAAAACAAAAAATGCAACAGAACGCGGTGTGAGCCTTCTGCACATGTGATGCAACTCCACACAAAGCCAGCCATGCACACGCCACCTAAGTGAGATGCCCTGAAGAGATATTGCATTTACTTCTCCTTTTCCTCCCCCCTCCCTCTCTGTTCATTTCTTTTCCTCTTTTTACCACTTCCCCACTTTCATAAATAGTTTTCGACACCCCCCCCCCCCCCCCCCCCATTTAATTTTGCCAATCCTTTGTGCTGCCTGTCTCTGCTTTTATGCTTCCCACTTCTTGCTGTTTGTCTCCTGTGTTTGCTGGCTGCCTTGCTTTGCATTATTCTTTACATGCCCCAGATGGTTTTTTTTTTTGCTCGCTATGCCTTTGGCATGCAATGCGTCCTCCTGGGGTGTCCCACATGGTGATGTGTTTGCATCTGGCTTTGTGGGGAGTTGTACCAATTTTGCCCCACCTATTGTCGAATTAAATGCATTAGTATTAGAACCTGCATGTTTGAAAAATCTGTCTGTCTCTTTGTCAATCTGTCTCAAGCCTTGGTTGACATGTGACAAAGTGGAGAGGAAGAGGGAAGACAAAGAGAGGGTGGGAGGCAATGGGTGGTGGGTGGGGGAGAGTGGAGCAGGGGTATTGCGCCTCACATGGTGATTGACAGACTGGATCGCGCCACCCACTCGCATGGTGAGAACCCGTCAGCAGCAGCGGCTGCTCCATCTGGGGGGAGCACTAATGCTAATGCATGCTCCACTTTTTCTTTGTGTTTTCCTCTCATATTTTCTCATCCAGCCTTCGCTTTAGTACTTTGTTCTCTTTTTTTTCTGTTCTTTGTGCACCTTTCTCATTGTGTTGCCTTCACTCTTTCTTGTCCTTTGCTGCTTGGAAATAAACATAAGAGTACAGTTGACAGCTTGACGGTTGGCACTTGTCCATGTCTTTGTCACGTCTTGGCCCTGCTGAGCTGTGCAGCCCTCAGTATATTTCATCACCAATTAGCCTATGGCTAGCGTATGGGCACTGCTGCTGTTCATGCCCAATGTATGTTTGAAGATTTTTTGGTTACTTCAATTTCGGCCAGTGGAAACATGCTACTCAGATGAACACCGAGCAGGCTTTCCCTTGTTGCTTCTTCTTTCTTAATCATAGACTCTTATAACATTTACAACTGTGAGGAGCAATCACGTAGGCTACCATGGATGTGTTTGGTACATGATGGTCTGAGTTGCTTATGCGCCATAAAAGCCAATACAATACAGTAGGCTATCATGGGGCTGGCCAGATATTGGATTTTACTAGGGTATGTTGTCACCAGTTGTATTTTTCCCTAAGGCCCTGCTCAGCATTGTCAACAGCAACAACAGAGAACTAGAACCTAAAAATTGGTTCTCCCTTCTCCTTGGCAACTGGCCTCCACTTCAAGGTGCACGCAAAAAGTGTATTTGACCTTGTTTCCAAGCTGGACATCTTGGTGACCGAAAAAGTTTTTAAAAGCTTTTTTCATGGCTTCTATATTGTCCAGGCATTTGCTGTTCATAGTAGACCCTATAGCCCTTGAGCTTGTTTTACGTGTGGCAATTTTGACCCAACTGCTGCAGCCTCGAAGTGCTGTGGTGCCTAAGGTGTCATTCTTTATACAGCCTGGAGTAGCATGCCAGGCCAACAACCAGGTAGACCTCTCCTGTTTCATTAAAATCTCTCTCCTCCTCCTTTATACAGCAGCATTCTTGTAATAAATATCAAAACTAAGCAAAATAATTCTGCAGTTGTGTGCTCTGGACAGTCCCAAGGCCACATAACCAAAAACTGGGAAAATTGTCCTTTTATCAATGATAATCTTCCTAAGCAAGCATAGTCGTCCTTGTCATATAGGTGGCATGACGTTCTTCATACTTGCGCTACAATAATAAAATTTAGCTGAGATGGTCCAAGAAATATAAACTTGCCCTGCAAGTTTCAGTGAAAACAAGCAAACAGTTGGAAAGTTCACTCTTTAGAGTAGTGTCCCGTCGTAGTTAAGTCAAGCATTTGAGCACTGGGCGCATATGAGCGCGAGGAACATAATTTTTTGTCTTCTTTATTGTTATAGTACTAATGTGCAAGCCTTTTTTCGGTGGCAGTAAGTGCACCTGTGGTGTTGTTATGCACTTTGCTACTTGTAAATCGGCCACTAATGTTAATTTTGCACTGTTCACTTCTGAAGGGCAGGAGGGTCACTCTTAGCTCAGTGTTTTTCAACTGCGCAGAGTACAGGAAAGATGTATCAGTATTAGATCGGAAGGAACAGCTTGATCTGTGTATGGATTGATTCACTTCCTTACTACTCGGTGTTGGCCCAATGGCCTGCTTCACAAGTATTGGCAATGTATTTTGGGTACTTAAGTCAAAGGTATTGTTGAAAGACAGGGTGCGACTTGCAAGGCAAGATGTGCAAGAAGTGTTGGTGCCAATGGGTGTGCCACTTGCAGGCGGCAAGTGCTGGACCATCTGGTGGAGCTGCAGAACTTCGAGAACCAGCTGCTGCCCGAGGCCCTGCGGCGCTTCTTCCAAAGCCTGCAGGCACCCAACACCCAGAACAGCTACCTCAGAGCTCTGCTGGAGAAGTTCTCGCTACGTTTTTGCAAATGCAACCCTCACCTGGGACTCAATTCCGGTGAGTGCCTACCCTAGTGACACACCTGTGGCATTTTTTTCTTCTCTTTTGAAAAATGAGGTTAATTCAGTGATGTTTCCATGGTGCAGAATAGGTTGTGTTGGAACAGATTTTTTTTTTTCTGGTATAAAATGCAGAATTTAAGATAGTGCTCCACACTTTTTCAGGTGCACGTTGGGCTGATTTAAGGCTAACTCTGCCGTCAAATTTGAAATGTCTTCGAATCTGGGTCTACCAACTTCATTACAAACATTCTTTGCTTGTAATCACTGCTGGAGTCATTAGTCATACCTCAATATAATGAACACGGATAGTACGAATCATTGGCTATATCGGGTTTTTCCTAAATATTTTTAACAAAGTCGTGCAATTCTTAATTCACATATTGAACGCGGTTTGCCATAAAACAGATATATCTAACTGCCAAGCGCAAAGCTGTGCCCGCTTGGATGGCAGGCAGCAAGCATTCATGCAGTGATTCATGCTTTGTCTTGCACTTGCTTGCAGCGTCACGAAAGATATAGCAGTGTGAACAGTTGGTAGCTAGGCAGCTGGCACCTGTTTGCGCATCTCGCATCGCTCGATACTGCCCAGAAATCAGCGTGGATGATCGTTTGTAGCCTTCCATTGGCCATCCCGTTCCCACGTCGGCTGTCAATGAGGTGGTAAAAACTGTGCTAGCTTTCGTTCTGTCTTCCCATTTTTCACACGACACCAGCTGCTTGGGAAACCAGTGGGGAGACCATCCTAGCTGCTGGCGTTTGACTTGCCTCCACCGCGTGCTGACCATCCTAACTGGCGTTTGGCATATTTTTTTTTCTTTTTGCGGCCGCCACTATTGCTGCGAGCGGCTTTGAAACAGCGCTAAGGCTTCGGAAAAGGTCACTTCCTGTTGTCATCTCTTCACTGACTAAATTTCGTTCTTGGCGAGATTTTATATTGCACATTTTCGGCTATATTTAAATATTGTACAATTGTTTATTCTGTTCACTTTAATGAGGTTTGACTGTAATAGGCTGGCACTCATTCACTTGATATTCCTTTGGCAGTTCGGCAGTTATTTTTTTTTTATACTGTAAAGGTGACTCTTGGAGGTGGCGCTGCCATGTTTCTCTTGTGATGGAACTGTTGCAGCGAGTGTGCCATTAAGGCGGGGGTCCCACTTCGGCTGAGCGAATGTTCTTTTTTAGGCTACGTTAGTGCGAGCATTCTGCATGTTTCTTGTTCAAACGGCATAATGTAGGCTTGCTGTACACTCTGTCAGTCAATGCACACCACCAAGTGTAGCTGCATTATCAACTGCGCATGAGGTGAGGTGACTTCGTCATCTGCATCATCTGCATTGCAGATGACAAAGCCTGTAGTTTCGTTGATGTCACCTACTTCAGGGAACAATTCTGGAGAAACTACTCCACTTACGGCAGTTTCGTTTGGCCTACATATGGTCTCAGAATGTGCGTTTGTTGAATTGTATTTGATTGGCAGCCCTTTAAATATATCAAAATTTGGCTATTTTGGGCATGAATATGGCTGTGTATAGGGGTGCACAGCATCAATACCACTTGGTACGGCCAATATACTAGTGCAGTTCCTTTTTAACTGTTTTTTCAATTTGAAGGTTTTTTTAACACTGCCGCACGATCTTAAAACAGGAAAGCAATTAAAAATGAACTAGCAAAGTTAAGCTGATTAAACTTTGCACACTGTACTAGTATACCGTCCGTCCCAAGTATTAAAGATACTGATCCCCTCTGAGTTCAATAAATCCGGGTTCTTTTCATACATAGAGTGCAGTGCTGCCAAAGCAGACACGCCTGTTTGCACTGGCTATATCCATGTCCGAGTATAGTAGTTCGTCGTCAGTCAAAAGTAGAGACAAGCATCTTTCATTGTAACAAAGCTCAAGTAGCGTGGCCGGCAGCGTCCTGCACTTCTTTTTACTTCTTACCGCATTTTGTGCTGCCCATCACTGAGACTGCGAGAAGTGAGTGACGTGCTGCAGAGTGATAAGCAGCTGGCATTCTTGTTTGCTCTGGTTACATCTGTTCCCGAAAAGAAGTTTGCTATCAGTGGAAATTGTAATCAGAGGCTTTAATAACTTTATGCCTACTGCCTTGACCGGGATTTCCAATGCCTAGCATGTCATTTTGTACTAACCCTCACCGGGGCTTCAAGAAGCACGAGGGATACGTGGCAGTGACATGCTTTTGTGGGTGAACCCCTTGCAAAGCTTCTGGAATCTTGCACGCTAAGAGTGAAAAGGTTTCCCGTGGCCTTTGTTTGAATCTAGCTCAGAACACAAGTTTTTTTTGGTCAATGAAAGGATGTTTTCTTCTTTGGTGCCACTGCCTAGCTCTGTCTGCACATAGTGATACAACTCCTTACCAAGGTGCGCTGTTTTTGTTGTCTCGATTCCTTTTGGTAATGCAATAACATTGCAGGCACTAAACGCAGCTGTGATTACATGACTTAGCCATCATAAACTATATCAGGCAGCGTAGGCATTTTGTTAAGAGTGTCCGCATCAATGTCTACTTGGTTTACCTTGGGAAGTGTCACAAGTCCCACTGACTGCTGTCTCTTCTGTCCCTGCAGACATGGTGTACATCCTGTGCTTCTCACTCATCATGCTCTCGGTTGACCTGAGCAGTCCCCACATCAAGAACAAGATGTCCAAGCGCGAGTTCATACGGAATGTCCGCCAAGCCATCCACCGAGCAGACGACGAGCTCTATGGGCACCTCTACGATGACATATACCTGCGCGGACATGTTGCTCCAAACTCCGAGGACTGAGCCGTCCCATCACCAGAAATCCATTGTTAACGTTACCTCTCACCCTTACGCATGACGTCTTGAAATTCATGTATTTGGTCTCATCAGTCTGTCATAGTCTTTGTTGCACAGTGTTCCCCTGATTCTGTGCATGGTTGTGACACATAGCAGCCGTAGTGTTGTTTCATCAGTTTCGCATAGCATATGCTTAGTAAGATTTTAGTGCGAGAGTATTCTTCGCATGCTGAAGAAGTTAAGCGGCAAACTAAATACATTGTCATGATTTAGGCCTCATTTATAGTAGTGCCAGCTTGCTTCTCAGCCCCTGGGCTAAGATCAAAGTGTCATTTTACACAATAGCTATGCTTAATTGATATTTTTCTGCTCACTACTCATGCAAAGTGCTCTGCCACTGGAACTAATGCCAGTTGTGTGCTTGCATCAAGCATTTTATCTGTGAACACTTATTGTGCTAACATTTTCCGAAACTGGCAATTTTCACTTGCATTGCTCACTTCAAGTACTTGCTCAGGTACTAGGAAAATGCCTGCCAAAATTGAATGTTGGACTTTGAGTAATAAGCAGGCTACTGGGTGAGGTTATGTCATGATCTGGACCATATTTGGACCGATATATCTTCGAGATACCATTTGAAGAGTATAAATGCTCCAACTAATGCACTGGACAACTACTTTAACAAACGCATTCGTGCTACATTTTTACAGCTCGATGCACATAATGAAACTACCCTACAGTGACCTTGGGCTGCCCACTTAGCTTCATTTTAATCTCTTGCTTTTGCCACCGTGGCATCTGCTGTCAAGCATGCTTTTGCAGATCGAGCTAGTCAAACAACTGTAGTGAACTGAACTTGCTAGTCTAGAGCAGGTACATCTATTATTTATTGGACATTGTTCTCTCTCGCATGAATAAAGGTTGTTCAAGGAACAAGACTCAGTGCTGTTCTTTATGATGTGTGTAGAACGTGCCGCTGCCAAGCTCGGCTCGCTGCACATGGCAGGTCAACGAGCCTAGAAGATCTGCTACTTGTGCACATGATCAGGCTCCTGCAGGCATGAAGAGCATTGTTGAGCTGTGCACTTAGGCCACTGCAAAGGCAATACCAGCACTTTGAGGCTAGTAGTGGTGCTGTCTCATAAATGCCTCATACTCTGTGGACTTCAGGTCACTCTGTGCACTAGGTGTGGTGGCATCCGTACGTAATATTTATATAAGGCAGCAGCTTTTGTACATTTTTGCAACGCTAGCATAAAAAAAAAGTCGCTTATTGGAGAACAAAGTAAACGAAGGGAGTAATCCCAGTATAGTTCGCACATTGGTCAAGGTTTGCACTGCAGTCATTTCGCAACGCGGTGGTCAGCATCTCTGGAAGCGCGGATGAGCGCGCAGTGTCCATTGGCAGCCATAGGCGCCGTGTGGTTACAGGTGAAGGCGCGGGCGAATGCGTCGAATTGTGCCAGCGGGAAGTTCACGCGGTCCTCGGGCGGCAGCAGTCCGTGATCCAGCCACCGTCGCCGCTGGTGAACCTGGTCGCTGGCCTCGCAGTTATCCCGCGCGTACGCCACGAAGAAGAGCTGCTCGGACGTGAGGCGTGGCAGCCCCGCCAGCCGGAAGTCGGAGTGCCACACACGTCGAGCGCGCAGGTGATCCTGCGGGGCGCAGGGGATGAGAAGTGTTCCCGCTGCCGTGCCACGAGCTTCCTGACGTGCGCTCGCCCCTTGGCGCAGATTTCAAGAGGGTACCTAGAGGTACTTTTACAGTAACTCTAAGGGTGCCTGTCGATCAGCGCCCCTTCATTGCCAATTGGTTTTCCTGAGGCACTGTTAGGTGGTCACGTCTGTACTCACAAGCAGTAAGAAATGTCGTTAGAAAATTCCCGTAACATTCTTCGCTGTGAGCGGAATTCGCTAGCGAGATTTGCGTAGCGGTAGTGACGAGAAAAGGGCGACCGTGTGACATTATCAAAGCGCGATCTTTGTAATGTACTTCTACCACTGTGGCTTGTTTGTGACGTCAGGGGCGCCATGACGATGGTCGACCACGCATAGCGTTCACCGGGGCTTCCATGGTTACGTAAAGGCTTTTGCCATGCGTATGTTCCACTAACATGGCGGCCATCGTGACGTCTGTGCAAGCAATCTGTGCACTTAGTGTTAGACTGCTCGAGTGTGAGCGTTTAAAGAGGGGTCTTGCATTCATCTAGTGGGATATACATACCTTAAAGACGGAGTGTGCTTGCATGAGGGCGACACTCTGCTCCAGGAGCGCAGTACCGGCCGGGGCATGGTTCATCACTCGCTGAAAGAACTCGCCCTTGACGGTCTTGCTGGCGTTCTGGTACTGTCCCAGCAGACACCTTACCGTGGCTCGCAGTCGCTCTCGGTACCCTTCACTGTACGAACGACCACCGACACTCTGGTTGGAAGCGTACTCGTAGTCTGGGAGAAGCCCCCGAACCAGCGCCTTTAAAACTCGGACGGCGTATCGGGCCGCGTGAATGACGAAGGCGATGCTGTCAGCAGGCACGGACCAGTCGACGACTGCCAACGGCACGCTAATTCTTTTCTTTTGTGCGTCATACGAGGTCTCTGTTCCAAATACTGACAACGCGGTTCGGTTCGCAGACGGGCCTTCCAAGAGCGCCTCATGGAGCTCGCTATGACTCAGCAGCTTCGCGAATAGGCAGAAACGCTTCAGCGAATTGCTCGGATCCAGATTAAGGGCCACCTCGAGTTGTCTTTCCAGGCTTTGGGTGTACTGTTCGAAGCTGGAGTTGTTCAGAACCCACGACGGCACTGCATCTTCCACAGTCAGGCTCTCCAGTTTGCGCCTGGCGACGCCAGCATCGCTGTCCTGAACTGGAGCAGGCGTAGCGCCTGGCGCAGCGATCCAAGTCAGCTCCTCCAGGGCTTGAATGAACTTACTCTTCAGTTCTGACGATCGCAGCTTGACCGACGCACTGAAGTTTCTTATTTGGAGCACGAAAGCACGCGCGTGGATGGCTGGGAAGACGCGCTCGATCTCTCTTGTGCAGAAGTCTTGAACGGAGGCGTTTTCGGGGAGCATGAAATTGGCTTCTAAGGCACGTAGGCGTCGAACACTCGGCTGTGGCAAGAATGCAGCGAAATAGACCATCACCCTGAAGCCTATGTAGTTTAGAACGGCTTGAGGATCAAGTTTGGATCCTTTCGTACCTCCGAGATTTTCTAAGAATTGCGGCGACTTGACAAGGATAGGAGCATTGTCTGCTACCCTGCGAGAGTCGAGGAAAACTGTGCGCAAGAAAGTCTGCACGTTAGGCTCGAGAACACGAACCGTAGATAGCCGGTAGCCTTGCGTTCCAAAGGAGCGGGCAGAGTCGTTGGAAATCATATCGGCAAGGAGTTCGCTTGTCTTTCTTACTTCTGACGCAATCTGCCGTCCACTGGCAGCTGGGTTCATGAACGTCGCAGTTTGTTCTGCGGCAGATTCCAGCATCTCAGGGTATTCCGGCTCACTAAAGTCGTCTCGTCGGTAGAGCAGAACCGGTTCGCCTATGCTTGGTACAGTGGCGGAATTGTCTTCCGGGTGCACATCGACGGACACGCGTGCAAGGGCTTCCAGCTTTAGGTCCCGAGCTAGCCGTCCAGCAACGACCCACACGGCTTCCATGGTTAAAAATGCGTTCTCTGTTGGCCACGAGGAACCGAAGTAATCGAAAAACAGCTCGTTCAGTTCGGTCCGACTCCAGGTTTCGTCGCGCTCATGATCAAGGCAAGCTTCCAGAAGATTTCGGGCTGTCTTCATGCCGGCGTGCTCTTTGTTAAAAATATATCCCGTAGTTAACTTCGCGGCTTCGTTGACTATGAACGCGTCTGCGGATATTGAAGAGCCAATCATTGGATTCCAGTTTCGGGTCTGTTTGTTGCAAACGTAGCCATAGAAATTCACGCACGGGTCGTCGCCGAGCACTTGTGACAGGTAGGAAGCTTCCTGTTTGCAGTACGGTGTATCACATGAGTAGAGGAACCGCGGCTCAGAAGGAGAAATGATTCTCGCTTCAGTTCTATCCTCTTCTCTGCTCAGAAAATCATTGACAGCCACGGGTTCGGTCATAATGCGGGCGCCAGGAACTCCTGGGCCTGTGGCAAAAGCGGTGTAGAGTTCGAAGAAAGGCTTCCTATTCGTGTTCATCCTGGTCTGGAAGAGAAGGTAGAGAATCCAAACACTGGCAACCAACGCTACTGCAAACACCAGTCTGCTCTCGGGATAGAATACGGCAGGCCCGTCCAAGTCCCAGAAGTTGAAGTCTTGCAAATCTGGTCCTCTGAGGCGTGCATGCGGCCTCGATTGCAGCTCGAAGTCGACGTTCTGCAGTTCTATCACATGCTGCTGTAGATCGGCGCCCTGTTGCACTTCAAGAGCTGGTTTGGCCTCTTTCTTTCGTTCTATTTCACCGTCTTCTTCATCAATGGCAGGTTCGTAAACTACTGGTTCAGAAAGTTCTTCAGCCTCCTGATCTAGGAGGTCACCTTCCGCTTGTCCCTCTTCTAGTTGTAAATCTGGTGGGCTCTCTTCTGGTGGGCTCTCTTCTGGTGATAGGATGTCTTCTGCGATGTCTTCTTGCGGTTCATGCATCTCGAGCTCCCCGTCATTGCCTTCAGATGCTGTTGCTTCCACGGTTTCTTTTTCTCCAGCGGAAGAATCTGCGTTTTTCAAGTCCTTAGAACCTTCTGTAGACTCATTGGGCTCGATGAGGTTCGGTGTCTGCGCAATCCAATCATCTCCGACAGCTCCAAAAGCAAGTGCCTTTGGAACAATGAACTCCATGGATGTTTGAGTACCTTCTTTTCTACCTACGTCGTATTGCTGAGTATTCTCCTTGTCTGCGTCTGAGGGGGCGGTAGTTATACTTGGTGAAGGATAATCACGGATGCTATCGGCACGCATGTTCGCAGCATCTTGGTTGCCAACGTCTCCTAGATTATCGACGGACTCTCGTTCTTGTGGAGGCTCAGGTTTGCTCTCTTCTTGACTCGCTGCGATTTGCGTGCCTTCTTTATTTTTATCGGTGCCTGAATCCCTTAATGCGCTGGTGACATCTGCGGTAGGGGTTCCTTGCGGGTCCTCGGGCTTCGGTGTATCTTCAGGTATTTCCTTGGTGCGACTTTCCTCGCCGCTGTACAACGATGAGCTTTCAGGGACACCAGGGGTTTTTAAAACTTCCTCGCAGTTGTCGCATCTAGCTTCCATTTTTTCTTCCGTACTTGCTCGAGGCTTTGTAGGCGTGTTCGCGTCGTCGGCGAGAGGCTGATCAGCCGGCTTGATTACATCTGCATTTTGAGGGCCCTCCAAAGGCTTTAATTTATCGTCAGTTTTGTTGCCTCCATCTTTAAAGGCGTCAGCCGACAGTGGTCGCATAGTCTTGATTGCGGAAGCTTGTGCCTGTTCGCTGCTCTTTTTCTGATCAGTGCCCTCATACCCTTCTTTGAGAATGGCTTGTTCGGACTTCAGCTCATCCTTAGCTTTTTCACCAGTGCCCTCAGGCTGGTCAAGCATATCACCTTGCTTACCAGATTCTTTCTTCGGGGAGATTTTGCGCTTGCTGACCTTTTGGTCAGCAACCTCCTGCTCCTTAGATGCCTCGCGTTTGCTTTCGGCCTGAGGCTGGTCAAACATCTCTCCTTGCTTATCTTCATACTTTTTCATGGAGGCGTTGCGGTCGCTGACCTTTTGGTCAGCAGCCTCCTTGCCCTTAGAAGTCCCGCGTTTGCTTTCGGCCTCAGGATGGTAAAACATCTCTCCTTTCTGATCTTCATATTTCATCATGTAAGCATTGCGGTCGCTGACCTTTTGATCAGCAGCCTCCTGGTCCTTAGAAGCCCTGCGTTTGCTCCCAGCTTCAGGTTGGTCAAACATCTCTGCTTGCTTATCTTCATATTTCTTCATGGAAGCTTTGTGGTCGCTGACCTTTTGGTCAGCATCCTCCTGGTCTTTAGAAGTCCTGTGTTTCCTTTCGGACTCATGCTTGTCGGTCGCCCTTTCTTCTCCTCCATCGCGGTTTCGTCTACTTTCACTGGGCTTTTCTCCAACTTCCTTTTCAGCTTGTTCTGGCATTCCCGCAGGTTTTGGCTCATCTTTTGTGTTCTCTGGAGAACCCTTCGACGGTGCTTTAGGGTGCTTATGTGAAGAGCTATGCCTCTTCTTAGTGCCGGCTTCGTTAGCATTCTCATGATTAGATCTGGAAGGCAATTTGGCGTCTTCTGCAGTGTCTGGTTTCTTGCCTTTCGACTTTGGATTATCATCTTCTGGAGCGGCTAGCATCGCCGTAGGGTTATTCGCGTCTCCCCCTGCGATGACTGCCGCGGTAGCAGTGAATACGTAAGTATCCGAAGGCAGAACTTTCAGATGAGCTCGGGAGCCTCCGCCATGAGAGTCGGCTTGGTCTTTGTCCTCTGACGTCTTCTTGCTGGCACGCTCTGCAACTTTCTCGGCTTTCGAGGTCGCTCCTGAGTCAAGGTTCCGCGCTTTTCTGTTATTGTCGGATGTTTTGACATTCGCGCTCGGCTTGCGCAATCTGATGCCTTCCGTAGCCTCCTGTGCTGTGGCAGGTAGCTCTTTTTCAGCGGTTATGTGTTTGCTGCCTTGTCTGTGCTGCTTATGGTTATGAGTCTGTTTTTGGACATTTTTGTCTTGCCCAGGCAGATCACCTTTCGTCCCTTTGCCCTCGTTGTCTTCCGCGCCTGTGGTGCTCAACTTCCTTTCCACAGACGCATCTTTGGCGACATTCTTTTCGGGGGATGTGACTGAACTGCTTGCTTTGGACAGGGGTTCATCACAGGGCACTGACATTTGAGCTTCCTTGCACCTTTGGCTGGTCACTTTAGTCAGAGGTTCATCGAACGGCACTGACACTTGAGTCTCCTTGCACTTTTGGCTTGGGATTATCTCGATATCTAAAGACTGCTCCGAAAGTTCGTAAATTATTTCTGGACGCTTCTTGTCAGGTGTAGCACCCTTCGTGTCTTTAGTGTATTTCGGCGTTCCTACGCCTTCGTCAATAATTTTCTGAATCTCCTTTGGATCTCTGGAGCCCGACGCGCAGGTGTCAAAATCGAATTCTTCGCATAGGAGGGCGGTGTCTCTAGGTTCGCAGCGTGTGCCAACCTTCTTTGAACTCGTGGGCACGGGCAGCGGCTTTATTTTAACCACGATTCGGCCTCCGCTAGCACCCTTGTCCGCTGCACCCGTTTGAATAGCGCTAGGTTCCAAGCTCTCTCTTAACTGGGAGAACAGCGTTTCCTTTGACATCTTAACTGCAGGTGCCTCCTTGTCCCCTTTGTCTTCTGGCATACTGTCCTTTTCCTTAGACACGGACTGCCGGCGACTACCGAGGAGGGATGCAGGCATACTCGCTGCTTCCGGCTTAGCAAAACCTGTTTTACGAAGTTCGTGAGACAGTTTCGAAGCGCTTAAGGAAGACCTGCGGAATTTGAGGTTTTTGAAAGGCTCACTCGTCAATTCGCTTGCCCTTCTAGATCCGTCATCTTCTTTCTTGGGTTCCTCCGCCGAAGCGTCTCCGTAGAGGCGCTTGTATTTAGCAGCGCACACGCTGGCCCTTCGGGGAATTTTCTTTTCTGGTTTTTTGAACGTTTCGGATATGTCTGGCTCAACAACAGTGAGAGTTTTCGCAGCTTTCGCCTTGCGAGTCTCTGGTGTCGGGCCCTCTGCAGAAGAGCCACGTCCCAAGGAAGAAACGCTGGCTCTTCTTATCTTCTCGTCGCGCGAACCTCGGTCAGTTCCCGGCTTCACGATGCCCTTCGCTGAAACACTAGCTCTGCGCGTAGCCCTGGCTTTAAATGAATCCTGCTCGTCGGAAGGGACATCTGGAGCGTGTACCTTTGCAGATACGCTAGCCCTTCGCGTCGCTTTTGCTTTGAATGCGTCTTGCTCTGACGGGAGGTTGTCTGTGCCAGATGAAATCACTTTGGAGGACACACTAGCTCTCCTTGCAGCTTTAACTTTAAAATCTTGGTCGTCAGGAGTCGAAATCGGGGCTTTCTTTCCTGAAACGCTGGCCCTTCGCGTCGCTCTTGCTTTGAAAGTTTCTTGCTCTTCTGGGCTAATTTCAAGTGCAGGAGGGATGTCCTTTGTAGAGACGCTCGCCCTGCGCTGCGCCCTGGCTTTGAAAGATTCTTGGTCACTCGCATGGGTTTCAGAAGGGACTGGAATTCCCTTTGAAGATATGCTTGCCCTTCGTGCTGCTTTTGCCTTGAAAGAGTCCAGTCCCTCAGCGAGAGGCTCTGCCTGATGCCCAGTCGACGCGACGCTAGCTCTTCGTGCCGCTTTGGACTTAAAAGTGACGTCTTGGCCGGCAGAAGTCTTCGGTTTCTCTTTTTCTGGAGATACAAACGAGCTGTCCGAGCTTTCTTGTGCTTGTGCTCCAAGCTTGAGGAGCAGACCGGCACCGACACTGGCCCTTCTTGCGGCTAACGACTTAGCCTTGCGCGACGGTGGCGGCTGCGCCACATCTGAGAGTTCAGACTGTATCGAGGACACGCTAGCTCTCCTGGCCGCTGCTTTTCGTGGCGACGTCACGTCTGACTGTTCTTGCTGTAGCGAGGACACACTGGCTCTCCTTCCCACCGCTTTGCGGGGCGTCGTCACATCCGAGAGTTCCTGCTGTATTGAAGACACGCTTGCCCTTCTGCCCGTCGCTTTGGGCGGTGAAACCATATCCGAGAGTTCTTGTAACGAGGACACGCTTGCTCTCCTAAGAGCTGCTTTTGTGCTGCGTTGCTGTATTTGCGATGCCAACGCGGCCGATACGCTCGCCCTTCGCATGGTCCGGCTCTTTGGGACAGGTGCTATGCTTGGTCTTGGTGCCCTCAGCCCACTCGTGCGAGTTGTTTGCGTTGCTAAATCCGGTTCTACGTCGCTCTTGCCATCCTTGCGCACAGATACTCTTTCTGCGCCCCAAGTTCTCTGTGCCTGGCTGCTGGCTTTCGAAGGCGTTTCACCAACGAACGGTCCTGATTGGCGAAGATCCCCAGCGCTGTCGGTAGCCCTGGCTTTCATAATGCCTCGGCTGTCTGCGGTCTCGGCCCTAGCCTCGTCCGAGCCGACTCTCCCGCTAGTTCTTGTGTCCGGGGCCCTCCGGGGTGACCTTTGGTCTTGTTCAGAGACGGCCCCAGGCAAGCGGTACCCGCCTCTTGCACCTCTGGCCGCAACAGGCGCTGCGCTGTCGTCGATTCCTTCGATCGCCTTCGCCTCCGCCAGTGCTTCGTCGGAGACCCTCTGGAGCCTCTGGGCCTCCTCGGCAGCCTGATGGGCCTTACTTAGGGCCATGTCGGCTTTCCTGGCAAGACTGAGCGCGGAGTGCACCGTCGGCGAACGCCCGACGGCCGAGGCACCACGAGCGCCATCGGAGCGGTGACCTTGGGGCCGGAGGCCTGGTTGTGGCGGGTGCTGCCTGGCAAAGAAATCAGAGCTGTACCTTTGCCTCGAGTCGGGCCCATAGATTGCTCGCGGGGGAGAGTCTCCGTCGAAGTAATGCGAATCCATTGACGTGTCATACGGGGAGCGTCTCGATCTGTCTCTATTTATGCCGAACCTTGTAACGTCATCCGTTCCGGAAACGTCGGCGGCCCGGCGTAGAGTCCTTCTTAGCGCACCGTAAGCAGCGAGCGCCTCGTTCGCCTTTGTGGCGTAGAACACCGCCTTGTCCATCAGCTCCTTGGTGTAGAGACGGCGCATGTTCTGTTCGGAGTCGTTGCTGCACTCGAGCGAGTCCATCGTCCGGGCGGCCGAGCGGAACTGCCTGGCGAGACGCATGGCACGCTTGGCCTCGCGAGCGGCGACCGCTAGTCGTGAGCTGACCCTGGGCTTGCCGTCGTCGCCAACGTCGGAGATGTCGCCCAAGACAGAGAGACCGGACGTGTCACTGGAGCCGCTCAGCGTCAGACCCTCTTCATCGGGCACATCAGTCGCCGCGTCCTTGAAGTTTGAGTGGAAGCCCGTGAGCTGATGCTCGGGATCGACGCAGCAGCGTTCACAGCAAGTGTTGCAGCGACACAGCTTGGCCGTGTAGCGCCGCGGTGGGATGTACTCCGGTATGCACGAGATGACTTCAGCCGCCTGCCAGACCATGCCGCGCGCATGTTCGTCCAGAAGCTCCCCCGCCCGCTGCATATTGCCGGCCAGCTGTTCGAAGTATTCGAGGTTGATTTCTTTGGGCAGCGATGATAGTTCGTCGTCCGTTGAAGACTTAGGCTGGCGTCGTGCCTTCTGTTCGCTCAGCGGACTGGGCGGCGAATCGGCGATGCCCACCTTCGATCCTTTAAACTTGGACTTCCTGCGCTTGCCCTTCTTTTTGGGGAGTTCGTCTTCGTCTCGGTCCAAGTCGTCGAAGCGCTTGGCAGACGGAGACTTGCTGCGGCTCTTCTCTTCGGGCTTGGAGCCCTTCTTCTTGCCGTCGTCTGGCTTGACGGATGACTTCCGCATGGTGCGTTCAACGAAGGACGGACTCTGTCTCTGAAACAACGGGCGGCTTCTTCCGCGAAGCGCTCACACAGCGACGTTGAAAGGCGAAGATCAAGGCGCCGATGTCGACAGTGCTTCTAAGGCCTACGCAGCTCAAGCTCGAGAGGACCGGCGCGAGGCAGGGATGCCTCACGAGAAGCACGCGGCTTTCTTCTTCCCTGCGGCAGAAGGACCCCTGGTGATGATCTTCCGCGCGCGTTATCATTAAATGTTTGTTTTTATGATTTGTCATGGCAATGTATGGCCAGGCCGATCATCCTTTCTATTCCTTATAGTTCTTGGTCGGTGTGGGCATGTGCCTTTTCTTGGTTTGGTCAAAGCAACGACGGCAATCCGGTGCGGGTTTCCGTGTTAACTGTATTCCAATTTCTTCGACGTGCCTCAAAATTATGTACTATTTTTTCTTCTGTTTTGTTCGTTCTTCAAAAATCTGTTCTACTTTTTTATTTTCTTCATTTATTTTATCTTGTCTTCCTTTTCTTTTTCTTTATTGAACCTTTTCTAGTTTTCGATCATTTCACTGTGCTACATTTACGCCTCTTGCCTCTCTTTACCACGTATAACCTATGTGATTTTCCTTGCCATTCAGCATTCCAAGAAAATATACAGGATCGTTTCATCCTTTTTGCATAGAAAAGAGTGGTCACTCCAGTGCACAAATAATCCCTCTTTTCCAACTATATTTTTACGGGTAAAGTGCCGCTGTGTAATCGAACAAGAAAGGTTTTGGGCTGCAGGAAAAATCTGTACAGTTCATGTTATGTTTAACTGTGTATCGCCAGACAAAGTGGTTTCTATGAACTGGTGAAAAGGGGTAGCCGGAACCACTATGCGCACCAACTTCTCCTTTATTGCTCATGTAAATAAAAAAAATATATTTTTATCCCTTTTCAACACGCCTTGCCTTGAGCCTGTACCATACATGGTCCTGAACAATGGCTTACGAAAAATTGACTCACAAGGTTTGTTCGAGTGACTCGACTGAGATAAGCAGAGGAAAAACGTATCTACATAAAATGAAAGGACTGTACCACTTCCTTCGAATATCCACGAATAGAGCGCTTGAATACAGTGTGATGGGATGAAAAATCCAGGAAAACTCTACCCAGTCTCAACTGAATAACAACACGAAAAAAAGGGTCTCTATCACCCGTAAAGAAAAGAAAGCGGTAGAACAACTGTCTGACAAACAAATGGCATAAACCAAGACCTCCATCACGGAGCCACAAAAAAATGTGGATTCGGTTTGTCCGTTCGCACGTGAAACCCCGCGAAAACACTTAAAACACTCTGTGCAGCTTTTGCACATTCAGACGGGAACAGGGCACATTCAGACGGGAACAGACGGGAACGTGCCAGAGTTGCTGACCAAGAAAATATCGCAACAGTGGTAGGCACAAACATTGGCAGGTTCATGAGACTATTAAATTCGTCTGTTTCCTATCGTAATTCACCAGACTTGCTTCGCCAATAGGGCACACTACCGCAATAAAATTCAAGAGAGACACCAAAGTTCTTGGATGGGTTGCGATCCACGATATGCTCGCGAATGCTGTCGGGGTCTGAGGCTATCCATCATGCTAAAGTCACAAGCACTTCCCACAATTCACTGCACTCCCACTTGCCTTGGAGAAAACTTTAATCTTTTTTGACAACTTCACAGAGTCTTTCATAATTAGTACAGAAAACAGCAATGTACGCCAGGACACGAACCTCTTCCCCGCGCAGTCGAAATCCACTAACGTAGTTGCTTTGAAGGATAGTGAGGCACAATGACGGGGACAGAGGACACTCTTGGCGTACAGACCGTTCGACCTGGATTCGGTTTGCAACATTTTTGTCCACAATAAGACATGTTGTGCGACCACTATAAGGCACTTTCACTCTATCCTGAATATATATATATATTTGGAAATTCTGGATGAGCACATTTTTCAACAGGAAGTTGTTTATGAACGCGATTTTTTTTCATGTATGGTAAGATTTCACTTTAACAATCAATATATCCGCAGATGACCCCTCGGCAGGCTTGTATTTTATTTTTAATAATAATAATTGGTTTTGGGGGGAAAAGAAATGGCGCAGTATCTGTCTCATATATCGTTGGACATATATGAGACAGATACTGCGCCATTTCCTCTCCCCCAAAACCAATTATTATTATTAAAAATAAAATACAAGCCTGCGGATATACTGATATTTTATTTTTGCTGTTAACGTTTTTACTATCGTCAAAAATGTTGGTTTTATATGGCAGTCTTAAGTATTCAATGCGAGCGATGGACTAACTTTAAAAGAAATATTTTGCTACCCTTCGCAGGGATGGACAATTACCTTCAATATTTTCATAACCGTACCTTACAGTATTCCAAAGTTGCCTCACAATTATAACTGATGTCCAAGAACACAGGACTTGCGTTCCAATCTTATCATGACCTAAAATGGAGAGAGGAATATCGTGCAGTACATGTTCAGAAGCCTTTTCTTAGTTTCCTTGTAGTATCGGGAAATAGCATCGCAAAGCTCCTGAACACAACATGCCCACATATTTTTTTTGACAATACTGCATCCTTTGATGCGCATGTCTTATGACTACGTACAATAACTGTAATTAAACTTGGTAGCCTTCTGGCCAATGGTTTAAAAGAATATTCTTTGCGAGACAAATTAGACGTACGGTAGGAATTGCCTTGCCCTATCTTGGTTGGTCATCTGTTCTAGGTATAAGTACTGCATGGGACGATAATAATGAAGGCGGCATGAGTTTCACATCAAAGGCTTCGTTGAAAACGTTCGTTAAAATTGGAGCTAGTTCCTCTTTTAGGGTCTTATAACACGCAACAGGCAATCCATCCGGTCCTGGTGATTTACCAGGGTTAAGTTAGTTTATGGCTTTGGAGAGTTCGGGAACAGAAAATAGTTTTTCCAAAGTTTCTCCTATGTCCTTGTCTACTTTTGGCGTTCGGATTAAGTATTCCGTCTTAAACAGGTCATTTTTTGCAGGGTGATAGGCGAAGAACCCACAGCAATATTGATAAAATGCATTTTCAATAGACGTGGCGTGACTCCTGACTGATCTTTATTATGTTTTGTTTCTCAGATTTTATTTCGCTGCACATTTCTCTTTAAAGTCCCAGCAAGCGCTTAGCCGGTGCCTCGTACACCGTATATTTTTCAGCCGTAGCTCTGCTCAATGCATATCGCTATTTCTCTTCACCTAAAGCACCGCTACAACCGATTCAGCCTTCCGAATATGTGGTTTATACTATACGAATCATGGAAGAGGTAAGCATAGACCAGTCGCGATTCATCGATCGTGCTGCTAATATTCGTTCCATGTGTGGCTCTTTTATTGTTATATGCCTCCACGTCTAGTCTAAGCTTTAATACTTAGACGGGACGTTTATAACGGTGTTCTTCGCGCGTAAAAAAAATGTGATCGAAGCTGGTGTGCATTGACGCACGGCGCTTCGCAGCTGGCGCTGCTGCCATCGTTTCAGCGCTCACTCAATCCCTCCAGGAGCTGCTTCGGCGCTGTCTTCATTCCTTGCTGCCTCTAAGGTGCGCAATGCCTCCGCCGCAACTGTACGGTCTTGTCTTTCCACCGAGCATGACGATACTCTACCGATGACGACAGGCCCTTTGACGACAGGCCCTTTGACGACAGGCCCTTTGCCACAGGCCCTTTGACGACAGGCCTTTTGACGACAGGCCCTTTGACAGGCCCTTTGCCAGCGAAGCACCGCTTCGCCACCAGAGAGTAGAAAACCACATACTTACAGCAACGAATGAAATTGCGTATATCTTTTGCGTGCAACCCGCAACTCTCCTCCATACACGTTTCGAAAACCATCCTACACATATCGCCGCATTTTCAGTTGCCGATCACTGGTAAGCCTATCAGGCAGCAGGCTTGTCCTCCGCACGGATATCGACGGTGCATGTTCTTGACCAAGAACAACCTTATCTCACAATTTTTTTTCACTTGTTGCGTATTCTCGCGGACTTCGATTATAAAAAAGGCACAATTTTAATAAGCAGCAAACACGCCATCAATGTTGGTGACTTACAGCGGAGCATAGCAACAGGGCGGGGGACTAAAAATGACGTTGTTAGTCCGTGCATTCCTCTCTTTGCTACACGCAGGGCGGCGTCGTTCCGCAGTTAGCTTTTTGACTGACAAAAATTCGTCTCCAGGGACCAACCATCGCTATCGAAAGGACAAGAAATCGCGTAGATTGTGTTACTGCGGCATTGGCCGGCGCATAAGTGGATGACGTCAACCCAGCCACGTCCTATGCCGTGCGGTGTCTATAGCTCCAAATTTTTTTCTCTCTCCTATCCATCTTTCAGCCCATTCACCTCTTTCTTCAGAGAGCTATTTCGCTCGTCCTCTCTTTTCAAGATCTGTGTGGGACAAATACTCCTTCCATTGTGCATGACTGATTTCTATATTTGAATATCGTGCGAGTTGTTCAGGGCAGTTCCAGATCCCGCGTAACAGGTCGGATACCTCTCTACACACTTGTGAGATTTGTATTGATGTTGTCAGATTTTGTAATATCTAGATAGGTTTGGAAAGGTGCCAGCTTGGATGCTCAAGACTGTGGCCCCCTGTCAGCTTAGGTTTTTGTGTGGCGCTGCATATCGGCGTCTGATTAATTTATAGGTTGCAGTTATTATTCTCCATATGAGCCCGAGGTTTCTGATTTGGATAGCAGCTTGTCAGGGAGTCAGTAGAAGTGTTCTCGGGCTAGTCTCTCCGCCATCTCGCCCCAGCACTGCCCCGTGGGCTGGGGTCCGGATCACATTGTTTTTTTGGCGGTTTTCTGGCCGGTTCGTGTTCATGATATTTCTTGTCTGGCTGCACGCTTTGACGTCCGGGATGATTCGGCATGCGTGTTGGCAGTCACATGGTATCGCTGCTGAGGCCCCTGTCGAGTTCGCGTGTTTTGATAGGCCAAACCGGGAGCGTAGCCTTCGATTCTGGTTCCCCGCATTTTAGCGAACCATCCGACCAAACTTCAAGGGCTAAATAAAGTTTGCTGTCTCTCTCGTTTCTGAAGATCGTCTTCCTCCGGACAGTTGCTGCGATAAAGAGGAAATTGTGTTGAAGTGCGATGCAAACACGCGCGCACACGGGAGAAAAAGGTGAAGGAGAACGGAATGGAAGGGTCGAGTATTAAGTATGCTGCTCTTGTCTAAAAGGGACAGTGAGGACAGTAAAGTTGGCTTGCGTCGATAAGGCACCGCGTTATCTCAGAAGGACCACTATAAACTAAAACAAGGCTTTTGTAACCCGGAAAAGAAAAAAATTGAAATACAGGTGCCACCATCGCCGGCCGATTTCGCAAGTAAATTGCATGTGTCGACATCGATTTTTGAGCTCGAACGCCGGAGACTGCGCTGCACCGACATTCAGTCCAGAACATAGGGTATTTTCATGCCTGTAAAGCGTGCTTTGTCTGTAAGGCAAGTGTGTAGGAGGAGAAACCTTTCTGTAGGAGGATTCCTTGTGGGAGATGTTAAAATGCTTGCTCTATTTGTGCGCTACATGGCCAACCTTGGGATAGATACAGTGAAATAAAAAGAGCAGCACCAGAGTAGCACGCTCTATGTGTGAAAATGTTTTCTTCACTTTCCAAGTTCATAGTATTTTTTTGTATAGGATATAAAAACAAGACAGACCGCTTGCCATCTTGTTTCAGTCACAACGGTAGCTAAAGAAAAAAAAGAGGCATGAAACGGATCGTCCGAACCTTAAGGTTACTTTCTTTTCTCATGCTCGAAGAGGTAAAAATTCTGTGCGTCGGAATGCTCCGTTTGCCGAAATGAGAATCACGAAAATAGCTCCACCGTACGTTGAAGAGTGAGAGTGCGTGATCTATCCATTATTCACCCGAAAGGAGTCAGCCTAGTGCTCACAACCAGGGGGCAAAAGTATCTTCTTTTTATATATAGGTTCGTTCAATATCGCGCATCATTAATTTTTTTCAAAAAGAACAATGACATTTTTTGAGCTCTTGCGTATGTGCGCATCGATTAGAGCGAGGCTGATAAGACCTGGGCGCGGAAGCATACCTTCTGCCTTTTCAAACGTGACCCACAACACATGTCCTTGCGTACTTACCCTCCAAAAAGGAAGAAGCAATCCAAGAATTCTTGACCAAGAACGCTCTCAAGAAGACTACATAGCATGAAGGTACTGGGTAGATACGTTGAAGCACTGGGAACACGTCAAAAAATTCTGGAACAGGTTGCCTGTGTAACAGCGCTGAGGTTTTCAGGAAAAAAAGAGACGCTCATTTTGAAGCAACTCAGTAGACATTAAGATTGTTTCAGCTGTGCTTTGGTGCTTTTCCACTGGGAATGCACCGTTAGAATAAATAAAAATGAACCAGGATTGTACCAGCGCCGCAGGGAAATGAAAATTTTGTACAGTGAAGATTAAAAGGCCCGAGGAGAGCAAAGCGTCGAAAGCCACTAACCTAAAATGGTTTGTTTCGCATGTGACGCATCTTTTTTGCGTACATGGTTTCCGGTGCGGTAAGCAGTTTTCTTTCCAAACAAACCAGAAGCTTCTCGGCAGCTCGAATAATTTAATCTAGAAAGATGGATTCGAAACCTAGGACGATTTGACTTCCATGTATTATTCATGAGAGGAAATGCAAGTCAGAAGGCGGCATGCTCCCAAGGGCTTCCTTGCGCTGAAAATAAAACTATATTTAGCAGTTATTGGGAAGCTGGGGTTACATAGAGGTTGCTGTTAGAGGCTTGCGAGACTAGCAGAGCGTTATACTGCTGGCTGTGCTCTACCGCTGCGACAGTTGAAATATATGTATAACAAAGAAAAGTCGTCAGCACGCGTGACACAGTTCTGTGCTCTTTTATTGCCGCAATGCATCTCTTAATGCGGCTTAAAAGAATAAAAACGAATCAAGGAATATAGCCGTACAGTTTAGCATTACGTGTTTTTCTTGCGCTGAACGTTGTAGTGCCCCATTAAAGGTTTAGAACTCCAAAAAGAAGAAAGTACTCGTACATTTCCTTTTTATTCTTTCTTACAGCATGCACACCGGCACTTTGTGGGGAAAGCCGGTGACTCAAGAAATCTGAACGGAAGACAACTCGCTGTATTTTAACCTAGCGACCAAGGAGCATGGACTACGTCATTTTGGAAATGAGCAGTTTGGAATACCAGTAATGATCACTGCTCGGTGAAACACCGAATGCAGGCCACTACAAAAATACGCAACTTTTTTGGATGCATAGAATAACTTTAATTGCTGAGGGTATATCTTCCTGCTTGCTATTGTTGTATTGGCGCCCCTCATTAACCAGTAGCGTGTAGACGGTACGCACCTTCGCCCATCTTTTGGCTTTCAAGCGCACATATCTTTGGCGCTTTTGAAGATGAATCAGCATTTTAGAGGCTGTTTATTTAATTATTTCAAAGACAGACTAAAAACGAAAAAAATATATTGTATAAGCAGCTGCTTCGGAACTTGCTTATGAAAGACTAAGCACTCAGAAAGAACAAGAAAAGTATATAAATAGAAGAGAAATGTCAGCAGCCTGTACTCCTGTATGATCAGAGTGCCATCTGAAGTTTAACCGAATTTTGTTTTTATTATGGTGCACATTAGATTTGAGCTGTGGCTTAGCTTTGGACTTGAATTTCATTGCCATCTTCCTGCTCCTCGCAGATAGGCCTTGTTTATAAAAGGAGAAGTTATCGAAGAATAGCAGGTGCACTCAGCAGGTGCACACTTCCTCTTCACGCTCCTCGTTCTTGCTCTACAATCGCGATCAGGAAGTGTTTGTGCGCACTGTTTAGGTAAAAGAACTTCGTTTTATAGCGCTAGCTCTTTATCACTAGCTCCCGTGGTTTCATGATGTCTACATCCGCAACTGGGCTGGCACGTCCGCGCTCACGTGACCACCGTCACACGTGCGAAGGTGGCGAGGAAGAACAGAGGAGGAGGAGGCTAAGGAGAGACAAGTGCTTGCAAACAAGGCGGAACAACAGGGTAAGGTGTCACACGGAATCATTCGCGCGTCACAGGCATAGACGGCCAATCACAGACGTGCGACTCCGGCGGAGAGCGGCGATGCGGCGAGTCGGCGTACCAGTTCGCTTGGACTCAGCGCGGAGATTCAATGCACCAACCTACTTGAACAATCGCGGTGAAAGCACTGCCACGATTGAGACGCAACGATGCTGTGCAGGAACCTGAAATCGAGACGCGGAGCATATCCGACAAGGACAGGCCTCTGCGTCTCAGATTACGGTTCGCTACCAGCCCATCTGTTACTGCGTTCTTGAAGAGTAAAAAGCATGCACAGGAATAACGAGATGCCAGGACCTCGATGTTCAGGCTTGCGACGCGAATCCAGGAGATAAGGTACGCGAACAGCCCGAGGTACAATCCCAGAAAGGTTATTCAATTAAATTTGTTCAGGATTTCATACAACCTAATCCCGTTCACAATCGCCTCATCAAGGGGTGAGGGCTGGCCGCTAAAAAAACAAAAAAAACTTTCACCTCGATTCGCGGCGAAGAACTCTCTCAATCAGTCGCGGGTGCCGGTCCGTTACGACGGCATGACGAAATACATCAAAGAGATTGACATGATATAATGCCACAGCAGTGTTTTTTCATAAGCAAGGTTTTATTGTATTTTCTAGCTTGCCTATAGTAAAGCGTGCACAGTCAAGTATACACATGCACAGTATATGGACAGAAGAGGAAAAAATGCATCGCACAGACGACAAAAATAAACACTCGTGAAAACATGAGGGATAACGCTGGCGACTAGAAACCAAGGACGCTAACGTCGGAATCCCATGGACTCATACGTAACAAGTTCCATTGTTGCGTTGTCAGAGGGCGGTCGACAATGCATGCACTGCTCTTGAATAGAGCCACCACGGTCCGAAAATACCTCTCTTCTTTGTCCGTCGCCCTTCTCTTATTGTTTATTGTTTATTGTAATACCCACAGCGCCACAAGTGGCATTACAGTGGGGGGGGGATAACACATCATACAAACGAAAAGAAAGGTAACAAAGTGCAGCACATTCAATGCAACCATGATCATTCCTCCTCGTCATGTACGGAGCCGAAATAGCGATTAATCTAGTGGGCAGCAATGAACGGGCCGAGGGATTAGTTCCCAAATGTGTCGCCTTAAAAGCGATGACGTTCCTGTCGTCCCCAAGACTCATTATTGACTGGATGAACTTGAGACTGCCCTTATATACGCGGTTTTGTAGCTAGTATAATCGAAATTTCCAGACTTTTCGTTTCCCTTCGGAATTAGGAAGCAGCAGCCACACTGTCATACTTCATCCCCTACTCAAAGGCGATAAAGTGAAAGAAGCCGCTTTGGCGGCTCTCCACGTGAGCGTGCCAAACACTCTCACACGTACCCTGCATAAAAGCCCTCTTATTCTATGAAGTAATCTGTTTCAGAGGAATAAATTTGATGCTATTTTTAATCAGCCAGTCATAATCAGAATATTTCTGCAAAGCGTTATTGAGAATCGCCGCCTTTGTCTTGGCCTTCCGTTCAGCGAAAATCCCGGCGGCTCCCATGCTGGCGGCGTGCGAGAAAATGCGGATTGGTCGAAAAGGTAGCGACGTGTCTTGTGGATCGGCGGATTTGAAAAGTGAATAAAACATCAGGTAATCTGTGAACATAAGGTCGCAACATGACTCAAACGTCATTATGACATGCATGTCAATTTACTGCATTCAAATAAAACTTGAGGGGGCATTTGAACTCTGCCTTAACGGTATGACGCAATAGTGTTAATGGGTCCCTTCAACGGCCTGGTGTCCTCTTTGAGTAAGACTTCGCAGGAACAGCCATTCTTTACATTCATAGATCGCGGGGAGTCCTCATACCACTCCTGGAGCAGTGCTGCAGCGGTTAGCGATGCGCCACCTGCCACGGTATTCAGTTTGTTCCCAATCCGGTGGGCAGGTTGCGATGACGTCACAAGGACACATGACCGAAGTGGCAGGGGGCCCACCTGCTCTTTCGCTCACAACGCCGACGCCGGATTTTCTGGAGAGCGTGAGCCTTAATGTTATCGAGTTAAGAATTGGGGCGAGAAGGGAATCGAACCCGTGAGTCTAGGATCCCGGGTCAGACACGGTATACCCATAGGCCACCGAGGCACGTTCGTTCGACTTGGTTAAAAGGAGGCCTTGTGTGTATTGTCCGACAGTGTCCGTGTCTGTGAAGTGGCACACAAAGAGGACCCCAGGTAGGGACGTATCCAAGGGGGCCCGGGCCTTCCCCCGAAATAGTGCTCAAATCCCCCTCCTCCGAGCAGAGTTTTTGTTAGGTATAGATCCTGCTCCGCCGCCCCCTCTCCCCTTCCCCGGGCTTCACCCTATACAACTGCCTTGGGCCTCTCTTGAAAAAAATTTCTGGCTACGTGCCTGACCCCAGGATGCGGAAGGGAGCCATTAACACTACTGCGTCGTGCCCTTAACAGGGAGCTGAGTGCCCCGTGAGCTAATTCCTTGAAGACAGCAATAACGACATGTTAGCGCTGTAAAAGTCACTGAGTGGTGCTTACTGTTTCAGACGCCATAGGGATATTAGAGTAGTTCGAGCTGTCTCATGCGTGTTGTCAGTTGTGTCTAAACTCTACACACCCACGAATAGCTGCGGCTGAAGTTCTCGTTGCAGAGTGGAGACCGGGCGGTCAATTTTTCTTCTGATTATTTCTGCTGGATGCAGTCTCTGAGCGAAAGATTTCTCATTTGATCAGTCATTAACTGCAGAACATCCCGTTGCGAAAGAATTGAACTGCTCTGTTTATTCGGTTTCTAAAACAAAAATGACAGCGGTTTAGCTCTGGTCAGTCTTTCGCCGCTTCGTTTCGCTGGGCGTTCCTTCTACATCTTAGTCCCACTTGACACGGCGAATGCGCACAGCTGTTTGTTGCAGCTGTTTCGCGCCGCGCCGCCGGCAGCAGCAGCTGCTCCGCATCACGTGACCAACTCACGTGACCACCCACGTGACCAACGGCCGCACCACGTGATCATCCCACGTGACCAACCACGTGACCAACGGCGCCGCCACGGAGCTCAAGTGGTGCCACGCTGAAGGGTCGGAGAGGTGGCGTAGTGTAGCTATCGCTACAAAAAGAAATAGAAAAGAACCATCGCTACTTTGTGCCCTAATTTCGTGTACTTTGTGAGGTTATTATTAGGCTTAGCGCCAATGAAATTTCACGCTTAATAACCTACACCAAGAAAAGCATTCTTTACGTAAACTTCTGTGGCGAACGTTCTGGTGCAGGGGGCAAAATGGCTCTGTAGGAGGCCTGATAGTCATGCTGTGGCCGTATTCTTGCTTCTACTGGCGACATCTAGCGAAAACAGCGGGTTCAAAACAGGTTGCATGTGAGCATGCACAGCTACACTAATGAGACTGCATCATATTTTCTTGCCTTTCTGGCCGCCGCTGCTTTGGCAGTGGATTTCGTAGCTTAGAGCACACATGTCTCGGGCGTTCAAGACAAATTTATCCTCTGTTTTCTTTCGTTACCTAGTAGGTCAAACTCCGTCTGGATGCATGGTACTGCTCTCCATTACATTGATATCGTCGAATTTGGTCGTTGGTACCCGCGACTGAACGGCTTAAGAAAGCCACTATAACGCTTGGTTCGAAATTATAGAGAAGCCTGTACTTTAGTTTCCCTCAGTTGCCATCGAAAACACTCAAAATCGCATTCGGATATGTGCTTTCTTCGTTAGATGGTCCATCCGCAAGCTCCCAATCGTCAGTTTAAAGACATATGCTTGAGTGCGGAGTGCCTTGCAGCCTACTCTTGCTTGCTCTGCGTACTTGACGGTGTCACCAAACGGTCGCCGGAATTCTTAAGTCTGCAATTCCCGTAACGGTGCTTACGTTAAAGGCACGGGCTTCATCGGCCCACATCTTTGGAGAAAACGGGCCTTAACCCGTGAACGGCTGCATTATCAACAGTGCCGGCCCGTAATAGCAGCAGTTATCCTCATTTCTGTCCATTGTTAGGCAGCACGCCAAGAAGGAAAGAGGTGGTGCCGGAATTGCTTGATGCCACGTCAGTAATTTTCTACCGCTGTAAGAAGACGCAGCACCATACAGGCGGAACAAAGGGAGTGCGGTTGTCACACTCCATCGGTGCTGCGCACACGCCGTCTACATCGCCTCCGACTATAGCTTTCGACTGAGAAGACGAAATGCGGGACGCTGTAGCTGGCGTTGCCGCCAGACGCTGTTTTCATTGCACTATACTCCGCGACAACTTTTGTTGGCTATGGAGCCGACGCGAATCAGTTAGTTCTACGTAGCGAAATGTAGTTCCCGGTTATAGGTGAGTTTACTGTTGAAACATCACGTAATAGTAACAGTCGTTTTTCAAGGCACAAGTGCAGCATAACTGCTAATATTCAAGGTTAAGGAGTCGTGGCAAAAACACCTTTTTTTTAATACAGCAATTTTTCGGGGGTATGTCGTCACAAAATATAGAGGATGCGCTGATTAACCAGCTTTTTGAGTTGTATTGGTAGCCTTCTGCTTTCCGCAAGAAATTATTTCAGAAAGCCGTTAACTTGGCCTCTTTGGTCAAAGTCTATCACTGTGTGCTCTGCGAGGTATAGGGAGAAAGGCTTGAGCTGTATCCTCATTAGGTGTAGTATCTCACACTGTTGACCTTGATTTTCTTTTCTGCTTCAAGATGTGGCCGAGTTGTACATATTATACGAACTAGTTGCTGAGGTTTTTACGTTTTTTGTCTCTTGGACCAAAGTCTGTGAGCAAAATACTCACTGCACTTTCAGTTACCATCAAAAATAAAAAAGCATGCCTGAAAAGGAATTATTAGTACATGTGCATCACTAGCCCTTATTCAGGGGCAACGGAAGTCACTGAAGGTTGCAGGTTTTCCTTCTGAGAATCCATTAGTATTGAGACGGTGAAAGATGGCATTTAACCAAATACATTAAAAAAAATATATTGATTACGAGCGCCCATCCCTGCAGGGTGGCGGCAAGCCCTACACACTTGTCGTTGCTGACAGTGAAGTGAGAAGTACCTCTCCAAAGCACTCATACACCGCTCCTTGCTTCTATGTAAATATGAAATAAATATAAGAATTAAAAAAAAGAGAGGACCCATAAACAAGTAGCGTTCGTTCTTGGTTCGCATTGCAACGCTTCAAACCGCTTTAAGAATTTCTGGAACGATATCGTTGGCACGGCACTCCTATTCCACGTTAGAGCTGGCTTTTGAGTCAATAACCTATCAGCTGAAAAATAAATTTAGGCACTTACGTGGGGCATCAGTATCGGCGAATGACCCTCTATGGTCATTTAAAAACGTTTATTTGAAATTATTATTATTTTTTTACTGGTTGAGAATTTTACTTTAGGGCAGCCAGATATGTGTGTGCGGCTGCAATCTGTTGTACTGCTGCCCTCCGCCTCCACGAGATAGTACCCAGGTAAAAACGCTCTGCGCTCAACGCGTGACGCAGCGCAGGCCGCGCTAGCCAACTTCGCGTCATTGGCGCCAACGTTTCGTCGGTAACGCCACGACTAGCTCGCCGGCGCCGGCCTCCATATTCCGAACGGGGGCTGTTTGCAGAAACGATTTCTGTCGCCATGCGTGCGACCGCTGCTGTAGTGACCGCTTCGCTTATTTCTTGTTTACACCGCGTTTCCTGCAATCCTTCTCTCTATTTTTTAAGTATAGAAATACGGTAAACTGCAGGAGTACAGATATTAAGAAAAAAAAAAGCAAATTTCGCCCTTCGGCGCCGTTGTAGCTTTACGAGGTGCAAACTAAACTTCGAAGCTTCGAGAACAGCAAGCACGAACTATACTGGGCAGGGAAATGAAAAAAAGAACGAAAAAAAGAAACAGAGCGAACGCCGTAGACTTTGGACTGGTCAAATCGCATTGCGATGCGAAAAAAAAAACAAAAACAAAATGGCCTTCACTTAAACGTCGTGACGGCGCCTCTCAGGCGTGTTACGAAAGCGCGAGCTGCAGTCGCGGTGTCACCTTTTGAGCAAGAAATACTTTTAGCTCCCGTTGTCGGTGCGCCGCGGGTGACCTCGGCGCCAGAACGGAGACGAATATGAGGCGAACCTAAACGAACTTTGGCGGAGCTGTAAGTCCACCTGGTGCTATGTGCTGCGCTGCCGTCGGAGCAGTTTTTAAGTAAGGTTCGCGCGAAATAAGGATACTGCTATGAAACATTCTAGAATTGAGAAACGTTGCTTGGAAGTTTGTTTCGAAAAATGTATCTAAAGACCTTGACTGGATTTCTTCCTTAATATAGGTATAACTGCGTACTTTTTAAATACTTAACATTTGCAGCGTGAACCGTTGGCACTTTCCTGCTGAATGTTCGACTTCGAAGTACAGCCTCGGTAGAGGTAACCATATTAGTAGCGGGAAGGACGGCAGTTTTCGTGTATGCCTACCTCGGTATAAGTTCGATTCTTTCAGTACAACGCATGGCGAAGGCGTTTTCTGATGAATGCATGTTACAGGCAACCGCTGTTAGGCCCACAAAACAACGGCAGTATTTACATACGTTCGCGCACAAATACAAGTTAACTGACTTAAAAAATTTTGCATGAAAAGACGAATTATATATTCACGTGAAATATTGTGATAGCACCACCGATAACATTTACAAAAAGTGAAAAATCTTCGCTCGCAGGATGCCCATAGCACCTGACGGTTAAAACAGAGCCCGCAACCGCTACGGCATTATTTTTTTATTGCGGTAGCATTTAGATTGTAATCTTGTAAAATCCACCGGGTTTCTCCTTAACGAAAGTACCAGATTGGTCGAGAGGGTTCTGACGTCATCACCACTGCTAAATTTGAAAATCTGACTAGAATTTTCGAGTACCTTCCATTACACTATCATACGAAATTATACTAACCCGGCCCACTCCTCCAGCTTAATCCACTCACTAATCTACCTTAAACGGCTAACTAATGCCCAATAATCTACACCAATGTATCCACTATTCCCTACTAATCAGTCTTAACTCATTTTTTGGGGTCGGTCTACTCCCGAAATTTGAGGTAGGCCAACTTCTAAATGCTATCGCATTTTCTTCTTTAAGAATGCGGTTAAGAAGGCACCAAGTTTGCTCTTTCTTTTTCGCCATCTCCCACTCGCGCCCAACCTCCCTGCTTCGGTGCTGAGTCGTGCTTCCTCTCGGTAAGCTGAAAGAACGCCTTTTCTCCTTCTTTGTCACCTCATATAGTAATGGCAATCGGTGAAGGAAGTGCCTTGTATTCTAAAACCGCCCGCACCGAGGATGTGACAAGAGGAAACTATCCGCCCAATATACGCGAGAGACATGATTCAAAGTTGTTGGCAAAGTATAAGGCAGAAAGCTCAGCGAAAAAGGCTGTACTCCGCGTGTGTTCCATGTGTCTTCTTTGTGCCATCGTCTTTCTTTGTGCTGTACATTTTCATCACGGACGCCTGCTCATGCTTCCCTTGCTGGTAATGAGGCGGCTCATAACCTAGCTCGAGAACTGTCCCGCCGAGCTGGGTCGTGCAGCCCACCCGCCCTATACTCTGGCAAGGACAGGTTGTTTTCTTACAGAGAAATACTGCAGCACTACAGGCTTGCAAGACTCAGATTCCCCCCAGCAGATAAAACGCTCTCCAAGCAACAGGCCAAAGCCTGGCGTAAACTTCAAACTAACACCTATCCAAATCCCCAATTGTGTAGCTTCTATTCGGAAGGACTCTACTCGAACAAATGCAAAAACTGTGATGCGAAAGCCGATCTAAATCATATGATCTGGAACTTCCCGCAGTCCCTACCCGCGAGTCACTTCATTACCGACTCTGCTCATTGGGAGGCTCTATTGCTCAGCCCCGACTCGGGGATACAGATCAAGCTCCTCCAGCTGGCTGAAGACGCCGCCGCTGCCCAAGGGATAGCGGCCGCCGTTTAAGCGGGGGGCGACTTCGTGTCGCTCCTCTATATCCGCTGGAAATAAAGTTTCACAACCAACGCATCGCCAACATGCCCAGACTGCCACCTTAGCGTACTTCGCGGAGTAAGGCTCAATATCCTGAAGTCAATGCATCTGAAGCCACTCGACGCCGCTTTTACTTTCGAGTCCACACTTCGTTTGTTTACTAGTGATTTTGTGAACGAAGGAGAAGCAGAAAAACAAAAAGAAGAAATAGAAAGCTGCCGGTGTTATGATTTATGGTGCACGCGCAAGATCATTTATTACTCAGTTACACGTGTCGGAAGCGTTTGGCGCCAGTTAATTTGATGTTTGAAAATTGAGCTGCGTGACGGTAAGCAATAATCAAGCATTAGAATTGAAAAGTTCTAGCTTGCTTCGAAACTCGAAGCTGGGTTATTTTTGGAACGGAGAAAAAAAAAGAAAGAGAAGTGGCTAGAGCAGGAAAATAAGTTGCAAGCAAACTTTGCACTTATTGATTTTGAAGCGTTTGACGCGTTCCACGAACTAAGCCCTGTGCAGTACATGGATTGGAGGCTTGGCACGATGCTACTTCTGCATCGGCAGAAATTTTAATTAATGGAGGGGCGCGTGCATAAAATAGAATCTCCGGAAACACTGAAATAAGATCAACGTTTGGTGCACAAATTTGATTTAGGAAACTAAGAGTGCATAAAGCTTGTTATCCGCGGCAGAAGAAACAAAAATAAATACAAGGAAATCGTAGACCGACATTTTCTCAGTGACTGTATGTTTTGCAGTAAACTTCTTGCTAATAAATTCGAAATAAAATGTAGGCGCCGATTATGTTGACAACTAGTTGGCAACTAGAAAAAGTTTTCGTGTTTTTTTTTTCTGAAGTTCGCAGTTGGCGGACATTCTTCTCATAATATTTGAAAGCATATGTCGTGTAAAATTAGATTGGTTGTTGACTGGTTAGATTAATGTTGACATTATCTAATATCGTTGACTCCTAATTACATTCGCCCGGCTGACTACGCCACTCGGAAGGTGTATAAGCCATGGAAAAGAAGGAAAGAAATGACGAACCTCGGAAGAAAAAGATTTAGAAAAATAAGATTGCCCTAAAGCACCAGAGGCGGCCTTGGTCTCACACTGAATGGGCGCACGGTCTGGGGCATACGTGACCGCAGGCCGTGTACTCCTGCCGTCTTTAATCATCGCTACAGAGCGAAAAAGAAAAGTAAAGAAAGATAAAATGATTATCTTGCCGGATTGATTTTTCTGTCATTTTGTTTGCACGCTCAGTTTGACAGGCGCGCTAAGAGGCGCGCACGCACGCACACAAAAAGAAAAAAGCCATGCGGATTTGTTATTAGCTCATATTGTTCTGTAGGTGCTCAGTGTGGATTTTCTTGTACATTGCGTTTTTGTACATTGCTGTCATATCAGTCTTGTACGCAACAAAGCCCAGCAGTCCTACGGGTGCCGCAGCGGCTGAGCGGAGGCCGTGTACATTTAGAGGCGAAATTAAACTGCTGTCGTACTGCGTGGTTTCGGGACACACTGAGGAATCGAAGGTGGAAGGAGTATATCTGTACGCCGTAATGCGCGTAGAGCTTCGAGAGTCAAGACACTAGCAAACCTTTAACAAACTGCATTCATCCTATAACGCGACCGTTTCTCCAGGCGTAAGCATTTCAGCGAAGTCCCTCAATCGGAAAAAGTGAAAGAAGAATCAGGTTTATTCGGAAATGTAGGATTGGAAATGTAGGACCGGGGCAGAGGACGGTGGGAAAAATGCTCAAGCCCGTTTCTTTGTGAATGAAATCGGTGAATCGCTCTGTGGATGGCCGAACACCAAACCATTCCCGGTTGTTCGGCAAGGCACTGAATGAGCTTTGGGTCTGCTTTACCTTCCACAGCTACGCACATGTCATGTTAACCACATAATAAATTCTGCTAACCGTGCTCTACGTTATATACGCGTAACCTTTCCCTCGCTTCTCCTCTTATTTAACAACTTGCTTTCTAAAAGTTAATGCCACCCAAGCTGGCGTATGTAAATACTATTTTTGACACACACTAAGGAACCTTGCTAACACCTTCAAGCCGGTTCAGAACCGTGCAACTCGATTCATTTGTCCAATTATTCCTAAGATTCCAGCATCTCAGCACTAAAAGCTCAAATTAACTTACCCTCTTTAGTTTCTCACCGTGGGATAGCGCGTCTTAGCCTTTTCATATTTTTTTTCATTCTTTGCCTTCTGATAAGCAGTACATAAAAAGAGCCCACGGCATCGCCCGCTCCAGGCACCGTAATGCAGTGTATCCCCCACAAGCCCATACCGCAACTTTTCAGCACTCATTCTTCCTGTGCACAGCACGAGGCTGGATGGCCTGTCCACCGGAGTTGCCACCATCATCGACCCAGTAACATTCAAGCGGCTCGTCGATAACAATTCATCATGATGTTTATTTAATTTTTTCGCTTTGTAACGCCCACTCCCTCATATAATGTCTCAACATGAGACCCCTGAGGAATCGAATAAACAATAAACAAACTATCTGCGGGGGCCGCCGCAGAAGGAGGATACAAGTGCACCCTAAACGGAGAGGAGTATAAAGGGGAGTAAACTATCGTCTAGCGCACACTCTTTTACAAAAGGGTGTGCGCTAGAGGACAGTTTACTCCCTTTTTACTCCCATATAAGCGCATTTGTGTTCAAGGAGTACGCACATTGCCTCAAGTCGTTTCATAGATTTTTTAGGGCTTTTCCCTTCTAGTTCCTTCTACTTGAATCGGACATAAATCCGGACAGAACAATAACCAATGACAAACAGATGGCGGTCATAAAGAGTGGTTGTGAGGACCGCAACTATTCTGTTCCTTCTTCCTGTCCTTCGTCGGTTGTTTGTTAATCGATAAACTGTGCAATACAACAGAATGTCCAGGATCCCAACTTATGCTAATAAAATCCGCGGATCATCTAGATCATAAGCTCAGCGTCTCCACCGCTTCTCCAGCGTCGCTCGGACTGCTGAGGCCACCCATCTTTACAGTGCACCTCGCCAACGTGGAAAAGCCTACTGCATGAATTGCTGTAAATAGCCGCCTCGCTAACTAACACACGCCCCATCTCAGGTTACCACGTTACGCCTGTTGGCAACGTTTATGCTCTCAGCTTTGTCGCAGTGAGCGACAAGCATCTAGAGGGAGAGACTGTGTTTGTGAAGGCCAACATATATGAACAACTATTCCCTCTCCTATTTGCGTAGGAGGCTTGCGGGAAGCTTCTGCATGCCGGCGTAAAGGATGGAACGCGATACGGGCGGTCGACGCTCCAAGGGCGAGTGCGAATAGCACTGAGTACGGGAAGAGTGGAGGGCAGTGATGCGCGTTATAACACCCGAGTGCCCAACTGCGCGCTTCCTACGCGTCGAGACGCAGCGAAAACACGCCGTGCGCTTCCTGCAAGATACCCGGGGAATGCCTCGCTCGACCTACGCACCGCGTGTCTCCGAGGAGACAAGGGGAGGGGGGGGGGGGGGGGGGGTTCGAGAGAACACGTTTTTGAGGAAGGATGCGGGGATGAAGCTCGGTCGGCAACGGAGACGATCACTGTTCCGGGGTAGAGGAGATGGATAGACGCTGATCCTACATGTATCGGCATCGGCAAGCGATGCAATAACTGGCTCCCCATTATGCGACCCTCCCTTCTTGCCGCTTTCACTTTCTTTCGTATATAATCTCCCCTTCATCTACACTCGTCTGCATCGTTAGCCAACCGGGATTCCCTTCTACGCACCAACTTTTTAACACGGGGCTTGCGTAGAAGTAAGCCCCGTGTTAAAAAGTGGAGACTTCTTTTCAGCGCTCAGGATTGCCTACCGTGCAAATGTTGCGTTTTTAGAAAAAATACAGAGTGCGTAAAGTGTTGCGCAGGATAGCGTATGTGCAGCCTTAATGACGTTGACGTGAGGATGAAGGGCGGAAGGAAAGCTGTGGTCTCATTTTTAGATAACCGTAGTTGTAGACTCATCGCGAACGAGGTGAAAAAAAGTTCTATAAAGACGAAAATGCGCTCCTACTTTCTCGCGAACGTCGACAGTGTTCCATTGTTGAACTGGCCTAGCTTATGAGAAGAACAGCGCTACGCCTTTTTCTGGTAGCGCAGCAAACACCGAAGTTGTGCTTACGTGGAAAATCCTGTGCAGTAGCCACAAAGCTTCCCTCGAGTGTGAGCGCCGCGTCATTAGTTCGTCGGTGAGGGGTGGTCAGTCATGACGAGCAATGTGGCTGACGTCGACCAAAAAAGAGGTGGCCCTCTTAAATGAATCTGTCAAGCGACCCGAGAGCGATGCCACATGTTATAAAATGGCGTATCCTCGTCAGACCCTGCGCCTACATATAATGCACATCTGTTTATGAGGCACTAGTTCGGCAGCCTAATGGTGAATTCCAATCGCAGGCCCGGAGCGGTCTGCACGCTCTGTGACAGAGCGCCTGAATCCGGCGCAGAGCGCGCGACCTGAAATTGGGATTGGAGAACACTTGCTCTGGCCAGGGCATGCAGGTCAGATAATGTAGGGCGCCGCTATCGCCGCTGAATAAGAACGTCACGCAAACTGCCGGTCGGATCCACCGATTTCGGCGGAGCAGTCCCGACTGCTCCAAGGAGCAATCTCGGCTCGGCAACCGCTCCCTGTCTACGATTGGAAGACTCGATCCGTGCCCCAGATCTGCGTTTGGAATACAGTTGCTCCGAAAAGAGCAGGAAACGTTGCTCCAGAAGTGCTCCAACTCTGCGATTGGAAGTCACCATAAGTCTTTGGAAGCGAGGTAGTGCCTACCCCACACCCTCGCAGCCAATTTAACAAGACTTGTGTGGCAGTAAATGGCGGGAGTTCTGAGCAGCCTTTCGAGTTAGTAGCTTTGCCAAAATCAGGTTCTTGCTCCCAACGGCATGGGATGAAGTTGGCAATGAAGGAAATGAGGACGTTAGCTGTGGCACAAGCGCAATGGAGACCTTTAGCATAGCGCGTGCCGCTATCGTATCGCGCGCCGACAGTGTTCACATGCTGGTTGGTCACGATACTTCAGGCGTGCTGCGCCCAGCTCGCCACCACATAGCGCCAGGGCATCCATCGATATGGCTGGGTTGGTCGAGGACCTCATGCCCCATACATACGTCGCAGCTTTTGCATCCAGTAGTATAAATGATTTTTTATTGTCTCTCCATTCATCAACAGCACAAAAATTCTCATGACAGAATATGCACGTCCGGAATTCCAACACCTCCTCATTTGATCGGGGGCCCCCCGAAACGACAGCCTCCGTGATAAGGGGTGGTTACATGTTCAACGCTATACCACAGACGAGGAATATGGCAAAAAGTGGTAAGTGGTGGTGTAATATACTCCCGTAACGCATGTTCCACAAATTATTGTATGTTTGTTTTCTGTGTTCTTTGTTTATCACCACCGGCATCCGCCTTATCACTTTTTCTTTGCTATCCGCGAGATGCAACCTAAGCACTCTGGAACGATAATATTCACGTGTGGCAGCTGAAACAACGTACATGATTCGGTGCTTCAGGTGCTTCTGCTAGAAATTTATCGGCCGTCGTTAAATACAGCTTGGCGGACAGCTGCGGCCGTTCCCTTCCTGACGACGGTCGAGTGCACTTGCACCCATCGCCGCTGGTAAGTTCGCGTTGCCCATGTCCCCACAAGGAAACTTCGGCATGCGCTGGTTAACGTCAAAGACGTTCTCCTCAAAGAAAAGTACCCTGGCGTTGTTTACAGCGTCCCCTGCTCTGATTGTGACAGCGTCTACATCGGCGAGACTGGTGATTTTAATAGACGCCTAAAAGAACATTGTAATGACGTTAAAAACAAAAAAAGTGAACTCTAATGCTATCGCCGAACACTCCGTATCAACTGGCCACGATATTGACTGGGGTAGGGCACACGTGCTGGCAACTGAAAAGAATCTGTACCGTCGCCTTCACCTCGAATCATTATTCATTCAAACGACTAATCGCACCCTCAATCGCAACACTGGAAATCTAACTCCTGTATACGCACGCTCCCTGCGCCCTCTTTTCAAACGTATTTAATCCTGATGCACTTTCTAATCCTTCTCATTGTGAACAAGGCTCCCGTACGAACCGAAATGTCATTTTGTTGTTTTTTGTTTTTTACTTTTGGTCGGCGTCCTCCTTTTAAGTTTTATTATGATCGTCCCCGATCAGACGAGTTTTCGTCCAACTCTCGACTTCACTTGTTTTCTGTTTGTGGGCATAAGTTGGTCTGCGGCGGGATCATTGCTCACCTGCAGTACATGACACTGTAGTCACCTGAGGCTGGTTATGAGACTACCCTCGTAAAAATCTTCGTAGCGAAACAGCAAGCCTTCTTCTCCGGCGGCAATTTATCGGGCGACACCGCTTGATCGATCCGATCTGTCTTGCCTCGGTGAACAGAGCAGCAAGAGAGATAGATGCGGGAGCGCGGAGGCCGCCGAGACAAGACGGGTGCCCGAGCGACTCTGGCAGGCGGAGCGAGATCGTCTCGTTCCAATCACGGCGACAAGTGTACAGCAACGAGTACGAGTGCAAGGCAGGGGAGACAGGATCCATCGCCTCATGATTAGACTAAAGCATTCTGAATGCTTTTTTTTCCTCGGGGGGGGGGGGGGGGATTTAACAGGCGCATTCTAGCCGGAGAAGTTTAATTTCTAAGCATATTATCACAGAATTTTTTACGTCTTACCATGCAGCGTACTTTGCGAGGAAAAGCGATTGGAGGCAGACAGTGCTGTTAAATCTGGTGATGTAAGGGGTTCAATGCCCCGAAGCCGCACGTAGGCTATACGAGGGACGGCGTAGCGGAGGGTTCAGGATTAATGCCTACCAAATGGAGTTCTGTGATGCCGCACAGTGCAAGCAGGTTCTTGAATTTCAACTCAATTGGATTGGGGCTGCCGCGGCCAGGACTCAGTACCACGACCTAAGGCTTAGAAGCCGATCACTAAATTAACTGAGACACCGCGTCGGATGTTGCAACCAACCAGCTGCTGGCTAGGCATGCATAGTGCTTTGTTTATGGCTGTGAATTTTTACTGCCACAGCTTTGTAAGAGATGTTTTATGGAGCTAACAACACAGTTTTCGAGGTCAGTAAGCAAACAATTTTGTGACGGCACGGCGTGATGTGACCATTTACCACAATGAACTCACGAGGAGACAGTGAACGCTTGGTGGTGTCGCACCATCGAGTGATCACCTGGGAACCAATCATAAAACGTGCGCTCCCTCCAGCCTCTCAGTATACGTTCATTGATCGGTGGAGAAAGACTCTAGGAATGGCGGACCTGAGTGTGCCAGATGCGGTACTGCTCTAAGCGCCACTATTTCGCGCAGTGGAATCGTAGGTCCCTCCATATCTTGAGAGTGTCTGCAATTGTCCAGAATAATGTGAGCATGTGTCCTCCTGCGTGCAAGCAAAATTCAAACAGCGGGAACGACTAAACGAACCCCGCCGCTTTAAAACGACTTGAAGAAGACAACGCACAGCTCTTCAATCAAGGCAAAGAAAAAATAGCTGCTTATAACAGCACAAACACAAGCCATCGTCTCAAATTTGCATGCGCATGCGACTCACCGCGATAGCTGAGTGGCTAAGTCGTCCGGTTGCCGAGTTCGACGTCATTGGTTCGAATACCAATCGCGGCGGCCGCTTTTTCATTTGCCGTGGAACTGCAAGAACGCTGATGCGCTGCGCGCTGCCAGCTCCATGTTAAAAAGCCCGCGGTGGCGGAAATTAATCCATAGACCTCCGCTACTCCAGTGACGCTTTACATCTTCCTCCTTTTTCATTCTTATGCTTAAGGTGAACGCTGCCTAATATCCAGCATAAGCGGATTTTTATCGTACCAATTATCTCCAGGCTCTTAATGATTTGCATGGTTTGCAGTTCGCAAAGGTCTCACTAACAGGTAATCCGATAATTCTAAGTGTTTTTTTTACCAAATCTTCCTTTTTTTTTCTTAAATAAGATCGAAGTTAGAGCTATTGAAGCTGCTGAACGTCAGTTGTCGCACTAAACGAAAGGAGTACGCAAACATTAGTCCTGCTGCTGATAAGGGTGCGCTTAATTTAGTTAGGGGTTATCTTCTACTTGTCATCTAAGCTTTCTCCTTCTTAAAGCGTATTATGGTCTTTCATTCAAAGAAGCGCGCAAACGAACCAGGAAATAAACTTCAAAAGTTCAAAAACAGAGCATAAATAGTGCACCAGAAGTCGCGATAGGCTTTTTTTACTACTTAGATCAATGCGATTTTATTTCCTTCCGTCAACAGACCTTCAAGATGTCCAAGAGAAAAGGCTCAGGTTAGCTAGCCAAATTAGGCATACAAGAGCAACCAAGTCAGCCTGACTAGTAATGCCTCTAATTCGAGGCATTTTTTTCTGGTTGTAGAATTTTCACGCCATTTTTTCTAGTGGCGTAGGAACATGGGGCTTTCCGGTTGTTTTGATATTCTTGTTGCATGGATTGATTGTTTGGGGCTGGCGATTTCGTATTTCATAGTGCAGAGAACTTTGCGCAGCACCATATCCCAGAGAGTGTTGAGATCCCACAGCTCTGCTTTTCTCGGTTTTCATTTTCTTTTTTTTTGTGTGTCTGTGTTCATTCGCTCTACGTGCACTCTTGCCCTAATACGCTTGAAATTATTCCCTGCCTACGATAACCTTGAAGACAAGGTTCGCAACGCTGATTATGCAAATCTGACCTCCCCTTAAAAGTATAGTTTAGACGAATTCTTAAAAAAAGTTCGCTGTGTGTTTATTAACGTTAATTTTGAATTCGTATTGAGCTCTCTATAGGTCCAACACAATCCCAGCACATAACTGGTAGAATATGCTGAAACATCTTGTAAGGTAACGCGACTTGTTTCGATCAGGAATAATAATACTTCGTACATGTCGAGCGCGAGAAGAAGTCTGGGTGATGTCTTATCGTTGCTTGGCGAAAAAGACTGGTTACCCACCACGGTGGCTTACAGGTTAAGGCGCTCGGCTACTGATCCGGAGTACCCGGGTTCGAACCCGACCATGGCGGCTGTGTTTCGATGGAGGCGAAACGCAAAGGCGCCCGTGTGCTGTGTGATGCCAGTGTACGTTAAAGTTCCCCAGGTGCTCGAAATTAATCCGGAGCCCTCCACTACAGTACCTCTTCCTTCCTTCCTTCCTTCCTTCTCTCAGTCCCTCGTTTATTCCTTCCCTTACGGCGCGGTTCAGGTGTCTGCCGATATGTGAAACAGATACTGTACTATTTCCGTTCCCCAACAGCCAATTCAATTCAAGAGACTGGTTTGGAAGTAAAACTGTCTTGGTTAATTTCACGCGAAATGGTTTCCCTAATTCCCAGGTGTGCGTGAGTAAAACTGCCTCGAAGTGGAGAGACTGTAGCAGTTGGCTTTTGATACCTGGTATATATTCGAACGGAATCCGAAACAAGGGAGATTTGTTGCGCTTACGTTAAAACATTTTAATGCGAGAGCATTAAAGGCCTCGTTGTCCAGAAAATCCGGCGTCAGCTCTGTCGGCGTCGGCGTTGTGGGTGAAAAATCAATAGCAAGACTCCGGCAGGTGGCGCCCAGAGAGCAACCTAGGATGCAAATGGGCAACCTAGGTCACGTGACCTTGCGGCGTCATCACAAGCTGCCCACCGTTACAGAAGGCAGTTAATGAATGGTCGCTCGGGAAGAGCAACTGGGCCGCACAAGGCCCACCGCTGGGAGCACCTGCCATCGCAGGGCAGTGGCGCATCGCTTAACCGCTGCACCACTGCGCCAGGATGTATGAATGTAAAGTAGAGAATGGCCTTCTGCAAATATTGGAATTAACCCATTACGCTATCGCGTCATACCCTTAAGGCGGAGCTTAAGTGTCTCCTTTAATATTTTTTAACGTTTAGTAGAGCAACAGTCTATGAGATACTTGGTAGTGGGGGGCTCCCAATTTGTTAGGACCACGAGCGATTCTCCAGCACCCACCAAAAACTTTGAACGCGGATTGTTTTTCTCTTTCGCCTTCGCAGCAATGCGACTCTTAGGGCCAGGACCAATTGCGTGGTCCCGTGGGGGGCATCCGGGAGCCATGCTGCGCGGTTAAGTTAGCGGGAAACCAATAGAAATAATATAACTACATAATGACAGAAATTTTGAAAGTTTAAAGGAAACCACCCTTATGCCATTCAATACCCCTAACTCGGTTTGCCTGAGACCATTACATTGTAGTCTCTGTGAAACGCGGACTCGAGTCGCTCAAGAATTTGGCTAAAATTGATATGAGCCTGCCGCCTCTCTGATTTCAGGGCTGGCAGCACCAACGCGACGACCACGAGGCAACCTGTCCCCACTCGATTCCATGCCACAGCCATGCATGTCGCCACATCGCGTGTTTCAAAGAAATGAAGTATGCTGTACGAGACTGGACCCACTGTAGTGCGCATTAAGCGCGAATTCAGCGTCGTTACTCAAGAAATACACCATGTAGCCGCACTGGTCCTGGCGTAAAGGAAAATACTGACTTGGAATGAAGTGCGTACGGTCACACTAAGAGAGATAGTGAGTGAGAGAACGAGAAAAAAAGGGAAAGAGTAACCCCGTTTGCCTTAAGACCGTGGAAATGTGGCCTTATCAGACAAGGAGGCCAGACGCCAATTTTCCGCGGTTTCTGCGCAACTCTTAATGGCGGAGTCATTTAACCCATTTAAACAAACACTAAACGCGCAGAAGAGGTGTAACTACGTGTCACACACCCGGCTGCGCACGTCTACGCACAGAAGAGGAGAGAAAGAGAAAAGTGAAAAAGAGGTCACGCTGCGTTGAAGAGGCGGGCGACGAGTGCTCTTAAGAGCATCGTAGCACACAATTATACGCCCAAGTACAAAACTGGGGGAACGGCAATGCTTGCACAAGACCCGAGGAACGAGAATAGCGCCAGCGAGCCCCGAGGAATGAACAAAGCGCGCCCTGTGCTCCCGTACTCCCGTGGCGCACCGTTATTCAATTAACGGGGCTCAGTACGGGCGAAAAGCGAACGAGCTAGGACTCCGGGGGAGAGCTAACAACCCAGGGCGCTCCTAAATGCCTCTTCGAGAGTGCCCTCGAAAGCTGGCGAGAGTTCTAAGTGGATCTTGCACGTTGGTGCTTGTTTCGACAGCGATTTCGCCTCTTGGCCTCGCTCGAACTTGTACTGTCTTAACGAATTCAACGAGGGCCTCAAAGCATCATTTGCCGAATTCGCGGTAAGCGCAATTAGCGGAAATGCTGCGAAATGAGCATTTAAACATAGCAGCACACACGCTCTTAAATAACCGAAGCACGTATGCACTAAAGCCTAATTAGCTCTCATGTTGCAGACTTCCAGAGCTGCCGTTGGAGGGTGCCGCTACTATGTAGCATAAAAAAGTCAGTTCTGCGGAAATGTCGCTCATTGGGCATTACTAGTTTTGGATAGCAGTGCCAAATTTGCAGCGGAGACACTTCAACAACATTCGAAAACACCGAGCGATCGCGTAAAATTCAGTGCTAAAACCATGTAGGTAATCAAAATGTTTGTTTCGGCGGGGAGTTCGCGGTTGCGTCATGACGCCGACACCACCGGCGGCTAACAGAAGTGCTCCTGCGAAGTATGGCTCCATCCGGAATTGAAAGGGACCACCTTCAGCTTGTTACTCACAATGGAGGAAATCACTGGCAGCCGCGGCATCTGACGCTGCTCCTGTGGGGTGCATTCCCAACCTGAGCTTAGAAGGGTCCGATTTACTCGGAACTCGTGATGGCGCTAGTCACCGACGCCATCACTGGCGCTTCTGCGGATGGGGACCAGAGGTGGGCAACCTCAACCTCAAAATGACCTCAACCCCACGTCGTGAGGTGAGGTTGAGATGAGGTCGGCGACGGCTCGAAATTCTGTGAGTGAGGTCAGCAAATCAGACCTCAACCTCACGCGTGAGTTTGAGGTTGAGTGAGGTCTCCATTCAGTGAGGTCGAAATTTTGAGGTCGAGACTTTTTGCAGCTCCCGCGTATTATTCCGACGAGTGCCGCTTCCGAAGCGGAGTCGGAATGCACCACTGCAGTGTTCATGCAGTGACGCTTGGTGTTCGGTTTCCACTGATGAGGTTGAGGTTGAATGAGGTCAGCCTTCGCAGCCTTTGAAAGGCCCCTGCCATGGCGGGGGCACTCACCGACACCTGCTGCATACAGTCAGCTGCGGTGCTCCTGTGGGGTTGGAAACCCTGTGCTCAGGTCGCAGTCCACAGTGCCGGCACACACCGACACCCAAGTGCTGTCAGAGGTGCTCCTTCGGGGTCCTGTTTGGAACATGAATGGAACGTGCACAAGATGGGAAGCCCATGGTGTCGCTACTCACTGACATGCCATGCGTAGACGGGCTCCTCAGGGAAGTGTTTCTCGCACTGAGAATGACAAGCAGCTTCGGTAAGCCTGGGCTGCCACAGGCCACCCGCCCGTGATGATTGCCAGCCGTTTCTTAGCCATATATGAACCACTCAATTGCCATGTCATGGTGATTGTGAAAAGATAGCGGGGCGTTGTATACTAGAAAAGTACACGCATTGTACAGTGCAGGCGTGTGCAGCTCGCTACCTTCGCTACTGACAGCCACGCGAGATCGCAGAGGCTCTAGGCCGCGAAGCAAGAGAACTCCCAGAGCATTCGTTCTCCTCCGGGATGAAGAAGGATCACTTCATTCCCACGAGAACAGCCGCTGAAAGCTTAGATGAGCCAGGTTCAGTTCGATCACGTGACCTCGCAGGGCGCATTCTAGAGACTGTTCACCTGGTTAATGTATACTTTCTACCAAGACAACACTGACATACCTATGATAAAGACCGCATAATTCAGTGCAGCATCATATGTGTCGGGTTTTATTCAGGAGGAGCCAACATGCTGTGGAACTTTCCGTTCGTTCAGAAATCAAATCAAGTGAAAAGAAGTTTTAAGTACAGTATTCTGGGGTATCCCGCAAGATGAAACCGATATATTATAACGGTATAATTACTAATTTGCAGACGTACGGCTGCACTTTTGTGGACGCTAATAAGTAATTACTGCGTTATTACAAAACTGTATATTCTACCCTGGAGCAATGCTCTGTTCGGCTATTGATCCCAAGGTCGCGGCTGCGATACCGACTGCGGTAGCCGAAGTTGGAGTTGAAGTACAGAAAAGCCCCTGTGATGTGCGATATGAGTCCGCGTAATAGAACAGGTGTTCTAGAATTATTCCTTAGTCCTCTACGACCCTGTTCGCTATCTGTCACTTGGAGGAGCTAAAACAGACAATGGGCACAAGTTATAAATTTTGGACTAACACCGTTCCCACTGCGAGTTTTTGATCTGTTCGCTCTCTCCTAGTACTATTGTCGTGTTTGAGGGCGTTCTCAGGTACCAAGGTTTAGTTCAAACAACGAAGACACAAAAAATATAGTTTAAAACATCAATATATGTCCATCAAAAAGCTTTGTTTTCTGTTATAGATGGGCTTTCTGTTGTACCGGTTAAGATATAGTAGAAGCGTCGGCAATAGAATGGCCTTTGTTTAGGGTGTGTCAACAGAACGTGATTGAAATTAGCTGCCATCGGTTCAACAAAAAGTGCTGTTTTTCTTCGAGATGTCCTGCTTCTCGGAATGACGCTATGCAGCGAATTCGTGCACCTTACTAGAGCAACTGACAAAAACACTTTAGCTGTGACGCTGTTTGGTGAAGCCGTGCCTGCGTCATAAACGTGAACTTGTCATCATCCTCAATTTGCTGGTGTCGACTGTCAGTCGATGTGTTAAATTTGTTGAAGGCCGCAGACAAGAGAGCCTTCTTTTGTTCAGTGTCTCATGCATTGCTGCATCTCCTAAACTTCTGCCCAGCGAAATAACACGCCGAGTAAAAGGTGCATATGGGAGTACTTTAAGGGCGTGAATGGATGTAGAATCACATTTCTTGTCATACTATGATATCAAGATGATGCCTGATGCAACCATTGCCACTTCACGTTTGTTCATGAAAGTAACGTTAACTTCAGAAAGCAACCAGCAAAGGCGCACTCATTCGTGCTGTGTAGATGTGCGCTCCTTCCCGAATATGAGATTGAAAAAAAGAGAAGGAAACCAGAACACAGAAAAGACCGTAGCAAAAGTGATGATGGAGAGGAAGGCATTGCAAGCTCAATCTATTGAGTCGTTTCTGTGGCGCCAAAGTTCGCCATCAAGCTGCTCCCACTCGCATAAAAAAGAGCCTTCTTGTATTTTCCCTCGAAATTTGTTGCATTCAGCGATTCATAAAAGCCTTACCTCGTCCGAGGATTGCCTGCAGAGATGCACGAAGTGCCCGTCGGGAAGAATTCAGGAAAAGTAAGATGTGAGGAGAAAGATTTCGAGAGTAATTTAGACAGGGTATGGATTGATAGATCGTTTCTATTACAGATCACGCTGAGTTGCGAGCACGCGGGAGTTGCGTCTTAGGAGTTGAAATAAAAAAAAACGCGTGTTCAGGAAAATGTGACGGAACATTGCACGAGACGTTTATGAACCCTTATGCTTTCTTGTTTCCAATACACAAAAAATACACTCTTTGAGAGGTATTATCACCGCTTGCAACCTTCCACTACTCTCTTGAGAGCACGAATTTTTTGTTTTGTTGTGCTGTGTCGTACTTCAATTAAACTCTTGTTAAAGACGTGACGATTAGCAGCTACTTTGTTTACACTTACTCTAAACCCCGATATCTAACTCATGCTGTCCAAGAGAACGGGGAAATATGACACACCGCTAGTTACTCTGAGGGAGCTTTGGTGTTAGCGGAGGACTCAGAATTGAATATTGGAATCACGAATGACGTTACGAAACATAGGAGCAAAAGGCTGCGCATTTTGACGCTTGTTTCAATGGCGCAAAATAAACAGGCATAAAAATACTCCAAGGAAGGCTTCGGCAGTAACGTTGAGAAATCGGTTCTGAATTAATTTCGCAGACTCGCAGGAGATGAACGAGCCCCTGGTTTTCAGCGAGAACTCTCCGAGTAGCAGAATCTAAGGTAGCTCGAGCAACTCTCTTTTCGATAATCACAGTTCCAGATATGAGAAAGCAGGGGCAATATTTCAGTTCTTATGTGGTTTTGCCCGCAAGAGTGTTTTTTTTTCTGAAAGGAAATTGCTCAGGGAAGACTGGGGTATTGTGGATCTCGCTGCTCCATCTACTGTGAGGTCTATACTACAGTCGACCACCCGATGCGCCTGTTCTCGTAACAGCTGAGGGCTGTATCTAAACATAGAATAATAAAACGCTTCTACAACCAGATGCTATTCGAGCTGTTATGAGAGCTTCGACAGAGGCAGTAAGCCAGGGCCACTCCCGATGACCGTGGGTGCCCAGGTTGCCGCAGAGTCTCTCCCTCCTCCTCCCTCACACTCCCACCACCTTCCCCATACTCAACCCCGCTTTCTAAAATGCCCCCATTCCCCCGCGTCTGCTATCGCCGGCCATTCATTCGCGTTACGGTATCGTAACCGTTCTGTGAGGCTTTTAAAGCGTTTGCTTTTCTGAGCATCGTTTCTCAGTTTCGTTCTGTCGTTGTCGCCGTCCGCAGCACAATGTTGGCAGCTTGCCAAGAAGCTGCGCGTCGAGAGTATCACGGCGTGTTCATCTTTTGACGGGAGCTCCGGCGGGGGTGATTGGCTCGCGAAAATGGCAGAGCGCCAAGGGACTGTGCGCCCTTGACGGGAGCTCCGGCGGCCTTGCTCGGCGCGCTTCTGCGTGCCCGGTTGCACCTGTGTTTGCTTACGATCTGTTGCAATCGACGATTCTGAACAAGCTTTCTTGCTGCTCGAAACCGGACAACGTGTTTTGATGAAGCGATTTAGATCAAGATCTTCAGTTCCGATTTGACCCCGACAGTATGGCCCCTAGATTCCCTAGACATCTTTCACCTTCGCAAAATCGAAGAGCTGTTCCGGATCGCCGGTTGAAATACTCTATTATAAAGCCGGCCTGCGGTCTAGCATCAGAGCGGAGCGTAGTAGTACAAACTTGAACGCTACAAAGCCACCCCGCCGGGGTCCGTCACTACATCTAGAGGAACGCTCGTCGACCTCGCATTCTTCCAAAAGAAAGATTTAATCCTTGATATTCAGCATATAACGACTCACTTTGGTGACCAAAATGCCGTCAGTGCTATATTAAAATGAATTAAGCCGTCAAAACTGAAGATGCCTGCGAAATAAATTTGCTCTCAGACCACAGCTAACGCTTAAATATTCGCGTTGAGCTTTGGTAACAGTCCTGTGTCATGGAATAACATGACAAATACGCACTACAATAATACACGATGTCATAATACAATTGAAGAACGCGTTGATACTACACAAACAGCTGCCGAGCTAACAGTACGTCGATAGAAAATGGTAAAAAAAAACAGAATTGTTAGGTGGAGCGTTCCATTCGGGAATTGTCCTTGGAACAAATGACAATATATGTTGGTGCACGCAAAAGTAGGTTTAAAATTAAAGGTCTGCTTAGGGCGCGAGGCTCGTGTCGAATCTTCAGCGATGTAGTTTACGGGTCAGATACTAAGTTTGGAAAAGTATAATAGATGGGAAAAGTTGAAAGGGGCTTTCTTCTTTCTTCAAATGATTCTAAATTTGCAATCTTCAACATGGTGGAAGGAGAGTCTTGGCGCCTGTACCGACTGAAGATGAAGCGGGCCGGAAGACGGTGGATTTTTTAAGTTTTTCTGTGTCGTCTGTGGGGTAGGGGTCTCATGCAATGCAGGCATATTTGTAGCTGGGCCTTACAGTGATTGCATATACCGTCAGTCGTAATGCACTAGGGCAACTTACCGAAACTAAAGAAATAAAGAAGTCCGTGCTTTTTGCGGGCGGAGGAACATTTTTTATCGGTTTGTTGCGTCCACTTTTTAGCCAGGAGGGTATTGTGATACCTATATATTTAAATTTTTTACATATCTCATTTAAATTTATTTTGTTGCAAGTGAATTAAATTACTTAATTTTTGCTTGTGCAGAGAGTGACTGTTTTATAAATGTAATAACCGTTTCACATTTATCACAATATTTTGCTAGTAGTTGCAGGTTTTAGTTAAAACAAGCTGATCATTCACAGAATTGATGGGGTTAAAAATAATACACTCAACAGCAAACAGCTTAATAGACACAGATGATTTAAGAGCTTGTGCGAGGTCATATATATAAATATTTAACAGTACTGGACAGAAAACCGATCCCCGAGGTACACCTGAGCAAACCTCTAAAAAACTCAAATTGGCTGTATCGACGTCGACGAACTGTTTCTGTTTGGTGAATATTGAGTTACCCAAATAATTATCTGATGCGGAGGGTTTATAATTTTTATTTTTGATATTAGTTTTTATGAAGGACCCTATCAAAATCTTTGGAGTAGTCTAAAAAAGCATATCGACCTGAACACAACCATCAAACACTTTGGCAAGTTCATCTGCAGTGACCATCAGCTGCGCTGTAGCTGAGCATCCTCGTCGGAAGGCATGTTGAGCGTTTGTTGTTATTCTTGATGATTATTCCCGAAATACACCGCCTACCTTGCCATTTGCTCCTCCGAGCAGACCTTTGCGCTGGGATCGTAGTACCACGGTCTGGTTGCGTACGCAACAAGATATCTGGTGAGCATGACGTGTTTTTTGTTTCTTCAAAATGATAATTATGAAAAAAAAATGGGTCCGAGGTTCAAAGGTACAAGATTGGACTTGGAAAATCCAAACAGAGTCGAACGCCGGCTCTACTTTTGAGGATGACTTATTTTTGCCCTGTTGCAAGGTTACAAACTAATGAAGCGATTTTAGCCGAGTCTCCGTGCAGGTTAGCTGAAATCCGAATGAACCTGTGCCGCCAGGTCGGCTCTTGACTTATCGATTACTATTTTTGTTCAAAAGCTATCCAGATTATTGCGGATGGTTAAAAGACTGTGAAGTGGGGTGCATAAGCTCCGCCACCGCCTTCAATTTTGACGCTGAAAAGAAGAACAAGGCCAGCTAGGTACGTGTGGTAACTTAAAAGATTGCAATCTGAAAATGCCAGGAAAAACTCTTAGGCGATCGTTGGTGGTCCGTTTGAACGCGTTAGCAGCCAAACTTTCCTTACATCTGAGGTAAAACACGAAAGTTCATTATATCTGAGGTGGCATTCTTAGGTTCGGTATATCCGTGGTTAACACACCAAGGTTCGTTATATCCGATATGGCATAGTAAGCTTCATTATATTCGAGGTTGTTCGTGTTCGTATAGGTAGTATACGAAGTTTGTCGTAGCTCGGTGGGCAGGTTGGCATCTGACACTGGCTCCTGACAGACGGAAGTCACCATTTTCTCTTGGACCGACCCCTGATACAGACGGCGACAGCCTGTCTGGATTAGCAACGTCGACAGCAAGTCTCGCAAGCTGGAAGCCAACACTATGCTTCTTCGGGGTGGCTCCGAGCCTGCGTCGCCCGGTTGGATTCTGGGAACCCGAGGGGGCGGATACCTGACAGACGCCGCCGCAGCGAACGAGCGGCATTTATCCTCCCCAATTGTCGTGACTAAGTTGGGGGAACCAAAGCGGCCTCGTTTCCGGTGTAAGACAGTGTGCCGAACACAGCTGTGGGCTAGAGGTCATCGTCCGAAATCTTCGCAGGTATCGCAAAGGACGATGCGACCCTTTTCGGCTTCTGGACCCGACCGTGCGATCTTGTCCGGCGCGTCGGCTGGCATCTAAAGAACAGGTGTCAGCAGCGCGTGCGAACCTTCGGCTGGCCAGACAACAACACCCTCCGCAGTCGACGTGGACCCGACGACATCCGCCTCTCTCCCAGGCTCGACATGTGACGGGGGCGTGTCCCTATGTGCGGTGGTGTGAGTTTGTGTGACTGAAAGTTTCAGGCCACTCCCACCCCGGCGAGGGCGTCCTCAACCTGGGGAATCGTGGGACGGAGAACGGGATTAAATTCGACAGTGAGTGCAGTGAAGATCATCCTACATTATGATCCTCCCTTAAGATCATCCTCCCTTAAGATCCTCCGTTTGGAGAGATCCCCACTTTTGATTCTCGTGCTTGTATAAATGTAAATAAACCCTACTGTACAGTTTCCCTCCTAAACGGAGTCCGACAACGTAATTCGCAGACGGGACCTGCGGTGCTGAACGAGTCAGCCTACTCAAGGGCACCATCCGTCTCCAACTCTGGTGGCACCGGTGGCGTTTAAGCGCAATCTCCAACACTGGTGGCCTACGATGGGCTTGGACTCCCATCCATAACACCCCTTAAATGCTAATCGTTAATTTTTATTTTGCGTAAACGTGCTGCGGTCCACAGAAGACATTTTGAGGAAACTTTATTATATGTCGCCTAGGCGGTGCTTCGCAACAAAAAGCATTCTTCAAACCCTGCTTACTGGCCGCAAGGGCGAGTACGAAAGAGTGCCGCTTAGAACTGATATCATCCACCATCACGCCGCTGTCTTGTTACGAAACACCTTTTTATGAGGATCACAAAGCACCAGAAGGGACACGGTATAAAGCACGTGACGTCGGTACACGCAGCCTCCCCGCCATGACCGCCAGGTTCCGAAAGATTCCTGAATCAGTCAGTTGATCAATAATAGACCCCCTTGGAGCTATTAATAGCAAACGAGCAGCACTTTGCTTGTTCGCGGTGTGAAAGAGCGCCAAATGGACACTATTTAAAGACTGTGGCTACAGGATGGAGGGAACACAGGGGCCGTACCTCGCAGTTATTGTTTCTTCATTCAATCAGTGTTCATCTTTTGCCATTTCTCTTACGCGTCTTTGATATCGAAACTTGCGACTGCCATTGCTTGAGTGCTTAAGTTTTGGTGCCACAAGTAGTTGTTAGCAATGATTAAGAGACGCGACAATAGATCGGGCAAAGTAATTGTTGTCATATACAGACGCAGAATATTGGGTTTTCTTTTATGTGCCTTATTGACGTGGTCTGGTATTGTGTTTAAGAAAACTGCGCCACCTTTTCTCATTACCAGTAGTTTCTTGGGATCACGGTTAAAGCCTGGTCGCAATGTTTTGTATATTTCACACACTCTCACTCAAGTTTGCGCATCTAATTTTCTTTGGTTAAACCTTGAGATTAAAAATAAGAATGTTTACGCTTAAGAAAACTGAAAATTCTTATCTGGTGCGTTCTGAGACGACTGTCCAGAGTACAATTTTTGTTATACTTCTTGGGCTCTGGGTGTTTCGCCACCATGCTTCGACATGGGTGGAGTGAACCTGGACATTGCGTGATGTTGTATCGTTGTCCATCTCGTCGATGTAATATGATTGTCACTGAATTTAATATGAAGTCATCAGACGCCTCTCGCAAATCGATCCCCTTCCACATATTGCTGGAGGCAACACTGTGCAAATATCTTATGCAACGAAGCCATGCACTTCGGCTGACACGATGTTTAGTCACATAGTATCTCCGTTTTGAAAAATTTGCTGCCAGAGCAGCCTATGTGGCTACTACAGACTCGCGTCTCCACCGTATGAAGTGGACCTTCTTTAGCACCGCCGGCTGTTCGGGCAGACGTCATAGAAGCAGATTCCGTTTCCGGTGGTTTGCACAAGGACGGTGGTTTCGTGTGGAGCGACAGAAAAATCGCGCTTCTTAAGTGTCGCGCCTTCACGCACCCAGAATCAAAATTATGACGCCCTCCAGAGTTTAAGCCCCGAATTCTCGAAACGTGCCAAGCATGAGCAGACAATTCTGCAGCCCTCCACTGCGTCTTCTCAGTCGTGTAAACACAAACAACGCACGAAGATCGTCGCAGTGTAGCGACGATGTCTATTTGATTCTTTTGCAATACCACGCCGAGAAAAGCACAAAAGGGCGGCATTCAATTTCCGCTTGAAGGCTTCCGCCAAAATCTCAGAAAAGCAGATGGTGAATTGTGCCCCCCCCCCCCCCCCCATGCCCCAAATCCTTTATCTTTATATTTGTGGTCGGGAGTTTGCTTTGTTTCATTTTACAAAGTGAGGCAAGCAGTCTTATTGAATCGGGCGCTTGTGGAAGGCCGTAGACGGGACGTGGCTTTTTCGTCGCTCAATTGTTAGCGGTTCGGCGAAGCGCAGAGCGATTAGAAAGAAGGCCCTGAGGATCGAAGGAAAAAAATGAAAGAAGAACAATGAGCACTGCACGTGTACCCGGGAGCACAATCAATTCCATTCGCCGAAATGAACTCCTACACTTTGCGCATCCATTCCGAAAAAAAAAAAAAAGACTGACAACGCTGATTGGCATGTCGGAGCAGCAAAGACGGTAAGGCTTAGTTACAGCTTGTGCGAGCTGCGCTCGTCGGCTCCGTTATGTGGTTTCAACGTGTTGGCTTGAAATTGGGCTCTCACGTTTTATCTCTTTCGCCGAATGTTTTTTGTTCCGTCGCCTATCTCCCTTTCCATGGAGGCAAAACAAAAAATGCCCCGTGTGCTGTGCGATGTCAGCGCATGTCAGCGCACTACGGCACCCGCTCTTTTTTCTTTCACTACCACTTTTTTCTCTTCCCTCATGAAGCTGTTGAGGTGTCTGCAGAGAAGTGAGGAAGTTACTACGCCATTTTCTTTGCTCAAAAAGCAATGGAATTAAAAAAAATAGCAAGTTTTAAGGCAGCGCTGTGTTCGTCCATCTGTTTTTTTTTTGTCTGCGTATTGGTGTGCCGCAAGAAATAAAACACTGGAAAGCTAACTAACCCAATACAGCGAGATTCTAAACTTCATAAGAGCTGGACCTGACCAGGGACATTCTGACCGAGACCACAAGCTCGGCTCACCATCATTACCATATTAACACTTGGCGTTATCGTCGCGGACAGAAAGGTCATCGTGAGCGCCGTTACATTCATTTCAATACAAAGGCCTCCGGCACTGACCCCTGGTTAACACAGTGTTTCCAGCTCCGGCCGCACTATTCCAGCAAACCAGAGGTGAATATATCCTGACCTCATCTCCCCACATCACTGCCTAGCGCCCCCGTACACGATTCTTTCTTTCTTTCTTTCTTTCTTTCTTTCTTTCTTTCTTTCTTTCTTTCTTTCTTTCTTTCTTTCTTTCTTTCTTTCTTTCTTTCTTTCTTTCTTTCTTTCTTTCTTTCTTTCTTTCTTTCTTTCTTTCTTTCTTTCTTTCTTTCTTTCTTTCTTTCTTTCTTTCTTTCTTTCTTTCTTTCTTTCTTTTCTCTCTTGCTTTCTCTCTTTTTTTCTTTTCCTTCCTTTCTTCCTTTTTTCTTTCTCATTCGTCTTGTTACCGTAACCCAGCTTCAGCTATCTGTCGTTCGCATGTCGTGTCGAGCGCCTCTTGATTTAGGCAATGGTACCGACTGCCTTGGTTATTATTAAAAAAGTAAGTCTAAAAATATGTTACATTTTTAGCAAGAAAATTAAAAAAAATTAAAGGTGTGCTGCCACTCTTCAGATTTCTTCCCCAGGGCTCGTACGTGTGAAGCTGAAGGGATAAATGTCGGGACGGTGCCACAGGGGCCTGCAGATAGTTCTGTGGAATTGTTTCAGGCACGTGTAGCTCCAGTCTTACTTTACCTAATTTACTGTCCCTAAATACACTCTGCACCACAACGTTCCACAGACAGGCTTTTATTTAGCCGACAATGGGTAACAAAACTGTCGGCTTACAGTCACCTACGGATCTTCTAGCTGACGCCAGAAGAGCGACTGTCACGCCCATTTTCTGGCAGGTTCGTTATGGTACTTGGGTTGGCTGCTGCTGCTGGCGGAGAAGCGAGTTCATTGCAGTTTCAAGGAAAAAGGATGGACGTTGTGTGACTTCACCTATTTGCGAACGATCTCTGTAGATTCGTAACCCTCACCCTTCTGAATATATTCATAGTTGCGCCCTTGTGGCTCTGCGTTAACATTACACGACTGCTCGATTTCTTCGTGGCGGAATCCGGCTAGTAATTTGTTTACAAGCTTCTGTGTGAACTTGATCAGAGTGGCTGTTCGGGCGAGTTGGTTGTCTTCGTGTTGTCTTGTTGTCTTCTTGCTGTCTACGTGTTGGCGTGTTGTCTTCATGTTCCTCCTCGTTTGCAAGCGCTAAAAGTTTCATCGTTCTGTGTGAAGCATTGGCAGGATTTTTTTTCTTTGTCAGCTGCTTTTTTCGTATCAGCCGTTAAACCTCATCAATAATTAGTGCGCTAGCACTAAGCCCACCACGGACTGATTTCGCCGATCTTTGTCTGAAGTCCGCTTGACCAGGCAACCTGCCCATGTGCATATATAGGTCCCCACGTGTAATTTGCATCTGGTTACACCCTTGAATATGGTTACTACGCAGTTAGGTGTTTTCCCCCTTCCACGGTGGGCAGGTTGTAATGACGTCACAAGATCACGAGACCTAGGTGGCAGGTACGTCACCTGCTTTCTCGATCACAACGCCGCCGCCGACGACGCCTGATTTTGTACAGAACGGGAGGTGTGACTGTGATAAACATTGTGTCATGTATCTGCTTAATCCTAGCTATGCAAACACGCACAACACATAGAATGCACTTCATATACCACTTTAATCAAACAACAATATCATGAATAACAAAGCATAACAACGATAAACAATGCAAAACAACGGCCACACAGTGCTCGCCGCCTAATTCGCATTTGGCCTTACTACACAAACAAAACGTCGTTTTTTGTTATGGAGCGGTATTTTTAGAAAATAATTCATAAACAGAGCAAGAGACGACGACGATAAATACATAAACGCTAAAGAGACGCCTACTACAAACTGATTCTGCTTATATTCGTTTGCGTTCAAAGATCCCTGGTGCCTGGCGGAGGAGGCTTACTCCAAGACCTTCTCTGCGCTCATGGCACAGGAGGGCAGGCAAGGGGAGACCCTCCATCTGGCTGAGCCCCTGCCCCGAGGTCCATGTCGGTGTAAATAAAGTCTTCTCTCTCTCTTGCGTTCATTTTTCCACTATTTTCACAATGCAACAACACGTCCAATTCCCGCTCCTCATCGAGCTGTTTTTAGGTCTTTTTGAAAAGACAGCGCTTTTTATTCCCCAATTGTTTCTTTTTTTGCATATCTGAATTCAATGTTGCTGGAAATTACCGCGTTTAAAAAGCCCTTACATAGCACCCCTGAAAAAAATAAAACAAGGCCCCTTGCGTTCTCATTCAGCAGAGTGGCTGCCGTGACTCCTTGGCACTACCGCCGCACAAATGCAATGTCGTGTACTGAATCGCGAATTCGCAAGCGCGTGTCGGACAGGCATAATATTTGAGACGTTTCAAGAATGCAAACATAGTGGGGGTAGCAGGTCCGCACGCCAATCGCTGCCAGGTGCTCCTGAATTCATACAGGATGACGCGCACAACCACGTGCTTTATTTCTGAGTGCAGCTATTCCAATGCAGGGGAAAAATTACGCAAGCTGAGGAAACAGGTTAAACAACCAGTTTCTTTTTCTTTAAAAAAACCTCGCCTTCGAAGTGGCGCTTCATACTTTCAGAATCTGTTCTAGGATGAACTTGGTTGTTCTTCACGAAGAGACGTCTCATAGGTGTACTGGGAAATCAGAAGAGAGAGAGAAACTTTGTTATTATAAAGGTATTCGAAGCATGCCTCTGGGCACCCACACGACCACACTGTGTGTTGACACACTGTGTCAAGTGTTTATGTTCCTAAGGTCCATAACACTGGCGGCCAGGCCGGTGGGGATGGTCTCCCAGTTCTTGAGGTACTCTAGGCCCCGCGGGGAGGATCCGGCGGGCAGAGGAAGAGGATATGAAGGGAAGAGGCGAAGGATTCTGGGCATAGGGCGCAGGCAGGGGCGAGGAAGGAGAGATGATAATAGGACAGGGTAACGGAAAAGTGTGTGCCTGTAGTCCGCTCCACAGTGTTGGGCGTTTTTTATCTAGGGAGCGGTGGGGTGGGGTATAGAGATGGCGCGAGTCTCTGTAGGCATGCGTCAGCTCGCTGAATGAGTGCGTGAGCTCCTTCGTGAATCTCCGATCCGAAGCCACCTGAGCCCGGTGTAGAGAGCCTCGGGCTAAAAGGTTGGCGGCCTCGTTTCCGGGATTCTGGGAGTGCGCAGGAACCCATATCAGCTCCACTTAGCGGGGTGGGGTGCATCGGGCGAGCTCAATATGTCAAAAGCAGGGACATGGACTTCGACTCGCGCAAAATTTATAATTGCAGTTTTAGAGTATGTTAAAATGATGCGAGCTTCAGTGAGGATGAAGCAGTTGCAATGGCGGCTTTCTCTGCAGCCTCTAGGGAGATGTCTGGGGGTAGAGGTAGTGTGATGAGGGTGGATGAGGAGGAGTCTACCACGGCTGCGGTCGCCTCGTCACCCGTGCAGGCAGCGCCAACCGCGCTGGGAGCCGTACTCTCGGTGGAGTGCCTTCGCTCGGGCTCTGCGGCGCGACTTATGGTGGGAAGGGTGTATAGTTCTCGGCAGCGGCTTGATGAGCAGCTCTCGGTGAAGGGGTTGAGGAATGGGGAGGAGGGTTGGGTCGTTGGCCGGTATTCTTATTCCGACGGAGTCCATGATATACTGGCCTGTGGAGGTTTGTGTAAGCCTTAAGTATTGGGCCCGTCGGGGGGCCTCCACGAGTTCCCCGATCATGTTGTGGAAGCCCAGGCCTAGTAATCTGTCTGTGGATGTGTTGAGAGGACGGCGAAGTGTGGCCTTGAATGCCTTGCGGATCAAGACATCCAAATAATTTCTATCGTGTTTAGATAGTTGTAGATATGAGGTAGTGTGGAGGTCACGGTCGAGGACGAAGTCATGAATGAGACGAGAAGAGGTCACGCTCCTTGATGACTTTAAGATGGCCCGAAACTCTGTGGAGTTTCTTGGGGGTGGTGGTGTTTTTGCCATCGTTCTGGATGCGTGGGACCAATACGCGGAGAGTGTCAACCTCCGGTACCGGGTATCGTTAAGTTCAATGGTAATGTGGAAAGGGCGGTTCTTGGGGTGTATGAGAAGCAGTTCGGACTTCTCTGGGGGAACAAGAAAGCCCGATGCTACGTGTGTAATTTTGGGCGAGGGTGGCTGCTTCCTGTAAGGTTTTCTCTATGCCGGCGTCACTGCCGTTGGTGGTCCCTAGCATGATGACGTCAGCGGTGTGCTTGAGGTGGGGAATAGCTTACAATTTTAGGGCGAGGGGGTTTGGGGTAAAATTAAACAGGAAGGGGGAGAGGATAGACCCTTGAGGGGGGCCGATACTCTGAAGCGTGTAGGAGGGAGAATAGAGAGGGCCGAAGTGTATCTCAGCAATGCGATCAGTGAGGAATGCTTGAATGTATTTGCACGTGCGCGCACCCACATTTGATGGGGATGGGGCAGACATAATTGCCTGATGTTCAATGCAATAAAAAGCTTTAGAGATATCCGAAGCTAAGACTGCCTTGGTGTGACCCGGAAAAAGCGGGTCGACAATATCGCGTGTGAGTTAGAAAACTCTTTCGAAAACTTTTGCTTCCGTATACTCATAAGGGCGGGAAGCCTGCGTTTCACCGACACTTTTACCACAGTTGTCCCAACCGGCGACAGCAGCACCACTTCATCTTGCTTACATCCCAAATCGGTGTTGGTGTTATAGACCGGAATCCTGAGCCGTTCTCTGGCGCGGCCATTTCCCGCCGACTGGCGCGCCGCGGTGCGGACGTTTCTTTGAGGACTGCGGTGCTGCGGCAGCTCCACGGCCGCGCCTGCATGTAGCCGCGATTACCTGCCGTTCGGGCGCCAAAAAAAGCATTGCCGAGCATACTTCCACAGAGCGCTTGTGTTGCAGGATCAACTGATGCGTTAAATATGATACTTAGTTTGACATTCGCGTTAATTGTGCCGGCGCTTATCACGCGCTCGCGCTTATATCGCTGTTGTCTTGGTGCTGCATTGCAGAGAAAACATTTTTTGGTCAATATCAAGAAATATAGTACATGGCTAGCATGCAGTTTCAATTCCAATGCGCTCTCAATCATTTCTGCCGGCCATAAAGGCAATCCCATAAATAGGGCTTAGTTGTCGCATCAACATATAATCGTTGTGAGCTCAACAGAGTCACACGGCTAACAGAAATTAATTTTTGTCATGGTTTATGCTATCTGGCGAATAGAAACTTATTTTCGCATACTTTATTAAAGCTTGAATAAATATTAGTAGAGAAACCAGATTTTACGACTTCTGCGGACCGAAGTCGTGTTTAATTTATTCGGAAGCTCTCGGCGCGTGCGACAGCATCGCACAGCCATTAGTGCCATATAATATAATAAAATCTTGCATATTTTTCTGTGATTCAGGCAAATACCAACAGCAGAAAGATACTACGGTCAGCCCTTTACCCCTCCGGTCCCTGTGACATAAGTGCGGAAATAGCAACTTAAAGTGGCAGCGGTCGTGCTTACATTCCCGTACACGAACTGTATTTAATGGGAAGGATAGCAAGGTCAGTCCACGGAAGGCGAAGACGTAATGGCGATTGAAAGCACGCTCTTCGCCCCAACAACATTCAGTCTGCAGCTGGCGGATCCGGTTACCGCTTGCACATCAATGCACCATCGAGTGAAATCAATAAATCTACATTCTGATGCATAAAATTATGGAGTATGTGGGATATATGGACATATATATGTATAATGATATAGCTCACAACTGAGCACGGCTACCACGGTCTGGGATGTGCCACGCCTTTTCTGAAGTTACATATCATGCATGCATCCTTTCTCGACGAAGCGATAATTCTTTGCACATTTTAGAGCTTCAGCGCTACATCTCGGGATACTACTTCCGATTGCGATGCGAATGAGACAGTGACCTTTGATGCCTCGCGAGATCAAAACGATCTTAATTTCGTGGTGGCATGGGCCAAAGTATAGAAGTATGACCACGGGATCATATGACAATGACCATTGGGTACCTGACGTTGACCTTTCACCTTTGACACTTGATTTGAGACAGTGGATACCATGCTTAACAGAACTTTTGCTCGTATAACTGGGTTGAAGCCTGTTTGAACTCCTGCCCTACGTCTTCCACGGACGGTTAGCATGGAACGTCTCCTGACCATGGTACTCACCCGCCGCGGTGGCTAATTGGTTAGGGCGCTCGGCTACTGATGCGAGTACACGGGTTCGAACGCAACCGCGGCGGCCGCGTTTCTAAGGAGGCGAAACGCAAAGGTGCCCGTGTGCTGTGCGAGGTCAGTGCACGCTTTAAAGATCTTCAGGTGGTTGAAATTATTCCGAAGCCCTCTACTACGGCACCTCTTTCTTCCTGTCTTCTCTCAGTCTCTCCTTTATCCCTTTACTTACGACGCGGTTCAGGTGCCCGCCGAGAGGTGAGACAGATACTGCGCCATTTCATTTCCCCAGCAACTAATTTTCTATTTCCACTGGTACCCACACTACCGTGATCGAATTAATAGAGGCTCAACGCACCAACCAGTTAGTCCGCCTGAGTCGCACGGAAACAGGACGACGCCTGCTGCGACAGCTCCGTCTCAATCCACCAATTCCCACCCCAGCAAGTCCTACACCTTACATGATTTCTCTGCACACGCAGGATCACATATATCAGAAGCCCCTACCGCGCGATATGAGCGCTAGCCTCCATCAGGGTAGGCGGCAATCTCGATCGAGCTATTACACCAAAACATACAGCAACCGTTCCAATATCCTTTATGTTGACGCGGTAGAAAACTGTAAAGTAGGATTTTTCACGGCAGTCCCAGCCTATGAAAACGGCACAATGGGGCCGCCTCCACTATCCGAACTAACTAGCCTACAGAGGCGAAAGGAGCCGCCATCCCACTTGCGCTGGCCCACTCCACCACTGATAATAACATTGAAGAGCGGTTTATTGTAGAGCTGAAAGGGCTGGCGGCGTAACCGTTGCACAAACTGACCCAGCAGCAGCGGCACCAGAACACACTTCCAGAGCGAGCTCGAGCTCTCCAACGCGCGCGGCAGCCGGTTGCCGAGGCTGGCCGAACCTCTTCATCGTCGACGATGGTGGCGCAATATCGTCGTCTTCATTGCAACTGTTCCGGTGACAGGAGGGATCCATCTTGGCGACTCAGGGCGAAGAGATGAAAAGGGGTTATAGTACGGCTTTAGCCGGGTGACATGAACAATTTCGCGGCCTCCACAGCGATGATCCGAAGAGGGGGTCACTGGCTCGACGGTATAGTTCATAGGTGACGTGCGCTCCAAAACACGGTATGGGCCGAGGTACTTAACTGCGAACTTGGAGGCAGCCGGCACAGACAACCAGACGAGCGAGTCAGTGGGAAAGTCATGGGCGGACTGGCCGCGGGCACTCGCGTATATGCGGAGGACTTGAGTGGTACTCGTCAACGAGCGAGCCAGCTGGCGGCACTGCTCGGCATGACGGGCAACGGCAGAGAGAAAAGTGCATTCCAAGCTGTCGGGGTTGTACGGAGGGATGGTATCCAGGAGACAAGATGGTTCACGGCCATATAAAAGAAAGAACGGAGAAAAACCGGTTGTGGCTTGAGAGGAATTATTGTAAGCATAAGTGACGAATGGAAGTACTTGATCCCAATTGGAGGCGTCGGAGGAAATGTACATGGCAAGCGTGTCTCCTAGAGTGCGGTTGAAGCGTTCAGTGAGGCCGTTCGTTTGGGGATGGTAGGCAGAGGTCTTACGATGAACGGTGTGGAACGCATCCAGCAGCTCGTGAACGACGTCAGATAAGAAAACACGGCCGCGGTCGCGGAGAAGTTCCCGAGGGGCGCCGTGACGCAGGATGAAATGATGGAGGAGGAAGGATGCGACGTCGCGAGCGCTAGCAGAGGGCAGAGCTGTAGTCACCGAATATCTAGTGAGGTGGTCCACGGCAACTATAATCCAACGATTCTCGGCAGGCGTGGACGGCACGGGACCATACAGATCGATGCCCACGCGATCGAAGGGGCGAGCTGGACAAGGCAATGTCTGTAACGGGCCGGGGGAGGGGCGACGAGAGGACTTGCGCTGCTGACCGGCAATGTAGGAGCGTATATAACGGCGAACAAAATTTTACATTCCAAGGCAGTAGTATCGCTGGCGCAGACGTTCGTAGGTTTTCAGCAATCCTGCATGAGCGCTTTGTGGGTCGGAATGGTGATGCGCACAAACTTCAGAGCGAAGCTGGCGAGGAATAACCACGAGCCATTTGCGGCCATCCGGGTGGTAGTTGCGGCGATATAGTAGAGAGTCGCGAATCGTGAAATGAGAAGCTTGACGACGAAGGGCCCGAGGTAACGAAGCCGTAGTCGGCGCATTGAGGGCATCTAGGAGCGAAGAAATCCATGGAACTCGACGCTGTTCCATGGGGAGGTCCGTGTCAGTGAGCGCGGCCAGCGCCGAGACGGACAAGGACGAAGAAGGCTTAGGAGATGGCTTAGGAGATGGGGATTGGCCATCTCTTAGGAGATGGCCAATCCCCAGCGTGGGTATGTGCCATATACCTGGGGTGAAGAAGAAGAAGAAGAAGATGGCAGAGGTGAGCCATATTACTTGTGCCATATTACTTGAGGAGAAGAAGAAGAAGAAGAAGAAGAAGAAGAAGAGGAAGAAGAAGAAGAAGAAGAAGAAGAAGCAGAAGAAGAAGAAGAAGAAGAAGAAGAGCGTGACAAGGCGTCAGCGTCGGAATGTTTACGGCCCGACCTATATACGACGTTAATGTCGTATTCCTGAAGACGAAGGGCCCAGCGGCCGAGGCGTCCAGAAGGGTCTTTGAGAAAGCCAACCAGCAGAGGGCATGGTGGTCAGTAACGACGTCGATGGGGCGGCTATAAAGGTAAGGACGAAGTTTTGTGAGTGCCCAGACTATGGCGAGGCACTACTTTTCCGTAACGGTGTAATTAGATTCAGCTTTCGTGAGCGTACGACTGGCGTAAGCAACAACGTATTCGGAAAAGACGACCTTACGCTGTGCAAGGACGGCTCCGAGGCCTACGCCGCTGAAGTCGGTGTGCAACTCCGTTGGCGCACTGGTGTCGTAATGGCACAGGATTGGTGGTGAAGTCAGAAGACGACGGAGGGTAGTGAAAGCAGCGTCGCAGGGTGAGTTCCAAGCAGACAGATCGGCGGGCCCATTCTGAAGCTTCGTAAGCGAGGCGATGATAAAGGCGAAGTTGCGAACAAAGCGTCGAAAATATGAGTATAGGCCCACGAAGCTGCGGAGCTTCTTAACAGAAGTCGGTTTGGGAAAGTTTGTGACAGCACGAAGCTTTTCCGGATCAGGCAGGATGCCATTTTTGGAGACGACATGGCCGAGTATGGTCAGTTGGCGGGCACCAAATCGACATTTCTTGAGGTTGAGTTGGAGACCAGCGTCGGTGAGACAGCGCAGTATCTTGTGCAAGCGCTCGAGATGCGTCGGAAAATCAGGGGAAAAAACGACAACATCGTCTCAATAGTATAGACAAATGTGCCATTTGAGGCCACGCAAGATGTTGTCCATCATGCGCTCAAACGTTGTTGAAGCGTTACAGAGGCCGAATTGCATCAATTTGAATTCATAGAGGCCGTCAGGGGTGACAAAAGCTATTTTTGGGCGGTCAGTAGCCAGCGACCTGGACCAAGCTCACCGCGAGAAGCCCCTTGCTCTGCTTCACAAGCTCCGCTCTTCCTTCGATCACCAGACAACTTCTTTGGCCCGCGCGACCTCCGTCATTCACCGCATTGATACAGGCCGAAATTATTCCGGAGCCGTCCACTACGGCACCTCTTTCTTCCTTTATTCTCTTGCTCCTCCTTTATCCCTTCTCTTACTGCGCGATTCAGGTGTCAGCCGCAATGTGAGACAGATACTGCGCCATTACCTTTCCCCCCAAACTAATTTTATTTTATTTTTAACTATAAGACGACGCGACAATATGCATGTTACTGGCTGTTGTGGGGAGCAACTCGCACTATTTTTGTAGCGATAGCTACATTATGCTAGCATTTCGAGTGTTCAGCGTGGCGGCGCAGCCACGTGATCAGGTGGTAGGTCACGTGGTGCGGAGCAGTTGGCGGCGGCGGGGTTCGTTGGCGAAACCGAGCGGGGGAAGGGGAGTGGAGTGGGAAAGTGAATCACGTCCAGGAACGAAGATGGGAAAGGAACGCCCAGAGAAACGGAGCGGCGAAAGACTGACTTTGCAATTCGACCCGGGTTAGAACCTGACCGCTGCGGCTGTGTTTTTATGGAGGAAAAACGCTAAGGCACCCGTGTGATGTGCGATGTCATTGCAAGTTAATGATTTCCAGGTGGTCGAAATTATTCCGGAGCCCTCCACTACGGCATCTTTCTTCCTTTCTTCTCTCAGTCCAACTTTTATCCCTTCCCTTACGGCGCGGTGGAGGTGTCCGTCGAGATGTGAGGCAGATACTGAGCCATTTCCTTTCTCCAAAACCAATTTTCATTTCATTTTCATTTTCAGGTGCTAGATCGGAAAGCCTAGGCCGGCAGGCTTCGATATTGGTACTCCGAGGTCGAGGCTCCTGTGGTGGTGACAAAACGCGTGGCTCGCCAGGGTCCCGACATGCGGGCCCGGGTAAAGGGTTGCGCATCGGATCACCGCACTGGACGCCGCTGACCACATTGACGCCACTGAGTACAGCCTTCCACACCCGTGTCTAGAAAGCACAAACTGAGCATTTTGATTGCGTTGATGACAATCTCCATGCGCTTAATGGCTCTGTATAGTATTCTGACGCATATTTTTAGCAAAACACGAGAGCACGTAGGCACATATTGTCAAATGCAGTTTCCATGACCAGTCAACTGTCGGAAAACGTCGTTAACGCTCTCGGGCGAGCGTAGTTATCTGGTTGCAGAATTTTCGCGCATTTGAGCTATTAGGTGCTAATCGGTGTTCGTATTTCTCTATTTTCTTTTAGTATGGTAATCTTGAAGTTTCCAGAGGACAGGACTGTTATACTACGCATGCAGTGTTAGTAGCTGTACCAAGTATTATTACTGTCTGCACTGAATATGCGCCAAACCCTGCTTCTGAGAACTGGCTGTTTTTGCTGGGTAATGGTGCCCCTGGGTCGTCATGTGAATTAAAATTCTATTTTTGTTTCCGGTCTCTCATTTCTTATAGAAAAAGAAATAAACTTCAGAACTTTAAACAATGAGTAGAGCTTTACGTAATCGAAACTAAAAGCGATCTCACCTAATTTAGCCCTGATATAGTGTCGTATTCTCTCTATTTTCTGAACCGTATTGCCATATTTTCTCAGCAGCTGGCAAATTTTACCTGGTAGTGTGTGAGCACTGTAGACAATGGAGAGCGTTAATCATATGTGTTTTTTCGAATGGAGTCGTTTTTACTATAAGCTCTTAGAACTCACTTACGTGAAGCAACGTCAGGCTGTAACTTTGAATAATGCAACCCAACGGGCACAGGAGCTCACGATGTATGGTGATTCTGATGCTCTTGGAGCTGTGAATACTGTCGATCTCCAGGCGCCCACAACGTAGAATTGATCGTAGATCACGTGTCGTTGGAAAACTAATCAGCAGGACATGATTTCTTAAGAAAAATAAAAAAAGAAGTGAGATGCATCTAGTAATCGAAGTCTTTAAAACCTTGCTTCGTTAATGCAAAGCGTCGAAGTAGCTCTCCTGCATCTGCTTAAAAACGCCGCACGTGTACAGGCAGGGAAGGAGGGAAATATACGGGCAGGCGGGTGTGCAGTGCGAATTTTATTTTCCTCACACCAGCAACAAGGCTTGTCATCAAATTTCTGCGGAAACTCTTGCACTACGTATGGTCTCCGGCGTGGTGGGCTAAGTGAACGACAAAAAAGCACCGTACAGAGTTTGCGTTAAAGCTTATTCGAAGAACATGGCCGCTGCTGGTCAGAAAGGGAGCAACTCACTCGCATCCCTCGTAAATTGTTGTGCGTTTTATCGTAAAGGCAAAGAAAATAAAAGACGTACGTTTATTATCAGCGTTCTTCACTGCGCCAGGTTAACGAGCGCAAGTGTCAATCTAGTCTCCTTGCTTATGGGACACGAGAGGCTTAAGTTTAGCGGATACGGATAAAGTAGAAACAGCAAGAGAGCGGACGCCACACCGTTGTCGCTCGACAAAGAGCGGTGTAGTTTCTTTATGAACACCATTCACAACATCGTGAACGACGTAGCCGGAAAGGAAGAAGCTTGTCCTTCCTTCCCTGCTTCCATCTGAATCACTGACCAGAGGCTTCGGTCGGCGTACACACTCTGCCCACCTCCGCTGACTCGTGCATCTCCCGTATGACCCTACGGGAAAACCAAAAGTTGGAGCAGACACTTAAGCTCCGCCTTAAGGGCATGACGCGATAGCGTTAATGGAACAATGACGATATATGCGGAATTGGCTATTCTCTACATTAATGTTGATAGATCATTGGGAGTCCTCATACCACTCCTGGCGCAGTGGTGCAACGGTTAAGCGATGGGCCACTGCCCTGTGATGACAGGTTCTGCCACTGGAGGGACTTTTGCGACTGAGGTTGCTCTTCCGAGTAACCTCTTGCGACCAATAATTAATCTAACTGATCTGCCACGGTGGTGATATGCCACGCAGACCGATGGTCAGGTTGTGATGACGCCACAATGTCACGTGACCTCACAACGCGAACGATGACGACGACGCAGGATTTCCTCGAAAACGGGAGCCTTAGATACAAAGCCAGTAGACTCATTTCAAGCTCATGTGCGTTACCTCGAGAGTAGTCTCTCAGGTAACCAATTTCGTACGACGTTGCCTCCAGCACCGAAATCGAAACATTAAAGGTTGCGTTGACCGATAGTCTGCCGTGGTTACTTTCGACATTCCTGCCGAGAGTGACCTTTACGGGCGGAGTTCGCAGATGTGACACAATAGAAAACGGTCATTGAAACTGAAGATTGCTGATAGAATGTTGGCTTGGTTTCGACAGGAGAGTGGTAGGGAGGAATTGCATAATTTCAGGGTTCGCGCTTAAGAAAAGATGAAGGTGATCAAGCTATGCTCTGACGCAAATAAATCAAAGTAGGAATAATGCCAAGCATTCACGTTTTGCGGTTCTTTCGGACATGCATGAAAAGTGGTCCTGGCATTTTAATGCGAACTTCTGTAATACGACCTTTAGTAGATGACGACCTGTCACTGCACTAATAAAGGCAAGTAATTGCGCGCTGCCTGACACCTTGTCGAACCTCTTTCTTTGAGCCAGTAAGTCACCCACGTACTTACAATCATCGAAATGCTTAAAAATATAGAAAAAGTGGATCCAATAGAAAAAAGAGCATTGAGTGCTGAGAATGGAATGTCGTAATTTAAAACTGATGAAAGCAAGCTTTGCATAATGTCGGGTACAGCGGATCAATATTTTAAAGTCAATGGTATGCGAGTGGACAGAAAACGAAGCACGAAGAATGTCGAACAAAAAAAAAGACATTGCTGTCGTTTTTCGAGAAACGTGTTCCGAAATTAATTCCTCCGCTTAGTGCTCGCGAATCTGCCGCTTGATTTCCCGCGCTGCGCTGAAGAAATAAAACGTTTGCGAAATTTTCTTCTCAATTAATTTTTGAAGCTGAAGCTCCGTGTACAAGACCTATTTCATGCGTAGGGTAAGATTACACTTGGTTTTAAATATAAGAAGTTCAGTGCAAAAAATAACTTAATTCCCAGTCATTCTTTCGGAGCAGCACTAAGTTACTTAAAAAAAAAAGCTCAGAGTACAGCTGGAATTCAAGCCGTTCAACTCAGTATGCCTGCGTCGATGATGCCGATTAATGTAATACAAGCGCACCTTACTCACTATACGTGGCAGTTTTTTATTCTACCATGTCGTGCAGTTCTCAGAATGACCGCACGCGTCTGGTGTAGTGATGTAAATAAACGTACTCAAATCATGCTCAGGTTCACTGCGTATATATTATTCGCCATTGGCAGCAACGTGCCTTTCATCCCTGTCACGCGAATTTCGCGAAGCTGTTTTCTTACAGAAGTGTTTGCACAGTGCATTTGATTCTTCTAGGCTGATAGCAGCGCTTCAATTTACCGTGGCTACACAAAACGGCTGAATGGCTGAATGTACAGGCCATTATCTGCAGCCAATACCTTGTGTGTTTTGCCTATGTTGCAACTTAAGTACACGTTTAACCTGTCTTCACTTGCTTAAAGACTCTGTTGGTGACATTTGTATGCAGAATAGCCTTACGCTACGTAAGCTAGTCTGTGTTTTCTCTGGTACATGTCCACCCTGTAATATATGCAAGTACCTATACATGACATATATGTACTACATCGTGTATACTTTTCGGGCTTCACGCACGTATCGTTTGGTATGCAGCGGCCCACTGCTATCGGGATAAAACTGCTCTTCGTGCTAACCTAAAGTGCAAAATGAAGAAACAAATCGACGCCTCCACAGCACAAACCTGGCGTGCGGTAACTAAAACATGGCCACAACAATGCTCTGACGCGCCATAACTGCTTTCAGTCGAGCTTTTTTTTTAACGCTCTTTTAATAGAATTATTTTGTGATGCTGGTCACATTAAATCTTTTTGGATTGCCTATTTTCGCTTTATTGTACCCGGGTAATGGACACTTTGTACACTTACTCGTGTGTTGTGTCCCAATTGTGAGTGTTGAGACTACTTCTTCCTAGTTTGAGTACCTTGCTTTCAGGGGGTGTGCAAGTTCGTGAAATTTTCCTAGTCTTCTCTTGTTGTATTCTTTGTGTTCCTGTGAAAACATTTGGTGATGTACCATGCCTTGCAACTAGAATTTAGCTAGGCTTGCGCACTTGCAGTGGCATTTGTTTTCTGTCGTCTGTCAATGTAATCTTCTTGGTCGTCCGTGGTGGCACTTATTGTAGGAATAAAGGCAGGTTGTGACAACTTTACCAGTGTTTTTAAAAACAAATGAGAATGTTGTCATAGACGCAGGTTTGTATGATTTTATGCTCTGGTGTAAGGAAGTACTGTATTTACTCCTTTCACAAAAAACTGTGCACATGTTGGTAGATTTTGCAGTGAGCCCTTGACATAGAACAATATAAGAAGACTTACTGACTGATTCAACACTTATCTCATATTGGAAAAGAATGTAGACACTCCAGCGATTGTTCGCTTAACATTTAAGAGCAATCGATAACGGCTAATTTGCGCCTTTAGGTTTAAGACACCCTTTTTCTAAGCGTATCATGTGGAAGCCTATTTCTGGTTCCGGGTCTACCTGGCTGCCAGTTCAAGCGTGCTCCCATGCCTGTCAGAAGCACTCTTTCAGCGTGAGGGCGGCAGGCATGTTGAGTCGTTGCGTGTGCTCTTCATGAAAAGAATGCCTGTGACGGCAAAGTTCAGTATCCGTAAAGCGAGGTTCTAACGATATATCGGAAATTCACGTAATTAATGTACGCATTTCGACCTCCGCAGGCCACAGGGTTACCGTCAAAATTTCCAGTGTTACCGCATGCATGGTACTTTCATTCGCGGCTTTTATATTTCACTGCCAGGTTCCACAGATTTCTGCAGGACCCATTAGAAATCCAAACAGATGTCCGTCAGTCACACATCTGAAGGTGTTGTAGCAGACGTCCCTGGTACATTCCTCGTCCATTGGCACGTGTGGAGGTTCAGTGGGTAGAGAGGCAGGTTACGACCGTATCTCTTGTTTTCGTTCCTTCTTTTTACGTGCAAATGCGGTCGCAGAGTTCATTCCGTTACAGGTGATGCATTTCAACACGTGTCCAATTGGAGCCTAAAAAAGGAGCGGTGTAATTCATGCTAGGCCTAGGCTACGACAAGCAAGAACACATGTTTACTGGCCCACGTTTCGTTGCCATGAAGAAACAACTGTTTTTGAGAAAACGTAGTTTTATTCATGCGTGTGCTTTGCGCTGTCACCCAGTACGGCGACTAACGGCATGCGACAGCTAAAGCACGACACGTAATTCATGTTGGTCTTCTGTCGTCCAAGATCTCTCCCGGTTCTTCTTTAGGCGATCGCGCTGTTGGTCAGCTAACATGGTTAAATATCTCACCTGTCGCTTCCGAAGGCAATCGCGTTCTCGGCGATCGGCAGAGGCGGCACTTGTGGAAGGCTCTGCCGATGTCGACGTCGTTGTATCAGGTTGTAGTGAGCGCTTGGTAGGATATCACGGCCGGGTCACCAGTTCTGTAGCGAGGGCTCCGTCCTCTCTGCTGGATAAAAAGAGGCGTGCTGACAGCGTCGTGATTCCGAGCTGACTGATTTTATTCTTCACGAAAAAGAAAAAAATTAGAAAGGAGAGCGCGGAAGCAATGAGAGAGAGGGTGTGGAGCGACTAGACATTTTGATGATGCCGCGCCGCGCAGGTGTGAGGCATCTCAAGTTATCGACGAGCGGCACGGATGTGCGAGGCATCTCGTGTGCCCGACCAATGCCTCCTCTCCTCGTCCTCTACAAGGTGATAGCACCACGGTTAGCGAGTGAAATGTTAGAGAGGAGTCAAATGGTCGGCCCATGTGACTAATTTAACAATATTGAGCAAAAGCAGTTCCGAAAGCATTTTCAAACGAGCCGTTCATTCCGCGCGAACCCATCATTGACGCTTCAATGGTAAATGAATTGTTCTTTGGATATGGAGCAGATGGCGCCACCAGATTACCTATGCGAAAGCCGCTTGTTTTCGGTCGCTGATGCTGCATTTCCGCCGCTCGCCAAGATGCAAGACCACAATACTTCTCTCTCTGGCTAGTAGACCCACTCACGAAGCAACTGAGATTAGAGTCCTCAGACTATTTATTCACCAGAACCGTCGCGCTGACACAACCATAGCCAAGATTCGCAAGGCTGGCGATCAAGTGGGCCGCATGGTCCGCCGCGTCTCCAACAAGCGTGGGGGCCTCAGAAGTAAGGATGCGATGCGATTCGCCCATGCTTTTGTGACGAGTCTAAATCTATATTCGACTCCATACCTGCACTTGCGCAAGCATGATGAAGACATCTTGGAGGTTACTCTCCGCAAGATGATCAAAATGGCGCTCGACCTCCCGATCTCTACCTCCAATGCGAGGCTCCTTGCATTGGGGGTGGTGAACACCTGCGACATTCGCGAGGTGCACTTCACTAATCAATACACCCGTCTTGCCCAGAATGTGTCCGATCGTCGCCTTCTGGATCGATTATATACACAACACGACCCTTACAGTAAGGAAAGGGTACGAGTGCCCGAACTATGGAGAGGCGCCCTCCGTGTTCGACCTCTTCCCACCAAAATGGACAGAGAAAACTACAATGGACGTCGTCAGGCGCGGGAGACTGCCCAGCCCCGCCATTATGGCCCCAAACCCAGCGTTTTCTACGTAGACGTTGCGGGCCCACATCATTCCAGGGGAGGATGGCACACGGCCGCAGTCATTCAAAGCAAATGGAAAAGCAAATGGCGCAGTATCTGTCTCACATATCGGAGGACACTTGAACCGCGCCGTTAGGGAAGGGATAAAGGAGGGACTGAGAGAAGAAAGGAAAAAAGAAGGGCTGTAGTAGAGGGCTCCTGAATAATTTCGACCACCTGGGGATCTTTAACGTGCACTGACATCGCACAGCACATGGGCGCCTTTTGCGTTTCGCCTCCATCGAAACGCGGCTGCCGTGGTCAGGTTCGAACCCGGGTACTCCGGCTCAGTAGACGAATTTAGATTGAGGATGGGAGGCAGCCAGGGCGATTGCTACCTCCTCCGCGTAGGTCGCGCTAGGGGTCTTAAAAGTGAGGTCGTCCACCTGTCTTTCCTTGTGAATGACTGAGACTGAGGAGCGCTACAATCAAAACAAGAGGACAATACCACACAAGAACACCACGAGACACGAGCGCAAACTTTCAACTGAGTTTATTTTCGACATGGCGCATATTTATATGCATCTAATCATGGGACACACAAACATAAAAGCGTTAGAGCCAGCCAAGATATCAAAGCTATCACCTACACCATGCGAGATATAAGCTATCCCCGCAAGTCATGAATTTCACAAATGACCGGCTAAAAACAATTTTTCTTTTTTTTTTGTTAAAACCACAGACGGGTCGCTAACGAACTCAGCACCTTCCTTTTCGGAAGCCATGCAAAATGCTTCCCACAATTCTCTTGTGGTCTTGTCCTTTGATTTAAGAAGAAACGTCGTTCTATCCAGTAGAGGTTCACACTTGTGCTGCGAGGTTGCCAGGGGCACTGACCAGATAGTTGTTGTAATTGTGCTCCCGCAACCTTTGATTTAAGCACCTTCTTGTCTGGTCTACATAGGCCTTACTGCAAGACAGCGGTATTTTATGCACCGCGCCCTCAACACATGCCACAAACAAGTTCCTGTGCCTTACGCCACAAGACCATGAGTCGTGCTCTTCTTCTTGGCCGGAATTGATTTTTGCACACATGCTTTTGAGTTTCTGAGGCGCGGAAAATACAACGGGAACTCCATACTTTTTTGCCACTTTTTTTAACCTGTGCGACAAGGCATGCACATATGGCAAAACAACAGGTATCTTATCTTTTTCGTTCGCATTTGCAGGCTTCCTCTTAATGAATGTCTTCAAAACTTTTTCCGCGACCGAGACCGGCAACAGTTTTGGATATACAGCAACCTTCAGTCTTGCAGCCTGTAAGTTAACGCTTTCAAGCATCTTGTGATGGCGAGACTTTTTTAGCGCATGCTTGAAACATGCATCAGCTATGTTCCGCTTTATCAGCTTAGAGTGCGCGGAGTCGTAAGGAAGCAAGCCCTTTTCGCTCCTTGTTCTGTACTGCCAGCAAACGTTGGGGCCGATTTCAATGGCTAAGTCTAGAAATTGTAGGCGGTTGTCCGAGGGGGTTTCATATGTGAATGAGAGTCCTGGATGAGCTAGCTGGAATTCGATCAGCGTTTTTTCCACAAAATCATTAATTGCACGTCCAACCTCGGCACATATCAGAAAATCATCAAGTACCTGTAGCACGCCTTGATGGCAAGCGGAAACAGTGTGTAATGTAGGGCACGGTCGCCTCTGGCTAGAAAAATGTTGCACAGTACTGGCGCGATGTTAGAGCCAATGCATACCCCGTCCTTCTGCAAAAAAACTTCACCACCAAACTGCACGCACAGGGAAGAGAGATACAACTCAAGTAGAGCTAGGAAGTCCGAAGTGTTAATTCCACTCGCATTGATAAGCTTGACTGTTCCGTAGGTGTCCAAAGAACCTTCCACAGCCTGCAGCACGTGTCCGCGCGGAATGGTGTAAAATAGGTCCTGGACATCGATAGAGAAGCACGTCACTTTTGGGTCCTCCTTGAAGAATCGCACTACCTCATCAGAATTCCGTGTCAAGAAAAGGTAGTCCAATGGAAGCAAGTTCAAAAGCCTTTAGAGGTATCGGGACACCTCGCGTGGCCATATGCCCTGGTCTTCCACAATTGTCCGGAAGGGTGCAGCCGTTTTATGGGTTTTGACCGTGAAAAAGGGTTTTAGCGAAATCTGCTAGCTGCCTCAAACTTTTTTTCCTAGTTTCTCAAGGCCTGCTTTTTCACACAGTTTTGCAGCTTGGCTTCGTACCTTCTTCAGAATATTTTCATCATGCTTCTCCTCCTTGCGCAAGTGCTTCGAAATTGCCTCTACGGCTTTCGACTTGTACTTTGTTGCCCCTAGAACCACGAAGCAACCCGTCTTGTCTGATTGCAAAAGCCTCATGTCGTTCTCCGCCAAAAGTTTCTTGGTTTTCTTGGGAGCCATACCTGATTTCTTTTTCTTAGTCTTCTTGGTTGTGCTCTGCTTAGCGCAGAGCAGTGCATCGGCAACACACGCGGCTTTCTTTTCTGAGGGTGCGCTGTTCGCAATCGTGTGCACCATGCTCAAAACATCCAAACGGCCTACATTCGGATGGGTGCAAATTTTGGTTCCTTGCTCAGAGTTTGCACAACGTACGGTGGTGCTTTCCCAAAGAACCAATTTTAAATTTTCTTATCCGACTCGCGAGGGGCCTGTAGAAACTATGAGCTGGGCTGGATAACGCGTACAGCACAAGGAATACTTCGAACAGCAGCTCGGGATCAGGACCCTACGATCTGATTTCTCATTTTTACTCCAGGCCACCAGGGCTTACCAGAGATCAAGGCCCCCAAATTGGCCGCCCGCGCACTCACTAACCGCTCCCGACGTAGACCGTACCGATCTGGATCAGGACACCTGTCCTCTTTTAACATTCAAAGATATATCCGCTTATTACCGGGACTCGCAGCGTCAGTACCCGGCTCCTCTCAAGGGGCTAGGGAAAGCGGGCGAAAGAATACTTCTTAGACCCTTTACTTACACCGGCAGTCCTCAAACATTGTGCCCGGCAGTACTCAAACATTTCGATCCTTCCTTCTCTCGCCTCTGCTCTTTATATGGGGAGGTCGATTACACCTTCCACATGGTCTGGGCATGCCAGAAAAACCCTTCTCTTCCACCCCTAACCCATTCCTCTACCCGACAGGACTGGGAGGCGGCCCTACTCGGCTGCCTGGACCTAACTGCCCAACAAGCCCTGGTTCAGCGAGCTCGAGTGGCGGTCCAGACCAATGGGGTCCCTGATTATAGGACTCCACCTACTATTGTAGGAGAGTGGCCCACTACAGGCTGCTTCCATGTCAACCTCTCTGTAAATATTAATAAATGCTTTTCACCACCACCACCACCACCACCACCACCACCAGAAGACGCGGATTTCTAATTAGTTGTGATCGAATCAGGCAAGTACACTATCTAAACGTCGTATTGAAACAGAAATACTTTCGTATGCTATCTCTGCGTCATATTTCACCGCGAATAGGCGAGCGGTTTCGGAGAGACGCATTTCACGGTGGGCGTTTAGCGTTGCAGAAATCCGCATGTGGACGCATGAAAACAGGACGGGGAGAATTGCGGACAAAGAGAGCAGCGAATGTAGCCGTTAAATGCATTCCTGGAAAGCGCGAAAACCTAAATAAATTCATTGCTTTTTCCTGCCGCTTGCGTTTCCAGGACAGGATAAAATAGTCGACGTGCTTTCGTCAACCCGCCGACAGCGGTCCTCTTGCTTCAGCTGTCTTTACGTCCTTCCGCGTTGTTTCTCATTTCCTTAGCCCGTTCTCGCACAGGCTTCGACAATACTTCGTCTCTTAGGAGATATTATGCCGTTAGCATTAGGAGGCTCGTCATCGCATGAAGTGTCCGGCGTTTGGCTTGTAAGGCCTCGGTTGGAAGGAGTCAAAGTGGAGAGAGAGAAACCCCGGCACCACATTCAAGAGAGAGGAGTTATAGGTAAATTTAAGTGGGAGAGAGAAGAATGATAAGTGGCAAGAGGGACATCGCAGTCGCCGATCTGAGCCGAGGGGTGTGGAGAGTGGAGAGGGCGTGTGTACGGCGTGTCCCAGGGATTGATGGACAGGGTCACGCTACCCGCTCAACGGTCAGAACCAGTCGGCGGCATCGGCCGCTTCTTTCGAGCGAAGACGAATGATGGCGTACACTCAGCCACATGAATGGTATTGATCGTCTGCACGTTTCTTTATGGCTGCCTAATTGACATCAGCCGCAGAGGCGCCGCATAAAACTCATACACCGCTTACGCGATCACATACTGCGCTGATGTGCGCGTGAGTGCTTTTCACAGAGAATAACGCTGAAGTGACGAAGCCAGTCCAGGTGCTCTTCTGCGAGAAGCACAAATAAAAATAGAATAGGGGTAAAAAAAAAACTTCCAGTGGCGAACCAACGGATTTGAGTGCTTAAGCTTGTGTCACTGGGAAAACAGCGCTAGATTACGCAATTCGGGTTTCGTCTTGTGCCTACAAGCAGCAACCGCAATGTGTTGGTGCATTTAAATTTCCCAACTTCATTTTAGAAATTACCGTAGACGCGCGAGTGGGACAAAACATCAAATCTAATGTGACGCCATTTTGCTGTATGACTTCTGACTCCGGTTTGTAGAGCGCTTTTTATGAGAAAAAAGCGAAGGATTCTTGTGATAATCAGTTCCGATTTCGAAAAAGCAGCCGTGGAGAAAAGGAGACCAAAGAGAAAAAACACTCGGTTACTGCCACTGCAGATACAAAATTTTCAGGCTGGTTTAGGAGCGTGCACCACATAGAGGGCAAAACACGGTGTTTAAATTCATAAAATGAAATAGGTTGCAGGGATTGCAATGGCACGGCCACGTTTGTAAAAGAAATAGCAGGTTTTCAACTAAGACTTAACCGTTTAAGACGTGCGTAAACATTGTCTGGCTTGGTTTATCTGTTGGTTTGTCTCTCGTTTGCTCTAAGTTTCGCTTTGGATGCGCTCTAGGACACACGTACCATCGGGGAGGCCTTACATGATTGAAGATTTCCACCAGCCGATGAAAGAAGCCGGCGTCATCGAACAGGTGGGCGGTATCGGAGCGTATTAGATGTCGCACGTCTGGTTTGTAAACTTCCGTAGCGAAGAGGCCAAGAAAAAGTTGCTCGACCTAGGGCATATCATTGTTAAAGGGAAGACTTGCGTAGTTTTTGACCCTGAAAGGCACGAAGTGCGGCTGTAGTAGCATTGGTGCGCCTTCAACGTGAGCAACGAAACCTTGAGGCGTGCGTTCGCTGAGTGCGGCGAAGCGAAAGAAGCCTCCAGCGATAGATGGATGACGGGCGGGTTTGAAAACGCTGACTCGACTACTCGAGTTGCGCGGCAGGTTCTACGAGAAGATGTAAGCCGGGAGCGCCTACCCCATCAGATGCGTACCGGGAACTGGACAGTGTTAGTCGTCATGCCTGGGCGTGCGCCGGTATGTCTCCACTGCCGCAACGCAGGCCACATTAGGCGTGATTGCAAGGTTCCCAAGTGCCACATATACGGGCACAAAGAGGCTGAATGCACGAAGTCGTACACCCGCGATGCTAGGCAAAGAACACTGGGCGAAAATAGTGAGCTGCATATGGACGAGGATGAAGCTGAGCAGGCCACCTCCAACCCAGTGACCAAGACCCTACGGGCCGCATCAAGCGCGACAAGGAAGACGACATGCCACGGACTCCTGAATCAGCGCTAACCCCACCCGAGCCGGCAGTCATGAACACGGTTACCGAGGCAGCGCAGTACATCCCACGCCTCGCTGAAAAAAGGCAACAGGGAATCCATAAAGGTCGACCCTGCTGCCGCTAAACGGCGCCACGAAGACGTCACCACAACAAGCCAGGAGCAAAGACAAGGTTCGTTAGAAAGCGAACGATACGCCGGTGAGGTGAAAAAGCAGCGTGCCACCAGTGGGCAACGATCGCCGTCGCTTCCTCGCTACAACTCAGTCCTAATAATGGTGGGCACTACGCGGCGCGACGTTGTGCGTGCAAAGGTAAGCGCCGTACTGGCGGCTTGGTCTTGCTAAGCGATGGCGGCTTTTGACAAACACCTCGTCGTAGCCACGCTCAATGTCAGGTGTCTTTCATCCAGGAGGAGGCAACATCATCTGTTACGACTCGTGACTGAGAAATTATATATTGTAGCGATACAAGAGACCAAAATAGAGTATCAAGACCGGACCGACACTATGGAGCGTCCGTTCAGCAGCCGATACCATGTTTACGTGTCTCATAGGGTTGGTACTTCGGCAGGGTGCATGCTTCGGATCCGCCAGTCCCTGGGAGCGATTGCGGAAAGAGTTCAGAATTGCGTTTGCGGTCGTTGGATTTTATGTGACATTACATTTGATGGTTTGGAATGGCGCGTCATCCGTATTTACGCGCACACAAACATGGAAAAGAGGCGAAAACTTCTTGAGACAGTTGGAAACTATTGCGATACATACTGTCTGGTCATCTTGCTTGGCAATTTCAACTGCGTAAGCATGGCGTGTGACAAGACCAATTCGAGGGCCTGGAGAGATGCGAGTACTGCCTGATTGAGGGACGCAACTGATCGCTGTCATCGCGGAGATCTTTGGTTTATGGAGGTTTGACGTTCCGAAGTGACTCAGGCTATGAGGGCCGCCGTAGTGAAGGGCTCCAGAAATTTCGACCAGCTGGGTTTCTTTAACGTGCACTGACTTCGCACAGTACACGGGCTTCTAGAATTTCGCCTCCATCGAAATTTGACCACCACGGAAGGGATTGAACCCGCGTCTTCAGGGTCAGCAGCCGAGCGTCATAACCACTTAGTCACCACGGCGCCCATCTTGAAGATGTGGGCGATTTTCTCGGGTACGGTTCTGGCGTTCGTTTTACCCATTTCCAGGAAACGAGTCACGCGCGCTTGGATTACGCCTACTTATCTGTCGAAATGATATCATTCTGCGGCCGCGTGCAACCAGTGCCCTTTAGTGACCATTGTCTTGTTGCCTTCCGTGCAGGGAAAAGAAAAAGAACAAAAAGCAAATTCGAGTGGAAAAAGTGGAAAATTAATGAAAAGCTGCTGAAAGATGACATTTTTGTGGAACGTGTAGCGTCGGCGAGACACGTATTTCAAATAGAGGACAACGAACTTCTTGGATTAAAAGAACGTCTTCTTGGGCGAGTTGTTCACAATTCATATTTGGTACTAGGCGGGAACACACACAGAACACAAGGAAGGGAACGAAACAAAGCGCGCTTTGTCCCATTCCCTTTCTTGTGTTCTGTGTGTGTTCGCGCCTACTACCAAAGAACTTTTTGGAGTGAAGTGGGAAACGCTTAAGCAGGCAATGAAAATTAACGCTATTGAACGATCGTGCGATTTAAAGCAGAAACAGTGAAGAAAAATATGCTTATAGGCGGCTTAAAGTTTTTGATAACGCAAGAGAGCAAGTAGCCAGGAGCTTGGATTGAAGAAATTCGCTCCGTTAAGGGGAAACTAGAGGCAATAGATACGGAGCGGTATCAAGGAGCGATCGTGAGGGTGAGGGCACAGCGCCTGATAGCGGCCGAAATGCCCACAAAACGAGCTCTCGGCTTTGAAAAGAGGCACACCCACAAGAATGACATACTGAAAATATAGTCGAACGGTGTAAATTACTCGGATAAAGCAGATATAAAGAGGGCCTTTTATGAATACTATAGCGGGCTTTTGGTTACACCAAAGTAAGAACCGAAGACGTTAGAACCAAGAGAAAGGTTTGGACTGCGCGAATGGGACAGGACAGGAGAACAAGGAACGAAAGCGACAACACAGGTATGGGGACTATCTACAGCGTAACCTGGCAACGATAGTTGGGAAGGACCCGTTTCTCGTTCGGAGCTCAAGTGAAGTGATGGCATACTTGGATGAAAGCCTGCTGACAGCCACTAGTGGTTTTTCATTCTGTACCGCATGAAGACCAGTTTTATGCAATCCGGCAAAAAGTACAAGAAAGTGGGAAAATAGGTTTTCAGAATAAGACAGGGGTCAGCATGGAGCATTTTCTTGAGTTGTTAAAACTATACCTGAGCTCCATTGTCATTGAATTTAAAGGCAAAAATTTTCTGCAGCAAGCTGGAATTTGCACAGGATCATCTGTGCCCCTGTCCTTTGTGATAATTACCTCTCAGCGGCTGACCTGCGCGTTCAAGAAAGATTGTCCAGTGACAAGGTTTTGCGCGTTTTCCGCTACGTGGATGATTACCTTGTTATACTGAAATTGTCCCCAGTAGATAACGTTGTTGAGGGGGTGACTGACATTCTAGGGATTTTTTCCACCTTCTCCTAGGGCTTAATCTTCACCCACGAATTAGCTAACGACAACAGAGATTGCAGTACCTTGATCTTACTCTCGAATTTGCCTGTAAACACATCTGCTGGTGATACAGTTGGAGAACCAAAAAGAACCACTGCCGTTTGGAAGCGCATATTCTAAGCTCATAAAACGCGCCAACGTAATCTTAGCCTGCCAGTCTGCCCTGAAAAAAAAATCTTGCAACCACAAAAAAGACTTATGCAGGGTATATTGCTGGGCTAGTTGGTAGTTGTCGAACATCATGGAATTTCAGCGCTGGCAGACAAGAACACAGAGAGAACACGCACACACAATTGCGCTGAACTGTCAACTTCAATTTGAACATGTGCGATCCGTGCCTTACATTCAACAGGAGGGCATTAACACGCAAGCGCATCTACTACACAGATATGAGTGGAAAATCTTTTGATAATGCATTCAGGAAGTGCTCGATCCCGGCAAGACTAAAAACAAAAACGAAAATCGCAAATTGGTCAAGACTGGGTCAAGAAATGCCAAACGCCTTGATCAATTTGCGATTTTTGTTTTGTTTTTAGTCTTGTCGGGATCGAGCACTTCCTGAATGTAATATCAAAAAATTGTCCGCTCATATCTGTGTAGTAGATGCGCTTGCGTGTTAATGCCCTGCTGTTAAATATAAGGCACGGATAAGACATGTTCAAAATAATGTGGACAGTTCAGCGCAATTGTATGTGTGTGTTCTCTCTATGTCCTTGTCTGCCAGCGCTGCGATTCCATGATGTTCTACAAAGTAGAGGAAAGCTTTAGCCAGCAAGTTCAGCGTTTCCGCGCAGCTGGTTGACCACCCCGCCTCATCACCGCAACGTGTGAAAGACTATTACAGAAGCTTAAAGGCCGTAAAGAGAAGAATGAAAAGGACACAAAAAAAGCCGCTGCAGGTGATGCCTTACATACACCGGGTATCCCACAGCATCAAAAAAGTGGCGAACCGATATGGTGTCAGGATAGTTTTTTCGGCACCGATTAAGCTGAGTAGCGTCTGCCCTTCGAGGTCGACAGAAAAGAGAACCAGAGCGCAGTGCTATACGAATCACGAAAAGAAATTCACAAAGTGCGATTCAGGCCTTGGCTACAAAACTCCTCTCACATGCGGTAGAGTTTACATTGGACAGACTGGTAAGTGTTTTAATGAAAGGACACGTGAACATAACTTGGCAGTAAAGAACAATATGGGAGGTCATCTGGCACATCATTGTAAGAACTGTTAAGGGAAGGGTAAGGGCAAGAAAAAAGTACATTGCACCCCAGTTTTGCGAAATACTACTTTTTGTTTAAATCAAGAGGCAAGACGGAGAGGGAGGTCGTCGAAGCCTTTCACACCGTAAAAATCGTGAAAAATGTGTCACACTCCGTCTATTTCACTTTCGCTGAATGAAATCGGGTTTTTAGAATCCACCTATAATTGTATCACTTGTGTTCGAATTTTGTTCCTAAGATTTAATTCAGGGCCGGAAATGTAGTTTTATCTGGTTTTATGCTCACCTTGACACTGGTTCTTCGTTGTTTTCCACAATGTCATGATTGTTTTTTTCATGCCTCAATAAATTCATTTACCTGGTTTTATTTTTTCACCTTAACTCTTGTTCTGTGTTGTTTCCATCCTCTCATGCCGGTTTTTCTATATGTCGCAAGATGATTTTATCGCCTTTTCATCCTTTTTTTTACTCCTGTTGTCTGTTGGGTCCCCTGCATTGTCAGTTCGCGTATTTTTCACCATCTTTTCTCAGGTTGATGGTTGGGTTCCTTACTTGCCTTAATTTTTTTTTGACATAGAAGTTCTGGGGACATGCTGACTGAGTGCTCTAATTTCCATCGGCCCTTCTGCAACGTAAAGGTTTGATCAATGTGGTATAGATTTTACCAGGCCTTGTGTGAATGTCAGTGATGGTTATGCGCATGGGTTCATCCCTTATATAGCGTTTGCCTTTTGGTCTTGAATAAACAGTTGGATGTCTGAGCCTGCGTTGTCGTTTTCGTTCCTCGTTCTCCTGTCCTGTCCCGTTCGCGCAGTCCTAATCTTTTTCTGGAATGAACCAACTAGCCCGCAAGAACGTTCTTTTAAAACCCATTCCCTGTCTTTAATGCCGAAGCTTAGTGACGAAACCAAAGAACGGTTAGAACTTCTCATTTCAACACAAGAAGTGTGGAAAGCCATAAGAGACCTCAACCCCGGAAAGTCTCCAGGACCATATGAAGGCTAGTAGCATCGCTCTATAAGCCATTCGAGAATGATTTTGCGCAAGTTTTGGCAACGCTGTTTAATGAGGCTTATGACAAGGATATGCTTCCCATGTCATTTCTAACATCCCACACAATTTTAATATACCAAAAAGCGACGATAAAACTAGACTGCGACAATTTACCGCTTACCGACCAATACCCTGACGAATGTGGATTATAAGATCTTAATGAAAATTCTGGCTAAACGGCTCCAGACTGTGATGCAAGAATTAGCAGTACCACATCAGACCTGTAGTATTAAAGGCCGCACCATTCATCAACATCAGTACAGCCCGGTCTGTGCTCGAGTGTTGCGACGCCATGCATGAAAACATCGGAATGCGTCTCTCATAGCCTGAGTCGCTTTGGGACGTTAAACCCCATAAACCAAACCGAAAACATCGAGAATTCTCAAGCTTGATCTACTGAAAGCCGTCCTTCGACATGGTGCCACATGTCCTCTTGTTTCCTCTGTTAGAGCACGTGAATGTCGGATCAGTCATTTGCCAGGGGCTAGCCATGGCGTCTAGGGGATGCACGACGCGGTTGATAGTGAATAAGGGAGTGGGAGCGCGCATCCGAGTACAACGCTCTGTGCTTCAAGGTTTCCGCTATCACCAATGCTATTTTGTTTGTGTATTGAACCTTTTTGTTTGAGCATAATTGAAAGTAGCAGCGTTCATAGTTTTCGTTTGCATGCGGCGGAGGTCTGCATTCTTGCGTATGCAGATGACATTGTCGTATTTTGTGCTGACTAGGAAAGCGGCCATGTTGTGGTTGAAATTGTGAAATACTTTTGTTCTGTGAGTGGGAGTGCTGTGAACTGGGCTAAGTGTTTGAGTTTCTGGCCAGGCGACCCCCCCCCACAACCCCAATATTCGCGAACATGACTTGGACAGTAACCCCAGTAAAATATTTAGGAGTGCCGCTGGAGAATTATTGCGAGAGCGGGCCATATTAGAAACGCGAAGTTGCTGAAGCACGTGAGAAGGCCGACAGGCTAAAATGCTTCAGTTGGTCTATTTTAGTGCGTGCCACAATATGCAACATATTTTTTTTTGTAACCAAGCTTTGGTATGTTATGCAAGCAATTCATTGTTCTCGGAGTCAATGTGTAGACGTTGCACCAAGTTTTTGCGGTTTTTGTATGAAGAAGCACTTGAGAGCGGACAAGGCAAGTCAATCTGTCTCATCGTGTCCGCTTTGGAGGAGTAGGTTTGTCGCATTTGTGTTTGCGCCAGTTGGTCAATCGATTTGTTTTTTTGTGACGTGAATGATTCCTTTGCGCGAACTTTGTGCCAGGTTAGGTTGGACAGGGTTTTTCAAATTTAGGTTAGTTCGGCGACTATGCAAGGAAGAATTTCGGGCTTCCTAGAGAGGTGTACATACATTGCATGTCGCGTCTTGCAGGCGCAATTTTCAATGGAATATTTGTCAACTGTGTTGCGAAAGAAACGTTATAAGGACCTGTGTGATGTCTTTCTTCCGGTCCCATTGTAAAAATTGTTGTACTGTGCAGGTTCATGGCAGAGAGTTCTGAAACGAGTGAAAGGCATGGCTGTACCAGGTGGATTTAAGTTTCTTTTTTTAAGCTCCACACGAACACTCTTGATATCAAAACGTATCCAGAAGAGAAGGATTTTTTTGTGCCTTGAGGAAGTCATTGTCTCATGTGCGGAAAGCCGGAAACTATTGAACACGTTTTCTTCGATTGTTGGGAAGCCTTTTTCTTTTGGGACATTCTCCGACGCACGATTAAAAAAAGACGTACCGGCGGATGCTTTCGGAATTAGATATCTGCCCGCTGACAATGAAGACGAGGTTCCTTTCGACATTATCATGGTACTGTGGGTCCGCACAGTATTTGGCGATCCAGGATGGCAGTCAGCCATGAAGACATTGACGCGACGCTGATAAGAGAGTATTTTCGTGTATCTGTTGGCAGAGTTATTGAAGGCTACAGGATACAAGACCCACTGCCTGAGTGGCTTCCATGAATGGACGCTTTGTTATACATGCGCGAATTTTAATGTGTTCAGGTAACCCCAAGTGCGGGTGACGTATTTTTAGCATGTGTGTTGTGTTCTTCGCGCGGATTGGTTTGTAAAATGACGCACTGAAGTCGGCAATAAAGGAAAAAAAAAGCGACGATAGTGTTCTCATGCAGTGGCCAGCGAAGCTGATCTATTCGCGGCGCCGCGGGTTTGACTCCCAACCGCGGCCCCATTTATTTTAGTTCTGCATAGCCCAAGGTCACCCTTACATTCAAGGTTCACACATACATGGTGAGCTGGTAGACCTCGTGAAGTAGTGCTTTCGTACTGAAATACTCCCAAGGATCTCATGATTTCGGCGAATCATTACTGTGCTTTTATACGTTTTCCTCGGGTATATTACCTCAGGCATTATAGTAATGACAAACCAAGTTGTCTTCTCGGGCTGCTGGCACAATGAACAGTACTGATTTTCAAAGCTCTCAGAGTGTTTGATAAATTACCACTCGGTTTTACATAAGAAACAAGGCAACCATTCATGAAATGCTGAAGCTTATCGCTGCCGTGCCTCTGCATAGCGATGTTGTCGGTGTGAAGAGATCCAGAGAAGTAAACAATGTCAGGTATGACTGTGACTGGGGCTTTCGTCTGTCCCACATCGCACGCTATGCTTGTCTTTTTCAGAGTACGCTGTCATTTGTTGGCACTTTCATCTTTCGAACTAAGCATAAAGATAGAATTTAACGTGGTACAGACACTAATTATCTAACGCAAACGAATGATGTGATTTGTTTCAGTGGGCGTAAGAAGATTCCTTCTAGCAAGTTTCTGTCTCAGGCGTTCAGTGGAATACAGTTCAATATGATTTTGAATGTGGTAGTTCACAGGAACAACCACTGCTTGCCGGCGATGCCGACATCACCAGGTTGTGGTAGCCCAGGTTGCCAAGACGACTATGATGTCAAGGTGCACTCGAGAGCTGGCGCCGACTAAGACAAACTGCCGCTACAAAACCGTTTGTAATGAATAATTCGCACTGCGCTCTTGTATTCGGAGACCATTTTGAAATTACAGGCTCATAGGCCTGTTTAAGGCAAACAATCAACACCCAAAAACTTTTTCTGTAACCCTTTTAGTGGCAAGGATTTAAGATGCTGGCAGGCGAATCTCTGACGTCCCTATATTATTCCACTGCAGGAAATGCAGTCGAGCATTCCTTTATGCTGAAGTTGCCCTGAATTTGCTCTTGTCTTAACGGAACTCCCATCGAGGCTCAGCATCTACACTCGCCAATACATGGTGTTTCCTTCGTTATCTATGTGAGGTGGCCTCCCACTGAAGTTCATGTATTACAGCCCTAGCTGTATAAGGGTCGCTGGCGCGCTTCAAGACGTTCAGTGTCCGCTTAGGTAGACAGATGCAGCTGTGCAAAAAATTCGTAAAGGTGCGAAGAAGAGGCAAAGAGGTGTAAGTTGGGACCTGCGCAAACCGATGGACATGATAGACGCACAGAGGACACTGACAGTGGGTGACCGGACAACAGGAGACAGAGCTCGGGAAAGTCAATATTTAACCGCGTAATGCATTTCACGCATTAGAAAACTTGGAAGACCGACAACGCATTCAAAGTTGTTCCCATAAACATCCCACGAGAGGAGATAGAGTTGTGCCGCCTGAACAAATTCTCCGGTTTGACAGAGCCATGCTGTGGATAGAATGGGGAATAGCAGCCCTCTATCGTTTCATTTAGTTGCACATTCGCCAAAGGCACCAATCAAGCCTACTTGCTTAACACGATGCCTCTACCCTTCGTACCATTGTTACGCCATTGATCGGCTGATCGCAGGGAAAATGAACTCTAACGTGTGAAATGCAACGAAGCATCGGTCTCGTTTCGGAATAATAAAGTGCCGAAAATTTCAGTAATAATTACAATTTTGTAAGCGAATGTTTGTGCAGTGGACTTAGTCTGCGCGTCTCTCGGTAGGGTGCATAACCAGAAGTTCCGACTCAAATTAAGGTGTTTTTTTCAGGCTGCAGATTTCATTTGTATTGGACTCTGAGAAAATTATTGGGTTACTGGGAATTTTAGCTAATTCAGAGATTTTCTCTGCAACAGAGAACGGCAATTGGTCGAGCCCGTTGTGTTGACAAAAAAAGCTTTTGTCATCGAGACGGCAGCATGTCGACCGACATCGCATGTCGACCTCGAACACTAAAATCTTCTGAACGCTGGAGGCGCTTCGGCCGTAGACCTGAAGCGCAAACAACGCTTTGTGCGGAACACACCAAAGTTGCAACCACCGAAGAAGTTAATGTCGGGCATGGCTGTCAGCAACAGTAAGCGCTGCAAGCGCAGCAGTAATCTCGACGTCTTCGCCTCCGTGACAGCCTCTTCCGCAAGCATCGTGCTATGCAAATGCGGCAGTGTATCGTCGCATCCCGTAGGGATTTCTCCGCCGGAACGAGACCGGTGGTCAGACATGGTGCGGCCGTGATTGGGGATGAATGGAACGCGTAGTCCCTTATCGGGATCCCGGTCTTGTTAAGGCCCAACCGAACTTCTTGTGTTTGCAGTAGCCGTTCGGTCGGTGTGCGGAATGAGTAAGGTGTCTTCCTTTCACATAGAGTCGTTGTTATTCCGCGCGCGTACGCTAGGAGGTGGCCCGGCGTTGTGATGAGATCCTACTCGGGTTATTCTTGGTTTCCTCTACAAGGTCTCCATTTTCTTGCTTGCACACGAGAACATGTACGCTTCCCACGTGCGACGTGACATTGGCGGTGTACTGAAAGCTTGTATTATAATCTTGGGCTCCAGACCACCTATAAACCTACTCTAGTCTTTATAATTGCGCAAGTACTCATAACTTATTGCGACGTGAAACTAAGCTTCCTTCAGTCGAACACGACGCAAAGCTTTTTACCGCAGGTCGTTTCTCAATTCGAGCAGTTTAATCTAGAAAAAGTTACGAATGGATTTTTCGTTTACGCGTTCGGAGTGTGAACCAATTTTTGTCTAGTGTATGCCGCAGATTTCGATTTACGTTGTTTTAGGGGGCTTTAACGTCCCAAAGCGACTCAAGTTATGAGGAACGCCGTAGTGAAGGGCTCCAGAAATTTCAACCACCTGGGGTTATTTAACGTGCACTGACATCACACAGTAAACGGGCCTCTAGAATTTCGCCTCCATCGAAATTCGACCGCCGCGGCCGGGATCGAACCCGCATCTTTCGGGCCAGCAGCCGAGCGCCATAACCACTGAGCCACCACGGCGGCTCTCCTCCGATTTACAGAATGCAATGAACAGCTCGTATTTTCGAATTTAATCTGCACTTAATATCTCAGTCTTTATAGCCCTCGTTTCATTTAGTTTGTATACATGCCTGAGAGTGTGCATAAACCTAAACTGCCTGGCTCTCTGAAGCAAGAAATTAAAACTAAGCTTCATAAACGACTTTCACGTGGTGATATCTGCTTCCACTGCCACAAATAGGAGCTGAGTGGCGCTTCGACAACTCTCAGAGGCACGAAATTTGGAGCACGTTCAAACGACGGCAGTTGAAATTCGATCTGCCATGGTGAGTACCAGCAGCCGTTTCTTCGCAGTAGGCGAACTGGGGTCACCAATAAGTGTCTTGCAGATGTAATGGAACGAGAACGGGTAAGTTTGTCTTTTAGCTACCGTGTACTTGAGTTTATTACATTGGACGCATATCATTCATGCTGGTTCCTTTTTCGGCAATGTCTCCTCCGTCGCAGCTTATGAGTGGGCGCGAGAGTAGATTTCCAATATCTAGAGTTTTCCATCCTTATTGCCTTCCTTTTAATAACGCTGAGGCGTCGCCAGTAACTTTGCTGCACCAAGTCCTGCTGCTTGTTATCAGACCAACCCCGACCGCGTGGCGGGTGATCGAACGCGCTATCGTAACCTGGTTTCGTGAGGGCAGTCTCGGTGGAGGCAGAAAAAATGCGCATATGCGCAAACAAGTCCTCAGATGCACGGCACGCATGATAGGCATTTTGATCCAAGACACCAGGTCAGTACAAACTTTACATCAGCATACGTGCCATCGTGCGCGGATAGGATCTTCCTTCCTTGCACTCACCTTGGAAGCCGAGGCGGCGGCTGCAGTAATGATCTACGTGGGCGGAGTAGGCTATAGCAACAGCTCCATGCTCATACTTTAATGGTGCGCGATATCGCTGAAATGAGGCACATAATTCGTATCTACCTAAACATTTAATTGCAATGTACATTTAGGATGTCTGACAGTGTCCTAAATGTCCGTGTCCGACAACTGCGCACAGACCAAGCCGGTATGCCACAAAAAAAGGTGAGGAGATGATGGGATGATGGGGATATGTACTGGTGTAATTTAACTCTTTAATTAACCGGAAAAACTGACATGAAACCACTTCGCGCCTCTGAGAGGAACATGATTTGATCTTCATTGGTTGATTTTTCAACGAAGGTTTTAAATAAAGGTGAAAGGATTGCGTGCACTAAGCGTGGACGCGGCGCTGGCATGCTATAAACGGAGGAGGACCGGAAAATCAAAGTTAACGCAACGAGCTATAAGAAAATGCTGCATTTGTTAACAATAGGCTGACAGCGAAGCAATTTATAAGGCGTTATGGCATACACAAGAAATAAAATCAAATCAACAGCGGTAATGTTCTGCTATCATTCAAAGGTACATGTAGAAAGCACCAGGTGAGAAATGCGTATTGCAAGCGATAACGACCAATCTTACCGAAAGCTCTTAGGCAATCAGCCTAATGTGAAGCCGATGCTGTACCGAATGGATGGTGAGACCTAATGGGGAAAGAGAGCCTCATGGACGCCCTAATTTATGTATAGGTTGTGTTTTATTGATATGGAGATATCGTCGTCAAATGTGCGACACCGTCCAGCATGGGGCGACGACACCTTTCTGTCTGACGTGGCTCATAGGACCGATTTTCGGCGGTAAACGATGTGAGAGAGGGGGGTGTAGAGGAATGTTACAGAATGCGGCTGTTTTCCTAAATTGCTATGTTTTGTCGGAGGAAAAAATCGACGCAGTGCGCTTAGCGTACACGTATACGCGTTACTGGTGCATTAAGAACAACAAAATGAAATGTCTCTATAAGGGAGACACGGGCCGAGAAATTACACATTGTGCTCTGCAAGAACAAGGTTTGAGTAGCAAGCAGCTGACCGCACTAACAACTGTTTGGCTATTTTTCAAACCACTGCAAACACCTTCTTTTGTTCACTCTTAACCTCTGCTGAACCACTTCCACCACTGCCACCGCCGTCTTGTTCACATCGCATCATTGTTCTTCTTTTGTAGCTTTTATTCGCAAGAGTGGCGTGTTTAAGACATTGTTCAAGACACGCCAAGGCATTGCCCATCTTGCCTGGTTCATGTTTGTTGCGAGGCAGATGCGACTGGTCGACGAGGGAGAGGTTTTACAGGCGAGCGCGCGGTAGCTTTTAATGACGTCAACGGAGGCAGAATTGGTAAACGTCATCCACCTTCGGTTCGCTCACGGCACCCAGGATGACGTCATGGAAAGTTCCGACACCACCAATGTTGCCTTGTCGTCGTTGCTGAGGATGTGGCGCGCGTCGTCTCCGTTGTGAAGCCCCTTTAAGAGGATCAGTGCTCGACATTAAGTGGCCCTTTAACTTTAGCAGACCTAGATGTCGTTGATCAGTCGCCACTTTTAAATACACCTGGGCCTGATGGCCTTTTTGTAGAATTTTACATTATTGAGTCCCATTCAATTTAAGGTTTTCACCGTTAGTCTGAATGTCGGAGTTTGCCGCAGACGTTTACAAAATGTCACATTGGACTCATACCAAAAAGCACTGATAAAGAAAAATTGCAGTGTAGAGAGCTATAGGCCCATTTTGGTATTTAATATGGAGCGTAAGATTTTTGCAAAAAAGAGAGTGGTAGGGTTTTAACGTAGTTAAACCGAGTAGACGTGCGAAAGTGCTAAACCACTGGTTGGAACTGTTTGAAAGCTCATGTAGACGACGATGTGCAATGCACAGCGAACAGAGTGTGTTGCAGTTTAACACGAGGCGTGCTGAGCTGCGGCGATAGCATATAGTGCTCTCGTGCAGTGGCCAGCGAAGCTGATCTGTTCGCGCCGCTAGAGGTTCGAATCTCATTCGCGGCAATATTTAATTTCTGCATCGGCTGCTGCTATGCTAGGCTCTGGCAAGGTCACATTTAAGCCCCCCCTCCCACTGGCTACAGCTGGCTCGACGCTCCTTCGAACTTACCCTGAGCTTCCTCCCATTGGCTGCAGCTTGCGCGACGATCCACCAAACTAACCCGAGATTACCCGAGTTAGTACGAGCTCACACAAGATTCTTGTTGGAATTGTGTTAAGTAGTGAAACACGGTCGGACTGAGTGGAGTGGCTCATTATCGGCAACTCGGAACAAGCGCTTCTAGTTCTCTTGGCTGCCACCGCGTGGCGCGTGGTTTCGAACATTCGAATATAGCGCCTTAACATCATCCGGGAAGTAAGAAAGAGGATGAGCGAATGACTGCAAAAACGTGATTGGCCGCTGGGCTTATCGGTAATGGCTGGGCGTGCTGTCCCCAGTATGTGGTAATGAGCGGCGGCGAAGTGTCCAGACTGGTCGTGGCAGTGAGTGGTCGTTTGCTTATCGACACCCTTTTGCTTACTTCGCGATTGACCTCATGACCAAATGACATGAAAACGAAATGAAATGTTACAAGTTTAGGCCCAAGGGAACCCCACCATGTGTGGTTTCCCTCCCCAGGGCCCTGATAAGGAATAGTTTTGTAGGCTGGTGTGAGTAGTCGCAAAAGGTTTCTAAATTATAAACAGAAAAATAAACGGAGTTAATTAATCGTGTAACTTGTGTCGAAACTGAACGAAAGTAATGAAAACAAAAAAAAAGATTTATTTTAAGGTTTTGGAGAACAGGCCCGCTTAGAACACCTATGAGAAGTTATGAAGCACGACGTGCTTTTGAATGCTGACGCAGTCAGGTTTTGCAGCATGCGTATCGACATTCTGGGGGCGAAACGTGTATATCTGCGCCTGAATTATTGAGCACATGGTGCGGAGCTGTAAGAATGCCACACATTTCGCGCATGTTAAATTTCCTTTTTTTCACATAAAGCTACGGCCAGAAACCACCGCAAAGGGGGCTAGACTAATTGTGGAAGCTCTGATTGTGTACTAATTGCCCTTGTCTTCAAGGGACGCGTAATGGAGGCAGGAATGTACCCATTAATATAAAATACAATGTTTGCTTAGGAAGGGGCCTGTCGTAAATATTCCTGACGTCTCTTCTACAGTTTTTTTTTGCACTGCGGCAGGAACACCAACCTGACCTCGCAACGAAGTTCCCAAGGGAAGCATTTGTTTGGCGAACCTGGCCGTTAAATATAGCGGACGATATGCCGAAGCTCTACCGTCGATTAGGAAACGCAGCCGCACGAGAATCATGCACCGCTTAGCCAGGACAGGCGATATAAATCACATTAGTTTTGCACGTGCAGCTCTGTGCCCAGACAGCATGAAGAGATTATGAGTAACGTGCGCTGAGGAGGAGGCGCGTGTGAGGTGGAGACGTAGATGAGTTCGTGATACCGGTTTGCGGTATCACGAATTTCAGCACAAGATCGTACCTTATCGGGAAGACTGGAAGAACAACCTCAAGAAACAATATGTTAGATGAAGGAAAAGAGGTTCCATGAAGCTCACATCCTGCTGAGATTGTCTCAGCCACCTGTCTATGTAATATCGTATTTCGTTCTTAAATAGGAGGAAATAAATCTACAAGACTCATTATGTTTACAGAACGATATTTTGAATACGCAGCTGCCAGTGCAACTTTTTAGCTGCCCTGTTAGTCGTTGTTTTTTCGACATTTATCGCAGCCCATGCTAAGTCATCATGTGGCACGATTTGTGTGGTACCGAATAGAACACCGTATATCGGTGGATTGTTGCTTGTCTATGACTCGTGCTTGATGGCGTAGTCTTCTGCAGCAATCAGACTGCTTGGCATTGCTAAGGATTTCTTTTCAACTCTTGCTTAATTATAGAATATAACTGGTTGTTTTGTAACCGTCCCTAGCGTAAACACGAACGTGCAATAGCATACAGCAGGACACTGAAGAGTTCTTTATTTTTTTTTTGTAGTACAGATGTTGTTGCACGCTAGGCGAGTTTTCCGGCGTTTTTTCAAATTTTTACCGTTAGGGCACGTTGCATGAGAAACTAGTTAAGAGACGCGCAATTGTTTTCTGAACATGGACGTACCGGTGATAGTGACAGTTGTGGTTGTGAGCGTTAATTGCAGATGGTATTAGCCTTACATTCGGGGTGTCGGAAATGCTGCGCTAAGTACCGTATCTACTGCCACAGTTCAAGAATTCCATTGTCCCCCAATAACTTGATGCCTAGCTTAGCTTCTGCGCGCCACTCAGGTAGTGAACGGCCAGTCAACGCAATGCGAAAAAGTTTAATTCCGAGTTAGTCCAAGCAAGAAGCCACAAACTCGGTAACCTTCTCCGCAATTTCAGGGGGATTCGGGCGACGCTATAAGTAAACAACATGCACTCTTGCATTAACATGTAGGGTTAATTGTAGAGGTGTTTGACTGTTTGAAAAAAAAAATATGCGTGAACGAATGAAATTGTTGGGTTTTAACAAAGACGTGCAAAAGCGTGTGCTTAGATTGGATGGCTCATGGTTTTGCTCTGCTGCGTAGTCGGCACATCTGGCGGGGATATTAGACACAGGTTAAGCTCTGATGGAGGTTAAACTGATCTCATCTGATCGGTTCGCGCCACAGACGGAAGTTGATGAAGACGACGATGAGCAATGCACTAAGCGAGAGAGTGTCGCAGTTTAACACGAGGCATGATCGGCTTCGGCGATAGAATAGTGCCCTCGTGCAGTGGCCAGTGAAACTGATCTGTTCGCGCCACCGCTGGTTCAAACCACCTGATCGTGGTAATTATTATTTATTTATTTGTTTAATTCAGGCTTCAGCGATGAAACAACTTTTGAAGCTTTGGTCGTGAAGTAGAGCTTTCGCTCTAAAAAAAAAAGTCACAGGACAGGCATCACAGCGAAACACGAATTTCATGAGCACCGCAAGATCGGCAGTAACTCGCCTGATGTGGCCACGTTGTGTACAGCAACTACTGTTGATTTTGTGCACTGCAACTGCTACGAACTTGATGAGGCGTACGATAAAGATTCATTTTTGGTGTTATTACACAACGGGTGGGTTTAAGTGAAGTACGCCGCAGCTAAAGTACGTCACAGAGAAATTTTCGGGAGAAATCGGGTTTTACCCGATTTTTAAGAAATATGTTCGGGCTGCAAGAATTGAGTAAAATCGGGTTTTAGCTGTAAACAAAGAGCGGGTGTGGGCACGGCTTGGACGTGCTCCAGGCGCAGCCAACGGAGGGCGCTCAAACTCTACACATAGAGCGCCGGTCGGATTTGACGATTCACTGTCATGAGAGTGCCTGCGATTGAAACGGCGCTAATTCGATGGCCAAGAAAACAAATTCAGGTATTCAACGTTCAGCAGTTGTTTCATGGTCCCTGAAATGGCACACAAGGCAACAAAGGACCTGCATCCAAATGACTGGGGTTATTACTTGTTCATTTCTTTTTTGCGATCGACGGAAGGCTGATGGGATTAAATACTTTGTTTTCTAAACGGGAGATTTCCCTCATGGCTGTCCTTGGAGCGGATTTGGTAAGAGATGCCCAACAACAGGGAAAGAAAGTTTAAAGCTGCGTCATGCCCTTTTAGTAGCCGAGTCTTATAGACGGGCCAACAAACAGAAGAAACTTACGGGGCTCAAGGATTCAGGAGCCGGTCGCGCCTTTCCTGTCACTAAGTGCTTTTAAACTGTTTGGAGGTTTAGAAAAAAATACAAAAGATGTTTTCGGTTGCAACGATTGCTGCCTTTGTTTCAAGGCTCGAAAGCTGTGACCTTAGTGCGAAAGTAGTATTAAGATGGGGAAACCCGGAACAACATCTTGCGGTGTTTGTGGGTTTGTGTCAAGTAAAATAAATAAATAAAAATAAATTAAATCAATATCCGTGACTGGGATTGGAACCCGCGGCGGCGCGAGCAGACCAGCTTCGCTGCCCACTGCGCTCGATCACTAGTCTATCGTTGCTTTTTTTTCCTTTGTTGCCGACTTGAGCACGTCATTTTACAAACCCATCCGCGCCAAGAACACAACACACATGCTAAAAATGTGCTTCCCGCACTTGGGGTTACGTGAACACATTAAAATTCGCGCATGTATAACAAATTTTCCATTCTCTGACGCCACTCAGGCACTGCCTCTTGTATCTTGTAGCCTTCAATTACTCTGCCAACATATTCCCGAAAGTACTCTCTTATCGGCCTCGCGTCAATGTCTGCATAGCTGACTGCCATTCTGGATCGCCAAATACTGTGCGGACCCCAATATCATAATCATGTCTAAAGGAATCCCGTCTTCATTGTCAGCGGGCAGATATCTAATTCCGAAAGCATCCGCCGGTACGTCTTTTTTAATCGTGCGTCGGAGAATGTCCCAAAAGAAAAAGACTTCCCAACAATCTAAGAAAACGTGTTCAATAGTTCCCGGGTTTCGGCATATGAAACAATGATTTCCCCAACGCACAAAAAAAAAACCCTTCTCTTCTAGATAACGTCTTCACTTCAAGAGTGTTCGTATGGAGCTTACAGAAGAAACTTTTAACACTGCCTGGTACAGCCATACTTTTCACTCGTTTTAGAACTGCCTGCCATGAACCTGCACAGTACCACGGCCTGTACAATGGGACGGGAAGAAAGACATCCTGGGCTCTCGCTGCAACCGAACGCGCCTCGTGTTAAACTGCAACACACTCTCGCGCTGTGTATGGCACATCGTATTCTTCGTCAACTGACACTGCTAACAAACTAATATTTGCGCTTTGAGCTATGTGGCGCTTGTGACAGATGTGGGCTGCGTGCGTTGGCGTGGACAATACTGAGGCAGAAACAGGGCACTAGAGCAACACGTGTTGGCGTTGACAACATTGTTGCAGAAATGCGACACTGGAGCATAGGTCGCCGGCGTACATTGAATAAATTGGCATTGAGGATGAAAGGCTTTCTGACGGGCTGGTTGGTTGATATTCATTTTTGATAGGCTGTACGCTAAAAAGACGTTCTCAAGAAAAAAGGGTAGAGATGACAGGAAGGAAGCGCAACTCACAACTTTTTGCCACGTATCTCTTTCGGACACAATGGCACGTAGGGGGCATGCAGGCTTATGCGTTTTTCCTGAGAAGAAATTTTCGAGGCATCCGACCTCAGCCGCTTTGACTGTCTTTCCTATAGATTTCAGGTTCATCCCTGCAAGCAGTTTTAGTGCGGCACGTTTTTTTTTTTGGAGTGGTTGAGTCGCCTGACCTAAGTCGACTGACATTCGGCATGGCAACAATACCACCTTCTTTGTCAGCCTCCAAAACTGCGAGGTCAGACGACTTCATGAATTTGGCAAGGCTATTGAGCGGAAGATTCTTGCTCGGGAGCGATTTGTTGAGGCATGCGACACCTTCCCCAATGATCCAATCCCTATCGTTGTCATTGACTTTGCAGCCGATTTTTTCAGTCAATGAATCGTCGGCGATACATTCTATGGCGACTCTGACGTCTTTTTTTTATCACCGACGTAAAAGCGCGATGAAAAGAAATTCGAACAGCGGAGTACGCAGGCGCCGCGTTCGCGTTTTTTTTTTTTTTGCATCGCGGTAATACACTTTACAGCATCTACTAGCAATTTATTCCAAAAGAAAATCGCGTCTGCAAACAGAGAGTGCTTGTGGGTATTTACACGGCTGAATGGTCGACGAGCCATTTTATTATGATTGGTTCCAGATGAGTGTTTGAAAAGAGGGTGTGAGTACTGGGAATTTAAAGTGGACGTGAAACAAGATGTACAAAAGCTTTGATCTTGAGGTGATTCGACGATGTGACGATATTTGTAAATTTGCTGGAATGATTAGACTGGCAGTGCTAGTTTTTCTTGAGGAATCAGTAAACAAACCTTAAAGCTAATTTTTGGACGCGCTCTAATTTGCTAATTAGGGCTTTCGATAGGGGCTCCAAACCAGATGGGCATATTCCAAGGTGGATCTGATAAGTGTTTATATGCGTTTAGTTTCACACGATTGAGTTCGTTACGCCAATTTCTCCGTATATACTCAGGGCGCTTTGTAGAATGACAATCAGTGCGGCTTGATTTTACGACAAACTAGTGCGTTTCGCACGTCATATTTTCCCTGCCGTTTGCTTCGGTGGTTGCTAAAACAAGGCGTATCGTTTCTGGATAAGAAAAACATATTGATGCGAATGGTGAAGAACAGCAATCTGCCCTTCGACCGCACCGTTGGTAAACCATTGAAAAGTCCCATTGAACAACCTACGGCAGTGTTCGAGTGGTGAACCGAGTGGTGACGAATGATCCATTCATCGAACAAGCCTATAGCGATTTGCTGCATTCCACGGATTACAATTCTCCACTCTTCCATCGACGCGTTGTCCTCTCTAGCCGACATTGCTGACAGGGGCAAATATTTGGAAGGTTTAATAGAAGCAGACCGAATCTAGGATAAAAGGCTGCTAAGATTACCGCGGATACTAAAATTCAATACTCGAATTAACAATTTCCAGGTTTATTTATGTCTTGCCGCGCAAATGGGCTTATCTTGGAAGATTCATTAAACTTGCATACATTACTGGTTACTCTTCAACTTGACGCTTGATGTCCTGCTGCCGGAAATCGCATGTTGTAATAACCAGCAGAAGATAGCTGAGGCGACAGGCTCTTTTCTTCGCTTATAAAACCACCAATGGAAAAGCTCCGTCTACTCTTTTCTGGCCAAATAAACGAATCTTTTTTTGCCTTTAATTTTAGGTACCAATCCGTTCTCCGATGTGTAACTGCCAAATAGCGTTGTTATTTTTTTGCGAAAAAATATTATCACATAGGTGACACGTGCACAGTATGCCTCAGTCTAAAAGCAGCTCTTGCAGTCGTGGGAAAATTTGCTTTTTTACAAATCTTTTTCTCTCTGAAATGTCCCCACTGAGAAGCTATTGACGTTCTAAAACGCAACTTGTCTTATTTTTTTGGCTCACTTTCTTCCCACCGTCGCGTTGCCTCTTCGATTCCAACAAGAAACGTGGCTTCCACCTGCAACCAGAGACGAACATAACTTCCAGAACTTTATGTTCGGGCTCCTGAAGACATCAGACATGAGCAGCCAATCGAAGCGGCTCCTCGCCCGGGACACCGTGCACTCTAAACAGAAAGGCGTAAAAAAAGGGTAAAAAAGCTGTCCTCTGTGGCACTCCCTTTTACAAAAGGGAATGCGTTAGAGGACAGTTTATTCCCTTTTTACTCCCATATAGGCGTATTCGTGCTAAGAGTGTGTAAGCACAGCCATCACTGTCCTTCGGTTCTGTGCTCTGCGTGGACCGCACGTAGAAACAAAAGTAACGGGCAGCATACAGTTTCCTTCAGGATTCTCGAAGCGACAAAGGACTTTATTTTGTCGCTCTGCCGGTATTCTTTAACAAAAGGGAAAAATTGGACGGAGTGTCCTTATTGAATCGCCGAGCGAAGGAGGGTGTTGTCGAACTAATGTTTTTGCTTTTTCTCTGCCCTCCGTGGCCTGCCTGGACAAAGTGGAGGACGATTAGAACGGAAGTCCTGGCGTTTCGGGCCCGATGTTTCTGGAAGAAAGAATTGGGTTTCTTCTTTAGTCCCTCCAAACAATGCCTAGAAGGAAAATGTGGTGTGTAGAATACAGACGTTGAAGCGCTCACAGACTTCGTGACAACGGAAGGATTAAAATATACTGCGAGCTTCGATATCAACTTAGTAGTAGGACTGAGGAGCGAAAAACAACGCTAGTGAAACAGAGCAACATCTAAAACTCAATATAATGAAAAAACAGTTAATTAGACGAAGGTAGAGTTAGCAGGTCTATTAGAGGGTATATTATGAATATTTCATAAAACATGTCATGACCTGAATAGCACGCTATGAATATTTCATCGCAGATAATGTTTCATCAGCACAATGACATCACTTTTTATTCTTTGTGTTACACTCCATTTTCTTTTCTTCCTTCCGTTATAGCCTTGATTAGTTGCGCAAGCGGTTCGTACGGAGGTCCTAGAATAGTCTTCCTATTCTTGCTTTGCTCGTATATGGCTTTCGCTCTAACAGTTGAGACAAGTCAGTGCGGGCGGTAGCATATTTTCTTGTATTTTTCTTAAGCTTAGGGAGAGGTGTAAGCAAGCCGGGACAGGAACACTACTGCGCGGGAAGAAGCTGGTTCTTCGTGACTCCTTGCTTAATGCGACGGGCAGTGAGCTGGCATGTCTGCGCGCCAGGATGAGGACTTCGGAGCTGGAGAGCATGGAAGTTTTCCGTGCGGCATGTTGATGGAGTCTGAAAGCAAAAAGCATCTCCGAAGAATACATTCACCGCATGCCACTCACTGTTTCACTCCAGCTTATACGATCATATGCTCTTATTTCTTTGAGACTGGACGTGCCCGAACGGCAGCCTTCTTTTTCGCGCTCACTCACCTGCACACCAAGAAGGAAGAAACGAAGAAATAAATGGCGCTGTTAGGAAATAAAGTTGAAGAAAAAACACGCCCAAGCCATTTGCCTACCCCGTGGGCTGCCCAGCGGCTGAGTGAGCGCTTTGGTGAAGGAGTGGCTCCCCCTGGATGTGAACACAGCAGACGTGAAGACCGGTGCAGAAATAGCGAAAACATAAAAGAGTAACGTTAAAAAAAAATTGGCCGGCGGTTCAGCATTGCTAGGAACAAAACATCGTGCGAAACCACAGTTTTTTGCAGGTGGACACCACGTACCTGAAAGAGCGACCGACGTGTTCACTTGCAGGGAGCTGCGGGGATAGCCTAGTGTTCTCGTGCAGTGGACTGCGAAGCTGACCTGTTCGCGCTGCCCCGCAATCGAGTCCCAGCCGCGGTAATGTTTATTTTATTTATTTATTGTTTGCGCAATGTCAGCCTCAAGGTCTAGCTTCACACAAACCTGTGATCCGGTTTGATGTCGTGAAGTAGTGTTTAGCATTAAAAAAAAAAGAACCTCTGCGAGGTATGTCGGATGATCTTCATACAGCGATAACTGTGAGAACCCTTTCCAAGACCTTATCTTTAAATGAGGCTTATCGGAAATTCCAGGACGGGTCATATTACGTTAATAGCCGCACTATTTGAATCATTCTCAGCCAGGTGCTTAGGGCAATGCTCCTCCGCATTTCTTCTTCAGCCCTAGAAGGCTGGTGTTGCCGAGCAGCCCGAGATTGTTTGCACCGGTGTCAAAACCACGCCGTATTCAAGATTCCAAGGCGGCTTGCTGGCTCTCAAAACACATAGCCCCACCCAACGGTTGCAGCATTAATGTGGACGTGCCCGCAGGCAACGTTTCTGTGTACAAATAGTTTTAGGATGCATCTTTGCACCTTCATAGCGGCAGCTGTGTGACCTGAAGCGCCAGCCAAGTAACGCTACTGGCTTCGTACATGTGTGGGTTGGGGTCCCACCAATATCGTAGCGAGGGTATTTGAATGGAGGCGATACGCAGAAAGGCGCCCGTGTGTGTGTGATGTGAGCGCACGCTCAAGAACCCCAGGTGGTATAAATTCACCAGAGCCCTCCACTATATAGCCTCTATGTGTCGCTTCTGAGCGTTAAACATCACAATTTATTTTAGTAGTTTAGCGTACGTATGCTGATGGTTTCGCTTATGGAGCGGTGTAATCTTATTCTATTTACTCTTAGAAGATGCAAAATAAATACGACATTGCCTCTTTGAACAAAGCACAAGAAAAAGTACAATGATAAGAACGCCATGTCTGCTTGCCACATTCCTAAATTTGCACGATACACCAGAGAGGTATGAAAGAACAGCTTTAAAAGTTCTGCTTCTTTTCGTATTTGCCTTGCGTGAAGGCAGCGCAGATTATATCATAATACATTTTATCAGTTCGTTTCAAAAATGGAACGCCACGTAATGCAAATATCGCGCGCAATTTGAGCACACCGTTCCAACCACCTTGAAATGACTTGAACCATAATAAACGTAAGGATCCAGCACAAAAACAAACATGCCGGCATTTGTTCGTTTTGCTGTTAATAAATTAAGTAATCAGAAAGTCAGTGCTTGTTACGGGCCTTTTTACAGTATACTTTACAGCTGAACGTAATAGCGCAAAAAACAAGGACGTAGAATAAGACACACAACACGCGCTCGTGTTGTATGTCTTATTATACGTCCTTGTTTTTGGCGCTTTTACGTTCAGCATGGAAAACCAAGTTGCCCAAACTCGGCCTTTATTGAATTATACTTTAGAGTCTCTTACTGCGTTTACTTCAATTTCTATCTTCAAGTTGTTTTTTTTTCGTTATAATATAATTAGTACTCTTGAATGCTTATCGAAAAGCAGGAAAAGCTGACCTCCCAAGTTTAGTCAATTGCCTTGCGGCAACAGTTTATGTTCACAGAGACATTATATAGTAGTATTTTTGGCGTCGTAAATTAGAAGTAACACAAACCAGACTCATTGCGCGCTTGAATTCCTTTTGTGGATAATTTGTTTGGTTGAGAAAAAAAAACAACGAATAGGCATGTTCTTCAGATTTTCTTTAGGTTTTCTGTTTTTGCGCTGCTTTCAGAATCCTGGAATGCTTTTTGAACTCGTTGATACATCACAAAACGTTTTATAGTTTTCTACGGTGTCTCAAGACGATACGACAACCGTCTAATTTGCTCTTATGCACGGGGATAGCAGGTAGCTAGATAACATAAATTATGCTGGGTAAAGAAGAGTAATCGCTGAATAGAAAATCTAAGCTGGGCATGCGATGCCTGCATGAACAAAATATATTCCGGCGGCGACAGAAACTGCCGGAAAAGCAAAAATTTCTTGATAGAGGAACAAGAAGTTATGACGAAAATTGACAGCGGGTGGCCGGATCTCGCATGGCTTTGCGAGTTCTCGCTGCAATAATTCAGAACAAAGAAAACAACTTTGTGAATTTCTGGCTAAATTGAGGAGTGATTGGAAAAGAGAAAAGTAGGATAGGATTTTGATAACACTGCTGCCAAAGTACCCGCACCTTTGCAGGCAATTTTCGGAGAACAAGAACGCGAAGATTGCCCCCACACGCTGACTCCAAGTGGAAAACAGATGAAGAACACCAGGTTACGCGCATATTGCATATTGGAGAAGAAATCCGCTGATCGATAAGCTGACTCAAGGGCCAATCAGAAACATGTTTTTGTGAGGCCTTAGTGCACAGTGCCTTGTACCCCTGCCGCACGGGAAATTTAATGCCAATCTCATCGAATATGATTCTTTCAAAATGACATTAGTTTGCTGCCACACGAGAAAATGTAATGACAGTCGATGAAAACGACATGGTATCGAATGAGTTTCCAGAACTTCTTCACCAGCGATCTGTGAGCTATTGTATTACCTCGACGCCAGAGACTCTGTGAGAATATACATCGAAAAGAAATTACAAAAGTTTTACAAGCGTTATTTTTGTGTCCGTATAATTGTGTGGTCGTTCATTTGTTTAAATAAAAATGCCAAATAGCATTGGAAAAAAATAAAACTAACTCTCGCAATCAGCCAGCCCGGATGGACGAGCAGCCGTGTTTTTCTATAGCCTGGTCCGTATCAATGCCCGTAGCCAGCCCATGAGCCAGTCGTATGTTGACGGTGTTGCAGGCGCGTTGTGTTGCCGGAGTGCTGGCTGTGCTTGTTGCTGCGGCAGTTGTGCGCGCGGACTTGTTTTGTCTTTTATGCTGCTTTAATCTGCTTCTGTAGTGGGCTGGCTGAACTTTGGCTTGGCTTGGACTCGTGGTAGATAGCAGTGATCAACACGTTATTGAAATAAGGATTAAAAATTTAAAATCGTGTTTCGTTCGCAAAGCAATACTTTTGGCAACTTTTTGAAGCGTACATCGGAATTTTTGTATTCTGCACTTCCCCTTTATCGCAATCGCCATCATTTGCAAATGGCATTACTTATGGCCATGTAGCAGCGCGCAGAAAAAATGACATTAAGTCGAACAAATTTCGTTCGATGAGAATGCCATTAAATTTGCCGTGTGGCAGGGGTACTACTTCCTTACACCACAAGCATCATTTAGCTCAAATTTTCCTGTTATCTTATTGATACCCTCCCATCCGTTTATGCCAGTGCAGGATAGGAAACCGGTAGCTTCTTCGGTTAAATACACCGTCATATCTTATATACATTCCACGCATTCTTCCTCTGCATGTGCACAAATAAAATAAAGGTGTAGGCGCATTGACGATGGCTCAGCACAATGATGACTGTTTCCGGACGTATGGTTTTGCGGGCTGAACGTTTGAGATTGTTTTATTTCAGATATGGCTCCATTGAGGCACACACATTACTCCTTTTGGTTCGCCTCGCATGAGCGCCATTGATGCTGTTGCAAAGCTTGTCCCGCATTTCACTTTTTCTGGCGCCACTGGTGTACCGCATCGCGCCCACATATAAGTACTCCGTTTACTCTTCCTTAGTCAGAAGCTAAGTAGAAATTATAACAGCAAAAAAGACAGTGACCGCCAACATTTGCGTGTTTGTCGCTTTTCATGTGATTGATTGATTGATGTGCTCCCGACGCTGTAAAAAAACACTTTACATGCGGGATAAAAACGGCGGGTGCCTAATTTTCATGAGTCTTAAGCACGACTCCCATGCTCTCATGACTCCACACCAAACTGTTAACCCCGCAATAAGGCTGGTTTTCGGTTCTAGAGCGGTGCTGTCGTCAGTGCTACGTCTCGAATGGCCTAAGGCGCAAGCTGTCTTTTTGGTTGCGGCTTCCTGGTCAAATATGTGCTCAATGAAGAATGTGACGTCGAAATCTTATGAAATACTTACTACTCCACAAAAGTGGTGTAAGCTTAGATATTGTTTGATATCATTTTATGACGGCCTGCGAAAGCCTTCAGGAATGGCTCTCACTTTCAGAGGTCGGGGAAAGGGCGCGCTTATCATCTCTGCTACGGCGCACTTAGTAACCTGCGACGTCACAGCCCTTATCAGTTACTTTTCCTCAGAGCCCTGCTCCCCAATAGAAATTTTTTAGCGTTTTGTTTCGTTTTTCGGCACCTTTGGACTACTCTCTCAAGAGATTAGTGAGCCGAGTGCAGTTTCTAAAATACTGAAACAAAAGATTTCTTGGAAGACGATTATTGCGTGGGCGGCAAGCTCACGGCGTATCTTTTCTCTGTAGTAGTTCTGGGGCTTAAAGCACTCCCTGACTGCAATACATCGAAGCGCTCCCCGCAAAACTCTTGATAGCTTTCTATGTTTATACGCATAGCCGGAAAGCAAGTGCAGCGGCAGGTGCTACAGCGTCATACCTGGTGCTGCATTGAAGAGCGTTGGTTGGTTTGGGTGATGTATATAATCTTACTGCTCGGGAGCTCGAGTATTCTATTTTGTGGGGGATGGGGGCAGGAGGGCCCTCACCCAATATGTCGGAAAAGCAAGGCAGTCGCCGTCACGGCTTTCCTTGCTTCTAATCTCAGCACTATCTCGTCGTGACACAGCCCATATTCCTCTTTTGCTCATTGCCTACGTCATTCCACTGCTGAGACTCTTTCCTGGACATAAATTTTAATCGTTAGGCAACCGTGGAATATTGTAACATACTGTTGTGAACGTACTGATCGGAATGGTCTTAGCTTTAAAAGGTCTCAGCTTTAAGCAGTTAAGACTGTAATAGAATACCGATTAAGAGAATTTCGGTCAATAAGTAGCAGAAATCTGTGACCGTTCCACGCTTGTAGTTTCCCGCTCCTCCCAGCCGACTGCCTAGTTCAGATAGAAGAGAAGGTTTATGGACGCGGCGCTTTTCTCGACATTTTGCTGCAGCGCACAGCAACCTGCTTGGTGACGCCAGTTTACCGCAGTGCCACACATACCGGTCAATACCAGGACTATGCTTATCTGCATGCAGTGACGCACTGTGGCCTCAGTGTTCTTCATACGTGAGCGCAGCGTGTGGTACCGAAGAAAGAACTGAAGCCGCGGACAAAAATAATCAACAACTATAAAATTCAAATAGGCCAGTGTCTACTAGCAAACTTGGCAAGCCGCTTGTACGCGTAAAGATACGCTCGAACGCTCAAGATAACTCTGAGTTATTTTCTATGTCAAGATTGTGAGGCAGCCTACATAGGCGAATCAGGAAACCACAAAAATACGGAACACATCTTCGTCTGAGACTCAGCCACAATCATTGCCACCGAGAAAGCATTATCAATGCGCCTACTTCTATAGAGTCAATCTGAATTCCGTCAACTTCGCACTCACTTCACCGGACACGTGGGTCAACGCCTGAGCATACTCATGGTGATTACGATTAACATCACGTGGACAAATACAACCTATTCATTTTTCCTTTTATATGCCAAACAAGAGACCCGAACCGGTCCCGAGACTTCGTTTGTTTCAGACAATTTTTATTTCATTTGGCAGATGGTATAGAGTTATGTCTTTTACTCGCGAGACGAGTTTTAGTCGAACCTTGGACTAAATGTTGGAAAAAAGGAAGAGAATGAAAATGCAGGGGGTTAACCAGGCTTTGTGTCCGATTTGCTACTTCTCTTTGGACCTATGCGCTCCGTCTTTGCGAGTCAAGCGCACCAGTGTCATGCATCATTCGCTAACCCGAAAAAAAAACAGAATTCTGCTCACCTGGCAATAGTCATGAGCCCTGCTATTGCTGCAATCTTAAAAAAAGAGATATAAGCCCCCTCACCCAAATAAAACCATCCCGACATTTTAACTACTATTCGCCTGTTTATTCCCTTTATTTCTTTCTAAAGTTAGTCGTAGAATTCTTTTTGTCACAACACATCCACAGCACCTGTCTTGTCTCCATTATGTCTTGCGCCAAAAAGAATTCGGTCTTGAAAACATGAACCAACTAGCCCCCAAGCAACTAGTCTCCAAGGTTAGTCTAAGTCACGAAAAGTATTGCGAAGCCAGGCTTCACTTGAACTTGCATCAGCCACGAGTGACAACACGAAGGAAAAGAAACATGCGTATCCGATGTCACTCAAACGAGAGCCAGAAGTAGACAAAGAAAAACATATAAGCACGCTTAACGATTCTCTTTCGACATGGAGGGTAGATCTAGAAAGCGCTTTTATTGTCGCCGGAAATAAAAACAGTACCAAAGGAAAAGACGCCGCAGCCCTCAGCGAAGAACCGCCGAAGAGCTCAAGGGCGGCTTGACATGCCGGAGGGCGGTAAAGAGAGAAAGAAAAGGGAGTGGCTGAGACACACATAGTGGTTAACCGCAGTCTATTAGTGTCTCTTGTGTCCGCTGAGCGTCGCAGTGGTCGTCCTTTTCTCCGCATGTCAGTGTCACTGGAGCGTTCATGACGTCTGGCCGAAGCCGTGTCCGGCTTGCTGTTGTAAGAGGAGTCCATAGGGGCCGAGAGACCCGCTGCGCGCTTAGTCATGCAGACTGAAGAAGCGCCCATTCTTTACCCGCCATTACCGCACGAATGATTCGTGGGGCTGGCACGTGGTACAAAAATAGGAGAAAAAAATGCGCTGTCATTGTACAACGCCGAACATTGGGGGTGTACAGGACCGGAAGAGGGTGGCTGAGGAGATTATGTGGCAGGCAGTGGGACAAATTGAAGTGCGAGTCAGAGAAGCGAACAGTGAGGCTTCACAAGGGACGAATTGACGACGTTGTGTCACAGACAGATAGGACGCGTGTGCATACTGTGCGATTCATTCGTTGGTCGCCCAGGAAACGGTGAATAAATCGGTGGCGAAATCACGAATTTCGCTGAAAGACGAACAGCCCGCTAAATAGAGACAACCTCGAGCTGGATCAAGCTGCGGTCTGTCAAAAAACGGCCAGGGATGCCCGAAAACGAGACCAACAATAACCGCTGCGCTGACGAGAGAAAAGAAACATAACAAGAGATAGATTATGAAACAAGCTCCTTTGCAAGACATGCTTCACGCAAAAAGCGTACAGGCGCTAAAAGACGAAGACAAGCACACTCAAGACAGGACAGGCGCTTGTCTTCGTCTTTTAGCGCCTGTGCGCTTTTTGCGTGAACCATGTCAAGCTACAACCAACTAGCTCAAATGAAAGTCCTTTGCAATGGTTTGAGAGCTTGACTGCTGTTTATTTTGGTTATTTCTTACACATACGTGCGCGTGAAGACTCTAGTTTTCCAGCAGGGATAGCCAACAAGCAGATAACGGATGATGAACTCAGTAGAGAAATCTTTGTGCGCCCGTTTTTTGCACAGAATGGTTACCGTTGTTGACCTAATTACTTGTAATTACAATAACTCTAGCACACAGTAGCAGTTGCTTCGAGCTTTAGACAAAACGAGTTACAGGAAATATAGCGAATACTTTCTTGCAACGAGCGTCCTGAGTGGTTTACGCTTCTTTATTCTTATTTTTTTTCTCGTTCTTCAGGCCTGCATTCACCTAGCGAACACTGCCTTTTCTTCTTTATGTGTGTCTAAGTGTGGGCGAGTATCGTGTAACGAAGGTTACTTTACCGAAACACCTGTCTAAAATTTGCCCTCTTGTAGACGTTTGCTGAAGTAATAATCATAAGTTATCCAAATTTGCTCTATTTAATTTCTCTGCTCTAATCTAGCGTATACAACACATATTAATATTAAACACTGCACAAACACTTGCTTCATGCAGAGCTTTTTATTAGCAATCACTCTGCCTTTTCTTTATTTCTGTATTTTCTTCTCTCTGCTTATTTACGTTTTTGCTGCGGCCATTTACGAAAAACGCTTCCATAAATTCACCCTCGGTTTCTTCAGTTGTTTCCTTTTCAAGCCGAAGGTCACCTTCGCAAACGCTTCTACAGTTCAGTCGTAAAGCTTGGCTTCTTAGAGCAGCGCAGTTCCTGCTTTCCTTGCTCACTTGAAGCATATCGGGGTATCAACGCTGGAGGCTACATGTCAGCGGAACTCAGTTCACGTGATGTGGAAGACACGTCATCTTCAAATGCGGTCTAAGAGCGGATTACATGCGTCGCTATCAGTGAGCACAAACTACAGCATACAAGCTCGGCTAGTACCACGAATGCGGGAACTTGCCTAATGAGGTAGAGTGTCAGATCCGTCTCGTACGTGAGCGTTCCCTTACTGAAATGGTTTATAGACATTCTATAGGCGTCTTATAGAGTCTATTGCCTTCATATAGATATTTCTTTGTGTCTTGTCGCGGCCCGCGCGTCTGGCAGTGGTGAGATGCCAAAATGGACGAAGTGTCCCCAGCACGCGCTCGTGAGAACGCTCGGGACCACGGCCAGGTCCGGACGCTGCCGCCACCGCTCCACAGCTAGCTTTTCTCCGGCATTGCTCAATAAATGCGGCCGCGGTCGCCTTCCTGGGCGACCTCTACAGTCTACTCATAGTCTATACACAAGTGCACTAAATGTGTATGACTATAAATCTATAGATTGTCTATAGACTGTCTAAATGATTTGTATTGCCTATAGACGGTTCTCTAGAGTTTGTCTGTTGAGAGTCTATAGATTTTATAGACAGAAGTCTATGGACAGCCTGTAGACTATAGCCTAAAGAAATTTTTGTAAATAGGCGCATAGGATAATGTAGGACGATGTAGGAGTTTCTGGCAGCCTTAACGTCTTGCTATAACGCGATAGAGCGTTCAACAAAATTATAATAAAAACATTACTAATAGTATAAAATATTACTAAGTGAGATCAGTAAGCTCTAAGAGCTATTCAAATTTACCGTGTAGGAGTTCCTAGCAGCCTCAACGTCTTGCTGTTACGCAATAAAGTGTTAATAAAAATTCTATTTACAAACAGCATTACTAATAGTGTGAAAAATGATGATATCAGTAAGCTAAAAGAATTAATCAGACGAAATTATTGCAAGTAGATAGAGAGATTCGATGGCGCAGTGTTTCATTTAGGACACTGAATCAAGCGTCGCATCCAAAGAAGAAAGTTTATGGAGAACAGAACGATGGTAATATTCATTTATGAAATGTACGTGCGTGGAACGGAATAACAGCTGGAAAGGACAAAGAAAGTTATGCGAGTGCTCAGCCGAAGCAACATGGACCGAATAAATGAAAGGAAAGTTTTTTGGCGACAATAGTGATCATTCTTTTTTTGTAGAAGAGTAAGGTGCAGAGGAAACGTTGCTGTGGTGGCCAAGGTTATTGCGTAAAAATAATCCAACGAATATTAATGCTCTAAAAATGACCACATATGCCGCATCTATTAATGAAGGATATGTTACCGTTGTCAGCATTGATCTTCATGTCCACTGATCTATGTTCCTTGAAATGCTTCTCAATGAGAGAATTGAACATGACAAGTAGTGTTTCGAATATGCGAGTTATAAGTGAATTTCTAAATTTTAGGTAGGAGCAAGGAAGGTAAACATTTAATCACAGTGTAGCAGGCAGTGCTGCCTCTTTTCAGCGAAGTTTTATGGAAGGGGAATAGTGCACCAGAGAATTAAAAAATTACATGTTATTTCTGTATGAAAGAAATATCTTGACCTAACACAAAAAAATATATTTCTGACGCCCACAAACACAGATGCTTCCATATCATTCCAAGATACGTCGTTGAAGAACTGAATGTCAGCGAGTCGCCGCGGTGGCCGAGTGGTTACGGCGCTCGGCTGCTGGCCCAAAAGACGAGGATTAGATCCCGGCCGTGGCGGTAGAATTTCGATGGAGGCGAAATTCTAGAGGCCCGTGTACTGTGTGATGTCAGTGGACGTTAAAGAACCCCAGGTGGTCGAAATTTCCGGAGCCCTTCACTACGGCGTCTCTCATAACTTGAGTCGCTTTGGAACGTTATACCCCCATAAACCATAAACCATCAATGTCAGCGATTGCGCAAGATCTAAATTTAAGATTGCAGCTCGCACAGAAAGGAAAAAAAAATCAAATGAGATATAAAATTACGAAATCATGAAAACCTGTAGTACCCATCCGCAAGAGTCACTGGTGCGCGTCTGGAGGTTTGTCCGATTCTCATCGAGTGTCTCTTATCCCAGCGCACGAATTGCGCAGCCATCCGAATTGGTGCCGATTTGCGGGGACGTGAGAGGTGAGGGAAGGGTGACTACTGCAACTGAAGACTCTCGCATATCTGAGGAACGCGTGGCCTGGAGGATCTGTGGAGATCCCTATTTTCCGGTCGTCGCACAAGGATGATCGGTTATTCCTTGTGACGCGTGCAGGAACCGACGGTCACAGGAACGTATCTCAACCACGTACTCAGGCAAGCGAGTTGCCCCGCAAACAAACCAAACCCAGAAGTGCGGATACTCGTCGTTGGGGCAGCGCTGGTGCCTTTGCTGGATTCCGCTCTTAGTCCTTGTTGCCCATCAAGACACAGCGGGAAATGTCCTGATGGAGAAAGACGCTCTTCCTCCCTTCTTTTCCCTTTACTGTCGCTCTATCTATGTCGAGTCGCTGAACACGGCCGCACCCTTCCTATAACCCGGCTCTGTAAAACCACGGAGCCTTCAGGAGGCGACAACTGATGTCGGCAGGTCAGCGGCTGATTGCCTGTAGCGGTTTGCGCGTGAGAACTCGTTGCCAGTGGCAACATCCTCGGAAAACAATAATCGAGAGATGAAGGTAACCAATGGGTACCACAGTTGCTTTCATAATCGACGATGCTGTATCCAGGGCGCAGGCCAATCAGGAATCTTGCTCACCGGTGAAGAACTACGTCTAATTAAGCCTGGCTTGGCTGCCGCGAGATCCAGCTTTCAAAAGGCGACGAACATTTTTCAAGGCCAGATACAGAATGAAGTTTATCGCCTATAATTAGGAAGTGGTTTTTTTTTGCGAAGCTATTGGTGCAGAGAGCTTGGTCGCCATGTTTTTACAGTTGCAGAGCGGGCCGCGGCGCCATTACCTCAGCCTGCATTCCGTTCGGGCTTTAAGCAGTTGACATAGGAGTTCGGACAGCGCATCCGGGTTAGAAAACGTGTCGTTTGCTGTTTCTTGTTTAAGTGTCAGTCAGGCAAGGAATGAGATTTCTGCGGAAAACAGTAGTTATTAAAGCACAGCGTGGAAGGAAAGAAGGTCGTGTTGACAACGTCGCGTGTATGCTGCTGAGTGGTGGGACGCGCGAAGTTCGTTCAGAGCTTTGCCCGTCCTCAAAGACATTAGAGACTTTGTCATATAACTAGGTCTTGGAGCTTCTAGTTTTAACCTCAAAGCATCCATAAACATCAACCAGTAAATAAAAAGAAAACGGGGTATCAATTCTATGACCATTTCAACCACCTGTTTTTGGGCATGTTAAGTCTATCCGAGAACCACTTTCGCCGAAAAACTACCCTACTTTTACTCAAAGCGCAGCAGGCACTCACAAAAGTTTCAATTTGAATGCCAAGTTCTCTCCGAAATGTTGAACCAGCATCGACGGAAACACACTGCTGCCAGATTTGATTTGGTTCTTAAAAGAGCGTGCTGCAGGCTTGGTCATGCATCAAAGCGCAGGCAGACAACTCTGTTTAAGAGAAGGATATGGCCACTATTAGTGAATTTCACTCGTCGATTGGGGCAAACTTTTCCGGTCGTAACGTGAAAAAAGCGAGGTTTATTGGTTACATTGTGTCCGATTTGCATATTCAGCGGGTCGCTTAAGAGTACAGTCTAACGCGATGTGAAGCCAACGTATGTCGCTGATAATACTTCATTGGCGTGAAGCCATAGCTCACAGTATATATATATTCGCGAACACGCCAGCAGGTTGAAGACTGTCAATGCCAGTGGCCGCCATTAAGGGGAATAAAGAGGACCGCGAGCAATGTTTAGAGGAAGTGTTTAGAATCATTTATAGCATATTCTGAAAAACAGAGTGGGCTACATGGCAAGCATGGCGAGCACGAGGAGCACGACACTGCAACAGTCCTTTGTTAAATGATAGCGTTCATAGACACGTGTATATATCTATGACAGATGAAGAAAGCAACAGAAGATCTGCAGTCATGAACGAAAGTTTTGCCGTTGCTTCAACGGCCAGTAAGCTGATATTTGACACATAATATTCTTCATGAGAATGAAGCGCGCATGTCTCCTTAGGCTTCTGTTTTTCATCTAGTTTCTTTACCTGACCGCATAAATATTTTTTCGCGAACCCGCATCCCGTAAGTCTTCATCCATGACTGTACCCCAATGTCGAACTTTTTCTTCTTTTTTGCGTAGAATCCAAGATTTTGGTCTGCTTCCTTTAACTTTTGAATAGTCTATACGTTACGTGTGGAGTAGGAAATCACCTAATAAACTTCTTATTAGTATTCCGGTTTTCGTGTTGCTATTCTAGCCGCGCGCCCACAGCAACACTCGCGGAAACTCGTTCGCATGAAACAGACTGAGAATGTTATTCAAATAATAAAATCTTTGTTTTTACTACGTGAGCATCACCACGAAGCATACTCACACCTCGCTCCTGACGGCAGCAAGAAATTGGAGAAACATCTCTGATGCATTGGCGTTGGAAAGCATTCGAGGGGGCATAAAATATACGCCACCAATGGACGGCTTACCATGTACTAAAACAACGCGAAGAGGTAACCTTTCGGAAAGGCAAAGGCAGCAAAAAGATTGACGGCACTCTACAGAAGTGGCAATATAAGATGTAGTGCCACTGTAAATGTGTCGCACGCGGTGACTTGAACTGCTGCGGCGAGGTACAATAGATGCTTCCCAGGAGACTGTTCGTCTTGTCTTGTCGGAAAGGCCGGGATGTATACCTCCTGTAGCTATCCCTCCAATTCCAGCCCTCCGGTCATATTCATGCCTTGACGGCCAGAAGACTCTGTGCACGGGATGCATGAGAGCAATGCATTCAATTCAATATGAACGGCGCCTTCCATCTTTCTGACAGCTTGTAAATATATTTTATTTACTTTTCTTGAAATACAATCAAACGTGTACCGAACACATTACGTAAGTTAGGTTAGACGCCCTAAAAAAATAAAAATAGAAGTACCCTGCCCGCACCGTAGTCAGCACAATAGGACACGGAGGTGTGCAAAAGAAAGACGTCACAGAGCTGAATAACAAAGGGCCTACAGACGAGGAGACAGAGTTCGACACGGTGTCGCGTCTTTTTTGAGTCTGCACGATAACATGAATAAGTGCCCTCGGTTTTGTAGACGCAGGACTTAGAGTACATAGCGGGGCTGCAATAATGCAGCGGATAACAAAACGTGCTCTGAATCTTAAGCCTTGCATGGGTTTTCTGCGGCTTTAGCAGCTGTTATAAATACATGTCTAAAACTTTCACAGCCGCACCATTCATCATGCGGCGGCAAAAAAACTGTTTAGCTAATATATTACCAGTGCATTGCAAGCTCCTTGCGCGTTCAGTTCGAGCTACCTACTCCTAGGGTGCTGTATTTTATTTAAATGTTCTGGCAGTTTTCCAGGAAAAGGCCAAAGCAGAGATATTTGTGGCGGCATACCGAAATGTAATCACAGAGGACATTAAATGCTGAAAATCTCAAAAATATTTCTTCAGTTCAAAAGTGCGGTGTCAACTTTATGTCAAAATTTAATATCAGAGCCCATTACATTTACTAAAACCATGTGCAGCGTTCTGGGGTGCCCAAAAACGGAGTGCCCGAGGGCTATTGCAGCAGGGAACGCTGCAATAGCCCCTTGGTTAATGTACGCAATCACGTATGCATAACCTGTCGTCGCAGTATATAAATTTCCCTTGGCACTGTCTTAATTAGTCTCAGGAAAAAGAGATCCTGCCGATTTAAAAAAATAACGCGATAATTCTTTCAGGGCAAATTAGATCTTCCATGCTATGGTTTACTTTATTTTACTTCCTTTGTTTCTTTCCCTTTATTTTTCTTCCTTCCTTCTTTCTTTATTTCTTTCATGTCTTCCTTTCTTACTTTCCCTCTTTTTCGTTCTTTATTTCTGTACTTTCTTCTTTCTTGCTCCCTTTTCATACATCGTTCTGTCTTTCCTAATCTCTTCCCTTGTCTTCCTGTTCTCCTTTCTTTTTCCTTTGAAGCACAGAATGGGTAAGGAGCTTTTCCGGAGTCAACACAAAGGATAATGGGAAAATCGTCTGCTACTGCCAATTCACATTCCAACTTTTCCCCTTTGCTCTCTTGCTTCATTGTAGTCGCGGTGTTGATATCGCTTATTCTAGTAATTTATTTGCGCTGTGGAATCATAACAAGAACAACGCGACATGACTCTACTGTGCTTCGGGGCGAGATCTCGCACAGGATGAGTCCTGCGGTACAACCAGAATAACAACGGGACGAGACTCTCGATGTCCACGCTATACGATGTACTGTGACGCGCAGTGCAGGCATTGACATGTATGAGTCGCTTGCCTGGTAGCTTTTACACTGAGTGAGGAAAATATGTTTAACCTCTACTCAATTTTACAGGTATCACCACACCACGATGCGCACAAAAGCAATGAATTTATTAATTAGGACTGATGCGTTGAACTTATTCGACTGCACCTGAGACCGGCTGAAGCTCATGTACGTGCGTACAACCATTTACACAGCAGCCGATAGCTCTCGAACACCGTGCTCCACAGAGTGCGGGTGACGTCTACCAGGAGAGTGTCGTTCAAGATAGCTCATGTCTGATGCCAGACCATGCGCGCATCTGATGTTCAGTCCAATCCGCCGTGCTGGATGCACGACGATTTAGGGAGGCTCACTACATCGTCATTATACAAAATGTATAAAGCTGGACCTGGGACTGATCCCTGACGAACCCCGCAGTTAAATAAAGTAGCTGGGAACTAAACTCTTCTAGCGAAACGAACTCTCTTTGTGGACTGAAGTAGTGTTTAATTATGTGTACGCTACATTCCTATTACCATACCACTGTAGCATTGTAAGCACAATATCGTGATTATTAGACTCATAAATGTTCCTAAAACTGAGAACTCAAATTGTATAAATGTGTTTTGTGGAGTGTTTTGAATCATAGTGTCTTTGGCATGCAAAAGCGCCAGTTCTGTAGAGTTCTGTTTCTTCATAGTGCGTAAAGCTCTCGTACTGCACCTCCAAAGACGTCATAAAGACCCGCTGGGATAGTCGACGTTTGGCGGGACTTTAAAATACTGTTGGCAAGTGTGACCAGAAGGCATAGAGACATGACCTAATCAGAAGGCGAGTTCATTAAACCACATTCGAGCGGGAAGTGCTGAACCGACGGGCAAGAAACAGCCGATAGTAGCAAAAACTTCCAGTTCTGATTTGCAGTAATGCAATGAAGAAAGTGAAACGCACGAAAAAGAGTTCGTAAAAGTAAAAGTTTTTTGTTGATATATAGCATATCGCCTGAAGGAGTTATTGCTGTTTTCTGCATGGCGACGGTGGCTGCCACGTTGGACCAAGGAGAGCTAGAGCCGGCGCTCGGAAAAACACTGGCCGAAATTGAATTCCACGTCGAGGCGAGACTTTCATTTTAGGAGTTCAAAAGTTACTTTGAGGGGCCTTGTAGCGAATGGTTTGGCAGTTTCAATTGGAGTTTTTTTTATTTCAATATGTGGCCGAGCAAGCAGTGAAATCGAACGGGAGAGGCGTTACAGGACTGAGTGGACATCATACGTATCCTCTTACAACATGGCAGAAAATTGAGCGAGTTGGTGCACTTTCATAGTGGAAATTTGAACCGCTACAAAAGCGACAAAGAGGGGGGACACTGCGCTACTCACAACTGAAATGTTTTCATACAGAGGTAGCAATATATACACATGAACCAACAAAAACCGCAGAGGTCAGTGTGCTTGTAGCGCTCGAATTTTCCAATATGTATCCTCTTACCTTCGTTTTCCAAATACGAAGGTGAAAAAGTAAAGCTTGGGATGTACATTGGATCGTCCTTCATGCCTCGAGTGTACGCGGACGTCAGTCGTGCTGTTGACGCTCACAGATCTAGGTTACGCGTGTCGTTTGCTCTATTTAACATATAAGCTTTTGTTTATTGCGGCCTGTATGTGCAACAACTTAATGTACCGATGTATACTCTCTTCTCAGTACTTCGTTTTCAAAAATAATATTGTTATGAAGTTGTGTTAGTTGTTATGCTTCATCAGTGTTTTTCCCAAATGAGAACTGCACGGAAAGTCGAAGGGATGGCCAAGGCCTGCTTGCATTTTATTCGGTCCTAAGACGCATAAAATGTAAAAGAGAACAAGTGCGGTGGACATCACTTCAAAGCATCAGATTCCTTGCTGGCGGAAAGGTGGTGTGAGTGGCGGTGTCCAGGAAGTTAAAGGTTTCGGATGAAAGGTGGGTGCTGCTGATTACACGGCAGACCAGGGAGGCTCAGTAGCCGAGTGCTTTAACCCAACGAAGAAGAGCCATGGCCTTCCGAGAGGCAGACAAGTGGATGGAGAGAAGCAGTTATGTACACCTATATTCGGTTGAACGTCTGCATGCTCTTGTGTTTGTTGGCAGTATTGTTGAACGTTGTGTGTTTCTTTTTGCACTGCCTGTACGACGCCCCGAGGGCTGACAGTATTAGTAAAAGAAATGAAAATGAAATGAAGTCTTTTGAGAGAAACAAAATAAGAAGAAAGAAAGCTGGGACTGTCAACATGTGCCTATATCAAGATGGTGAAACGCTCGCTTTACTTATTATTATTGATGAAGTAGTGTAAGCGAACAGTAGCAGCTTACGTTATTCTGAGGACTGTGCCACTCCCATCTATGTGCACTGTTTCTTGCACATTCCGCGACTATTTTTTTTCGCTCTGCCATTAACTTTCTCATATTATGTTAAATTGTGGGACGAAGGGGCACTGTCTGCCCCATCCTGGTTACATCCGAAGCCTCTACCTGCCACCGCCACCATATGTAGAATGTTCAGCGTATTGAAAGCATTCTATAGGGCGGGAAGGCCTTTCTTCTAATTATCCAGTTCGTCCTCGGGAAAACTATGTATTACAAAGAACATCGAAGTGCACCCAAGTAACGAAAACAATTAAGATCGTTAGGAATATTCGCACTGTAAGACCGAAAATTAAGGTTTGATGCCCCAGCGGCGAGTGCCGCCGAAGGCAAAAGCGGAAGACGAAGCTGACGAAGTTCAGTTTGGCGCTCACGAACGCTTGACCACCGAGCTGCGGTGTACTAACAAAGATTGTGGCCGTCCGCATTTATTCCTTGATTTGCTTCTTTTAAGCACGAATAAGCAGTTATTGCTTTTACACCCAAATACCATTAGCGTTTTTGAGGGTATTTTATTTTTCTGAGGTCTGGAAGGCAGGGGCTTATTTCAAGCGAGAGCTAATACAAAAACCAAATAAAAATCAGGGAAACTACATAGGTAACCTCAAGCGGCTGGTTACTAGCGACCGAAAGAGACGCTTGGCGTTTAGGCAGACCAGAAAGGCACGAAATGGAAGAAATACTTTGACTGCTATACTATTCTGTAGAATTATAAATCTACCCGCAGTTTCATCTCAATTATGCACTGATGCATACTTTATTTTGCGCTACCGGGGTTCTTAAACTCAAATATGAGTTGCATTCTAGCTGAACCCGACAGCAAAACAGCAGCAATCTTATTGTACTTGTTTTTTTTTTCTAGTACATGCTTTTGCTTTTTGCCATTGCGACAATAAGAAATTTCATGACATGTTTAGTTGAAAGAACTTTGTGCAGCTTTTTTTTTCGAGCATACGACATTTCGTTTCAATGAATCAGAAGGGCAGTCTGTTATGACCCTATCAGTAAATGTAATCAGCTGTTTGCTAAGCAGTAGCGTTATAGCCGGTGTTTCTTAGTACAGTTTTCATTCTCTCGTACAATGAGTCTCATCTGGTGTTTGACTGGGGATGAAGCGAGTTAACGGGCTTCACGCTTGTAGAAGTTAGATAGCAGAGCACCACTTCCTGTTTGAAGGAAACTTCTCTGCCGACATCGTTTCTGAAATTATGGCGTCTATAAAAGCGGCTACCCGGTAACTGATTGCATTAAAGGAATGCCGTGCTGGTACGACCTTAACGGAACAGAAATGGACTTATAACTCGTGACAGGGACAAGCTTCAGTGTTTTTCGGGTCTCGTGCGTTTAGTTCACTTCGTTCTGAGCTTCGCAGAGGCAGGCAGGTCCTAAACAGAACTGCAACAACTAGACGCCGTTAAAAGCGCTGTATTCTGCGCACGTGAGCTCAGACCGGCCGGAATAAGACCATCTTTTGCGATATGGCATGACATTGAGAAAAGCGAGTGGCTGGGTGCGCGTTTTCCGGCCTTGTTTGGCCAGCTTTGCGAGACCGTAGCCACAAGAACGCTCACGCCGAGTTCTGCCCTGGTGCATCTCTTTATTTCTTGCTATAGGGTTATTTGTTCCCCTGACTCCTCTGTGCCTTACTCTACTTGTTCTTACACGCCAGTCGCAATGCATTACCATGTCAATAGCACGGCTCAACCGTTGATTTGTTTTTGTTCATTCATTCTTCATGTTCAGTGAGCATGTTCACAAAGATGCCACCATGTGAGTGTGGTTTTCAGTGAGTAGATTTCTTGGTTTCGTGTGTCCCTGAGGCACTGTTGTATGTCCAATGTTTTGGGTCCTTTCGTGACTGTTTGTCGCACTGGGACAACTCGATGATAAACAGAACTGCTGAAGCACCATTTTTGTGAGTTTCGCCTTGGATTTTAATAGCTAAATCTTTAACTTGTATTGCGAGCTATCATCGCATTCGTTTACTAGTTAACTCTGGTGAAATTAGGTTTGGTATTCTGGGCTGCGTGGCTGTCTCTTCTTGGTAACTATGAATTACGAAACCGTATAGAAACAAGATTAATGAGCCATTAGGAAACTAGGCCACTTTTGGAATAAATTTTATTTGCCTCATGCAGCAACACAGTCGGAATAATTAAAAAACATACTTTGCGTGTACTTTTTTTAAAGCGATGGTAATGAGGTCTTGGCCCTTAACTCATCAAGGCGCCACACGTATATACGTGTTATCTACGCCTCCGCGGGGCCATTATGGCAGTTGGAAAATACATGCAATGCTTCACGAGAAAATGTTGTCATAACAGAATGAAAGACAGCCTATTGAGAAGTCGGTGAAGTTGATGAAAAGAGCACTGTGCTGCATTTTATTATGCTATACTCTACTATACACTATACTATACGTTTTGCGCTACTGTGTACTCGGTTTATGAGGGTTTAACGTCCCAAAGCGACTCAAGCTATGACGGACGCCGTAGTGAAGAGCTTCAGAACTTTCGACCACCTGGGGTTCTAAAGAATTTCGCCTCCATCAAAATTTGACCGCCGTGGCCGGGATCGAACCCGCGTTTTTCGAGTCAGTAGCCGAGCGCCATAACCACTGAGCCACTGCGGCGGCGCACTACTGCGTACTGTACTGTACTATGCTCTACTGCAGTGTATTATATTATACAACTGAACACTCAAGGAAATGTCTTGAAATGGGCTTCATCAACTCCGTCAATGTTTTTTTTTCGCTTTCGTAATTAACTTAATCTTAGCCATGGCAATCGTGCGGCGTCCTTTGAGCCAATCACATGGATTGAAAAGAGAGAAATATAACGAAGTTGTAAGATTGTACCGACTCGGGATTCTACAGTCAGGTAGAACGTTTAGCCCTCTGATGTGTTTCTGTGCGACTATTGAGTTTTCTGAAATTACAACAGTAAGAAAATGCTTGCGTACTCGAAGTCATCGTTTCACGCAACTTGTGCCAGAGAACGTTTCTTCACATTCCTGAGAAGAAGCTGGGAACAGAGCGGCGCCGCGAGATGGCCTTCTTTTATTTCTTCCTTTTACATAAAAAATATAAATCGATACAAATGTGCATAATGCGAAAGAACGACAGCAAGAAAAACTACCAGCGCATCGAGAATGAAATTGGCATCCCATGATAAAATCTGCCGACTAGAAGCTTAGGACTCTCTGTATCGACCGTGTCATTCGATGCCATCCGTAACAAGTTCCTTTGTTGCGTCGTCAGGCGCTGGACGGTAATGTATGCGCCACCCCTCAATAGAATCGCCACGGTCAGCAGCCCCCTTTCTTCATTGTCCGTCGTATCTTCCGTTTTCTTTCCTACCCTTTCTAGTCGCGCCGCTTATAGGGACCCTGTGACCGAGCACCGTAGCGGTCCGCAATGACCTCGCAGAGGGACTCGTTACGAAGCATGCCGTGGTCCAAGAAGTGGAGACATTCATGTCGTCATCACAGCTCAGCTTGGACTCGTAGAATTTCTCTTTTTTTCTTTGGACTCTTGTAGCTGGCTCACTGAAACGCCAGGACCCTTTGCCCTCCTCCTATGCGAATTGACATGCGTAACTGTACCGCATATACGTAAGGCTCCACTTAATAAAGGCACACCTGGACAAAATTCTCACTGACCAAGAGGTGAAGATTTGAGTCTGTCCAGGCAAAGAAAACTACCTGTACAAATATTCTCCAAATATGTAACAAAAACAGCTCTGGTTGAAACAGGAGTAAAGTGGCTCATGCTGTTTTTTTTATCTTGTGTTCGTGAGGCACTTCGCGTTAGTGTTTTTCGGGCTGTGTCTTGTGACCTGCCAGTTTCTGAGCGTAATGGAATTGTTAATTTCGTTTCTGGAAGTAAATAAAGACAAGCTTGCTTCTTCTGCGTCGAACCTGTGTAGTTTGCAATGTTCCTATCAGCCTGACACTAACAAATGCGGCAAGAGCAGGCACATATTTCGTCTATGAGAAAGGGACGACTTAATGTTGTTGCCAGAATGCATTACAATAAGATGAACCCCAAAAGTACGCAGAAAGTAGAAGAAACTGTGCTCAAGGCGGTAAGCCTTGATAGTGGCAAGTGGCAATGTTTTCTGTCACTCAAAGTATTTTTACTTATAGATGCAGAGTGCGTTTATATACACCTGCTTTTATGTTGAAAGTAGAATCAAGAAAAGTAAGATGGTAAAAGCTGCGGGCGTTATGATAAATGCTGTGCGTGTAGCTTCATTTATTATCCATTTATCTGTATTGCAAGCGCTTCGCATCGTTTAATTTAACGTTGAAAGAAAAAACAACGTGAACACAAGCACACCTTGATCACTGCAGTTAAAAGGCTAAAGCACCAACGATTCTCATGTTGTTTCAGAACTGCAGGCCGGCTCATTTCCGAAGTGGAGAAAAAGAAGTTTTTTTTGAAGCGATGTTTATTGCCTCAAGACATAAAAACTATGAAGTGAAAGATGAGTAAGATGCTTAAATAAATGAAAAAAAGGTGGGCTGATCTGATGAAATCAAGAAGTGAACGATGATATGGACGCTGTATCCATGCAATATATGAATCCGGATTGTCCGGTGAGAGTCCCACTGACGCCAGGTGCAGAATTCTCGTCGGCTTCAGCGCCGGGCAGTCCCACAACAGGTGGTGGATATCCGCCTCACAGTCTCTGTTCTTGCAAACTGGACACCCGGGGCGGGGATATAAATCTTTGAAATGCGGCCACTTGCGTGTAATAGCTGGAGATAGGGCAACCCCGACCGTATCCTCCGAAGCGCAACGTCCTCTGCACGGGTATGACCACGGGGGAGGGTTACCGCACACAAGAAGAGGTATTAACATAAGCAAAAGCTACAAATTTAGCTGCAGAGTTGGGGCTTATCGGTTTGCAACGGATAACGCATTTCACGAGCTAAATTATTATTAGCACCGGCGCAGTGAGCTCCGCATGCTGCTGTTTTTCAACGAAAAGATTTTAATTATTTTGAAGGCGCTGTCGACCGCTATATTCAGAAACATTGAAACAAAATCGAAGATGCAAGGGCACGCGTAACTTCAATGAAAGAGCCCACGGTAAACTTATTTCGAGCGGGAAAAAATTTTTGAGGGGCTATATTTAGAACACCGAACAGGGACTTGATAAATTATATAAAGGCAACATGATGTAGGCTGACTGATGCAATGCAAAAGTGCGTATTGAGTATTATGTCCAGAATAGCCTGACACTGGAGAAATAGGCGAAAATGTTCGTGCATTTTTTTTTCGTTGCAACTGGGCTTTGCCTTTCTCAGGCTGAAACGCATTAGTGGTTAAAAATTGCCGTTGGTTTCGTATGCGAAAAAAAGACGTCACAGAAAAAGGCTGCTGTACTGAAAGAGTATACTCACTATATAAGCGAATGAATGAACATCATATAAAAACAGTTTCGTAGCACTGGTGCACTCCTAAATATTAAGAAAACAGTTCCTTTCCGCAAAAACCAATTATTATTGTTATTATTTTACTTTTAATGAAGTATCAGACGAATGGTCCTCGTTGAAGAATATACCGAGTCTGGAATGAGCACACGGTGCTGTCATGCTCTATCGGATACCTCTATTGACTGGGTTTCACTTGGTCCAGATGATGCTTTTTACGATCAAGATTTAGGTTGGGGAATTGTAGTGAAGGATACCTCTTGCAGAGTGGTCGCGTCTGTTTTGATTTGCCGCACAACAATGATGTTGAAAATGTATTTAGTTACACACGCACGGAAAGTCGCTGTAGTGGGCACAGAAGAGTCACGGTTCGCTGAGCTTATGCAGAACTGCGAAATAACATCACCGGTGTAAGTGTACAATGCTGGGCTTGTTTGTGAGTAGTCTTTATTTATGACTGCAATGTGCAAGAGAGCAGTCATCCAAAAATCGAAGTTGTCTTCATAGTTCAACAGGAGAAGCTTCTGAAAATGGCGTAGTCTGCGTGCTCAGGTTGTCATGCATTGCACTGGTAGAAGGCCGAAGACGGAAGGAAGGTAGTCATGCTTGTCCAAGAAGGTGAAAAAGTGAAAAATAAACATGAAGTCTGCTCATACCTAACAAATTCAACAATATTCTTAGAAAAAGTTTGTAGCCATGCTCATAGTATTCTTTGGAGAAGCCCCGAAATAAAAACTCTCGGTTACGAAACCTTGTTAAGGCCTTCTGTATAACACAGAAAAACTGTGTGGGGCTCGTACAGTTTCAGACTGTTCCAAGTAGTAAAGAGTTCAATGCCTTCGAGTGATGTTTACAATTATTAATACGTAATTCCGTTCTGCCATCCCCGTTTGTAAAGGCGCTAATTTAAAATGCTTGATTTGAAAAATAAAAATGATCGGCTAAAGTTTTTTTCCTGAATCATTCGCTACGAGGTAAAAATCGAGAGATAAAACATGGCATTAAAACCGTAAAATTATCAAGTCATTGTCAAAGCTTCAGCTTTAGCATCAGCACAGTCATGATATCATGGTATCGGGCAGCGACGAAATGCAATGGCATTTCCATAGGCGGCATCGTCATATCAATGACCTCTATTCAGAACAGTCGTTTCACTTTCAGTTTTGTTTTCCCCGAGAAACACTAATCTATTGAACATTTCGCACGGCTCCATTCGAAAATTTATTTGCAAATTTTTATGTAGCCTAAAAAGGATTTTGCAACTTTCTGGCTTCTATTTTGTTGTTATGTTTCCCTTAAGTGGCCAAGTCCGACAGAATTGGTTCTTGTGTTGATTTTCATGTTTTTAATATGAGTCGCTTTGGGATGTTTACCACTGAAAACTAAACTGACTTGTGTTTGTATCTGTTTTTTTGGTTTTGACAAAATTTTTGCTGCAGAGTGTGGTCATCCATACCCTCAAGAGACCGTGATCAGGGCTGGCAGTAAGAACGAATTTAATTCTAAGAAAAGGTCGGTCTTGCCCATTTGATTGAAGAAGTAAGAGGTTGTTCAAGAAGTATGACCTTTAGCATGATTGAGAAAAGAGACTAGATAAAGGGGGGGGGGGACGAGTTGGGGAAGAAGGAAGGCTGCGGGCAACATTTACATAAGCAAACTACAGCCCTCTCGTAGGTCTAAAGCTTATAATTTCTACACTACTTTCACTTATTAGTAAGTCATCAAGTCAGAAGAGCATCTTTTCGAGCCAGATGCTTTCGCTTTACTCCAGAACTTGGTCTGAACGTATGCTAAGGAAAGGAAAAGATACACAGTGGCTAGTTCTTAATCTGTTCCTGCTCCTCGGGTGTGCATCAGGAAGTAGAAATTGGTCTAAATATGTCGCGGATTTCGTATTCGTTGACAATCGTTGAAAATGTTAAGTTCGAAGCCAAGTGTAAAAGTGCATGCTTTTACACTGCTAAAGCGGCCTTGCACGCAAGTAAACATCTTTGCCCTCTGCAGTGGCCCTGGTCTCTTCTGCTGTGGTTGAGCAAGAGTATATAGGTTCTATACAAGCGGGGGGCGCGTCTCGAGAGACTCAACACTGCACCCCCCCCCCCCCCACCCCGCCCCTTTTTAAAAAAAGAAAGGAAACTCGCAAACTGTAGTTTGCTGCACGTCAAACAGCAGCGGATGTTTGAAACCAGCGCTACCGTGACATAGCTTGTTTGATTTAATAATAGCACGGGTTATCGTCAGTTGTTAATTTGATATGCAGAATTCGAGTTAGCTTTCAGGACTGCAGCCTTCCGCGTGTGGCTGGCAGCATTTAAGTGCATCTTCCTACGACCTATTATGCCATGATCAGAGAAAGGGCATGAGTACATGCCAACCTCTTCTCCTCCCCAGGTCACGTAAGAGATTAAGTTGGCGCTCATTGACACAACGCGCGGACGGAGGGACGCAACGTGACCAGAGGGCGGCGCTCCGAGTTCGGGCGGGAACAGCACAGAGAGGCGGATGAGTGTAAGGCAGTGGTGCGAGTAACAACGTTGAACGCCCATCTGCGCACTTCTCACGCGTCTGGGGCACCGAACACAGACAGCACGCTTCCATGCCGAGTGGCGGGAAATGCCTCCTGCGCGTTACGGGGTGCATGTGTGTGTCCGAGCGGGAGGGAGACGCAGAGTGTCTTTCCGAAGGAGGCGGAAGAATCTGGGTCAGGAGCGGGCGCTTCTTTGGGGCTCGATGTGGACACACGGCGATCACTCGCACACTGGCAGCAGAGTGCGATTCTCGGGGAGCATTGCCAATCTGCGGCGCACCCTCTCTCCCATTTCGTTCACACTTAACCTTCCAGACTTCCGTACTAAAAGGAATTAGTGAAGCTTACACGCGCCCATGCAGCCTGAGCACGAGGAGTTGAGACCAAGTCTTGGCCCCATGGCTGCTGAATTTCGATTAATGCGATCCGCAAAGTAAGCAGTGCACTTTGAACGGCCCCCGACGATCGAAGTTAATCTGGAGAACTAACTGCCTTATAGGTCACCTCTTTAGCTGTTCTCTTATTTAATTTCCTGGTTTATCCTCTTCCTTTTCTTCGAAGCGTGATTGCGGTGCTCACCAAGATTGAGACATTTACTGCGCTTTTCCTTTCCTCACATCCAACTTTCACTTTTTTTTTTCGCTTTGGTAGGCATCGCGTTGCGCCAAACACCCTATTCTGTTCTGCACTTTTCCAGCCCTAAAGTTGTGGGCTGCGGCAAGCACCGTCTTTTCTGTAGAGCTTAAAGGGGTCAGAATGTGCGCTTTTGAGTAACGAAAAACGACCAAGCAACAATCAAGGAACCTGCGAAGTTCAGCGCTTCCTGCTCTCTTAGAGTTACCACACTATGATGTCAGTGATGAGTGAGGCTGTTAAGGGTACAGCTGCTTGAAATTCCCAGCATCTTTGGAGTCTGTTAGAGAGAGAACACGCAAAGCCGTAAGAGCTGCCTTTGAACTGACATACACAAACCTGAGTGGCATCATTGGTGTTCGGGTTCACGGGCCCGCACTTCCTGATCCTGGCGCTGCTGTCTTATCTTCTATAGGCACTGGGAACACGCATATCACGATCCTCTCGCTGTTGAAGTTTTTGGCCTGCATGACGGTCGTATCCAGGCAGATGTTGCATTAATTCGCGTTCGAGGCGACTTTCGCGGAGATACTGCGTCTACTGTCTCGGGCGACCTATTCTGTGGGCTACAAGGGCAAGCTTCAGAGTGGCGGCGCGCTCACGAGCCACCGAAAACTCGGCGACGGCTTCTTGTGGCTATGCAATGGAAGCTACGAGCGCACGCCGCTAGCTCATGGGCCTGTGTCTGTGGCCCGTGTGTGCGTACGAACAGCGTCCCTCTGGAAGCCGGTGTCTCTGGCTTGGTGCTTCCTCTGCATAGCCACAGAAAGCTGTCCACGAGTATAGCCCTGACGCATGTAGGACACACATTAGCACACATGCTCGCTCAAGGTCACACAGCAGCTGTTTCGGTGCGCGTTCTACGGCTGTTGTCGCTCGCTGCTCAAAGCCGCTCTCCTTTGCGCCTCGAACCGAAACCGCAGTGTAGCGCGCCGAATTCGCATTTGACCTAACCACGCTAAATTGTCCGCCATTTGTTCACATCCGCGTGAAGAACATGGAATATTTTAATTCTCCGTGTCCCCTTTCAGCTCGAGCTTACTGAGAAAGTGAAGCTGAAGGGTTCCTTTCTTCAGGCTTTCCCACACATTAGTTTTATTTTGCTCTATATGAGGGAGAGAAATTAGAGCTGCTGGCAGCACACGCAGCGCTGATTACTCTGAGTTCTGCAATACTTTTTGAATGGGGAGAATTAAAACTAGGCTTTCCACAGAACATTCCAAAACTCAAAAGCAAATGAGGTTTTGACTGGGAGTTTCACTTCATGAGGCAAAATTCAGCAATTAGAGACGTAGCTCACGTGAAATATGTGAAGCAACGCCGAGAAACTGGTTGTAAATAATTTTGTCCACTTTGATGAGAGACCACCCATCCACTGATTTTCAGAGGTCGCTTTCATAGCAGTAAGATATGCGACTGATTGCGAAACAGTTCTTTAGAGCTGACTTTTCGAAATTTATGGAAGCACCAAGGGTAGTTCTATTGTATCTTACTTTGCAAACAGATCTGTTTTCGGGAAAAAAAAATTGCCCGTTATTTGCCACCAGGAAACATATAGATTCAGTAAGCAAGTCTCAGGCAAGTGACACCAATGAAGCAATGACAATTGCTGATATTCCCGTGGTGAATTTTGGATTCAGTTATCTCAAAAAGCACCGGTATGCAATGCACTAAACATGCATGAACTTCAAACGGACTCATTAATGAGCGGGCAATTGGTGTGCGCACATGCCTTGCTTGAGTGTGCAATGTGTCCTATCTTACGATCTGCTCCAAGAGGGGCATAATATATGTGATTGACTCTAGGTGAAATTATAGTCGCAACAAAGGAGGTAAAAAACTACTGCAGCCTGCGAATACGACAACGGGGATTTACCAGCAGACCGGTAAGTCTGCATTGCAATCTGCCACAGCGTTTCTAGCGTTCTTCACTGGCATTCGATTCCGCGTTTAATATGGTGTATTGGCTTGTTGCGTAAATGACGCGAACAGTCCTTCAATTAGAAACCACAGACACGAACGTAAAGACGCACTGCGGACAGATGCAGGCTAGAAATGATCCCAATCAGCGAACCTTTACTTTTGGAGAACAAGGTCTTCTATAAACAAAGTACGCGACATACCAAGTGGCGACATGTCCGTAACATGACTTAGACGCAAGCATCAGGGCGAGCTGGCCGAAACGTACTTGCCGAAACGTAATTTGCTCAAGCGTAACGTAGATTGGCAGCCGCGGAGTTGCTGGTATTAAGTTAGACGATGACCCCAAGATCACGTTAAAAGCGGCTCCTCAAGTATCCAGAGCACACCTTTGGCACTGTCTTATTTCGAAATGGAGGCGTCTTGTAATTCCTGCATTTGAGCGGCCTTGTAGTTATTGCTAGAAGATCGTGCAGCTTAAGCGTGCAGGTGGCAGCAAAAAATGGGAGAAGACATCAGCACCAGGACAAAAAAAAAAAAAATAGGGTGCCACTGGCACCTGTAACCTGTATGCTTCTCTAGCATGCAGATGCACGTTTGGAGTGTTTAGACAAATAGTTTTTTTGTTCTCTTTCTCAAAACCAGTGCGTATTCTGACCAGTGCGTATCGTTACATTCATTATAGTCATTAACCGGCCGCCGCGGTGGCTCAGTGGTTATGGCGCTCGGCTGCTGACCCAAAAAGATGCGGGCTCCATCCCGGATGCAGCGGTCGAATTTCGATGGAGGTGAAATTCCAGAGGCCCGTGTACTGCGCGATGTGAGTGCACGTTAAAGAACCGCAGTTGGTCGAAATTTCCTGAGGCTTTCACTACGGTGACCCTCATAGCCTGAGCCACATTGAGACGTTAAACCCCCCATTGTCATTAATCAGATTAACCGCAAGCTAAAAGCTTCTCTTTGATGACCAAATGGCGGTAACTTGCCCGAACAGCGGCCTGTGCTTACTCATTTCCTTACTTGATAACTCACAGTGCTACTGTCTGCCGCCAAGGCCTTTCCATTTTATCTGCTCTGTACTATTGACAAACCATCGAGATTTATTTTCCGCATCAAATGACCCGCAGAAGTCCATTTCATCTCGATTAACTTGAGCATTACTTTGATGTTCTGGTCCTATTCACGCGGCTTTCTTTCTTTCATTTGACGTTGTTCCAGATAATTTTCGTTTCCTCTTCATGGTTCGCTGCATTGTCATCAATTTATTTAATGTCATTTTATTGATGTGTACGTTTAGACCCGATAGGTGAGTGCTGGGATGATACCAATGATACATCGTTTTCATTAAGGGCCATGGGCAAGGTGCCTTTCATAACCTCAGAGCACCTAAGAGATGCACTCTAAACAAGGCATATTCTCCCGGCAGAAGCAGAAAAGGATCCCATCGATTCAGTCTTTTTACACCGCTTTTTAGGCAGGGTGTAATTTTGTCGATCCCCATGGGCCCCGTTCTCGGGATGAAGAGTCAACATTCTAATGCATACAAGAACGTCCAATGGCTTTCGACCTTGTCTGACACTCGGCGAAATAGACTCTGACTCTTTCCCTTCTTTTTGCTTTACTGGGGAAAAGAATGCAACCGTTTTTTTGCGGGGCTACGGAGGACCGCTGGACGGAAGCTAAACTTATTCGACGGCGCACATAGGCCCTCATGGGTGAATGCAGCATGCCGTGCAAGTAAACAAGCCACTGCTGCAGATGCACGCTGCTGCCTTGCCTCGCGGCGCAAAATTGTTTCGATCAAGCACTCGAGCGATGGAATCGATTCATCTTTGAGCAGCGCGAAACACAGGACGTAGTGGAAGAAACACGAGACGACACGAGCGCTATCGATCTGGGGACTCACAGTCGTAACGTTAACTGGCGTGATGAGTGTCTGCAAAAGCGCGTACCCGCTCACACCCCTCTATTCCTAAGACGCCGGAGAACTCTGTCGAGGAGAGGGTCCGTAGAGCAACGATTGAGGCCCCGCGTCTATGTGCACTCACACTACTACTTTCCGAGTAGATGCAAATAGGCAACTTGGATTCGTCCTGACTGGCGTATCGGTTGTTCCTTTTTATCTTTGTTACTTTTCCCTTTCCGGTGTTGGTGTTCGTCCTTCAGAGAGACTGCGGGCGTCATTTTCGTTTCGTGTCTCTCTGGACACTTCGAGCGCTTCAAGTTGGCACCATTAGTAAAGGAACTCCGAAGGATTGCCATGGTAACTACATTACTTGCGATCTACCACGCGCGACAGGAACTGCGTGACGTAGTTTGAAAAGAACGTGAGGGGAGATCCTAACAACGCGTAGTAAAGGGGATGTCAGAATCGGCGTCAGAATCTTGTTTCTTTTGCGGACGGGGAAGAAACAAGCTGGACGAGATGTTGCGATTATTCTTGTGTTAAACATTATTTCTTTTTAGGTTTTTTTCTGTCGAACGTGCCCTTCAGACCAGAGCAACAGACACGGGTCGTCTTGAATTTACGACCAACAGTAGGAAGACAGCGAAATATGATTGAGTTGTACACCGCAGGCTCTGAAAACATTCGAAGTAACGGAAGCTGTCTAGGAAAGAGGAGTGCTTTAGAGTTTCTCATTTTCTTCTCGCTTTTGGAGCGTTCAGTTTATGTCAAGGAAGTCTCATTCGATGGCGCTAGGACGTGGTCGTCTATATGAGAGATGAAGGTAGCTTGATGAAGTCATCTCCGTGGAGGGATGAAAAGAGCAATCTGAATGAAGAATATGATAACTCTGTAGAATGTGAAGGGCATTGACACTGAAGTGAGTGCGTTGCACGTTGCGAAATTTGCAAACAGGAACATTTGGATGCATAACAAGTTTGGTTTTCTATGCACCGTTTTTCTGGTCTGAGCTTTACGACAAACAAATTACGCAAGACACCCTTTCGGCTGCTTCCTTGCGACCTAGCACCATTATTTTTATGAAACCTGTGCGCCCAGGAAAATGCTATAATGAAAAAAAAAGAAATATTCGAAGAAATCACACAAGCCTCTTAGACTGAACTGATTGCTGCGTATTTCCTGTTTCCGAATTCCTGTTTCCTGTTTCCTGTGCACGAACTACAGATAACAGAAAACCTTCAACAAATTGGGCCGATATTTTTGAAGGCTGGTAGCGCTACTCTTAAACAGATGTAAATCGAAACACACTAGCGATGACTGCACCCAATCGAGCAAAGAGAGAAAGTTCACCAAAAGATTTGCTACTTTGACAACAACAAATATCTCACATTGGCAGAACGCGGTACCGGATGCGGGTTACGTGAAGGAATCAGCGGAAACGAAGAAGACATGAAAAGACTACACAGACGCTGAACTTAAATCTCAGGTTTATTGTCTAAGGCAAGTCAAAACAGGGAATTTATAGGTCACGTAAAAAAAAAAACCAAAAGGATGAGTCAGGCTATTATCAATATGGTAAACGGCATGAGTAGATTTTTTAAGGCGGCAGAATGCGTGTTGGAGCAAAATTTGAACTGACTTCTGTCACCAAAAAAAAAAGAAAGAAGAAACACTTGCACATCAAGTTGCACAATAACAGCGAACCAAGGTAATGAGAGATAGGTACAATCAACAGGGATGATAGTAGTCACCAAAGTAGGCAAGTTCCTTCTCGTCCAGTGTAGTCGAACTACACTGACGGGGAACTGACACAATCTTGTCCAATCTTGTGTACGAAAAATTCCTCATAAATATCGCGTGTGGACTTATTCTTGTACACTTTTAATATCCTTCATTGGTCTAAGGAAAGAGTGGGGTGTTTACAAGACGCACAGTGCATTGCCGTTGATAGCTCCCGCTTAAAGTCCGCAGGTCATTTTGCCATCCGGCAGTCTTTCTTAAACCAGTGCAGCATAATAAAAAGTAAAAGAAAAAGCACACGTGCGACATTTACGAGCAACGAGGGGCTTCTAGCATCCGGCGCTGCCCCTATATAAAACTCCAAGCAGAATTTGATCAGGAGAAAAAGCATTGAAGACTCTGGAAATACTTATGACTTCGCATGGAACACGAAAAGAGAAGAGGGTCAAGTTCAGAATGTTACAGTGAATCTTGGGGATGCAGAGTAATCTCGACAAATATATATTCAAAGGCTTTTAAAAAATAAAAATTATTGAAGAAAATAGAAATTGAAGAAAGATATTGGAGGTTTGTATATCGAACGATGAATAATCGCCCATCCGTAACATTTTAGCAATTACTACTGAATTGACAAATGATGAAGCAATAATGTTTTATCGGAACAACTTGCAAAAACCTAATTGATGTAACTGTGCTTCTTGCAACTCAGCAGAGCTTTCCTCGTTTCCCGTTAAGACTTCGCTTTAGTTTCTTCGGTTCTCACGACCGGTAAACGCTTGTTTACAGCAGGTTGCGCAGTTCCATCATCGGATTGAAATTTGTGAATGTGGCCAATAAAATTACTCTGTCGCAATTTGAGCTGGGCTCTGGGAATTCGTGTGCCACTGAAAAGATAACATGAAGCCTGTGGAGCTCTATGAATATAGCAGGTTTTTCTTTTTTTTCTTTTCTTCCGTTTGTTTTCTGAGGATATTCGAAGCCACCGCATCAGCTCTTGTCATCACGCTGGCCTCTTATGGAAAGCTTTTCTGTTGTGAGATAGGGAAAAGCTTGAGGAGTTGCATAACTGGCTGATTAGGCCTATTAAGTTTACCTTTCGTTGGTTAAGCCGTGATGGCGTACATAATAGAAGGGCCCTACTTGTCACACACCTGTGCATTAAGACAAATAACAGAGACGGAAAAACCTGCTGCGCCAAACCAGACAAGCGACGCTAAGGACTGCTGAACGCAAGATCGGGCCTCAAATGCATTTTTATTCTGCATACAATAACTCAAGCTAAAACATACACCCCACTCTTTAACAACATCTAGAAAGCAGTCCTGATCAATGCTTTCACAAGCCGCAGTTAACTGCTTGTTAACCGTATAACGCTGTAGTTTTAAACGAAGAAAAAGAATTACCACCTAGCTAATGCACTCAGATCAAAATTCTAATATAAAAAAATTAGTTACTGCCACCACAATTCACAAATTGGCATTTTGCAAATTCGAAATAATAGGCATTTGGACCATTTTGTGCAGCTAGTTTAAGTTGTGTGATATACCAAATCGAAGGCTTCGAACTAACTCGAGGGCCCAACGACAATGTTACAATTTTTGTATTACAAATTTTGTCCCATTGTTCTTGCAAAATTTATAAGTTAAAGAAGAGGAGTCGTTTAATGCTGGCTGGAAGTGGCATGTTCGCTACCCCTTTTTCTCCACACCTTTTCCTCACAGTGACGCCCGGCACCGTGATTGGAAAGCGCTGACTATTGAGAAGGTACTGTGATCAAACTTCGTATGCGAGTTGTAAGTAGTATGAGTATAGGGCGTGCAAACGGTATGTGTTAAACCGTTAAAGACAAAAAGGAGATTCACACACTTTGATCTCCAAGGCGTGAATCCTAGGCCGTTCCAATAAATTTCATGAGGTCCTGATTGCGATGCCAGTTTACAAGGCAACAGCGAGAGAAGACAGGCGCGCCAGTGCAACTGAGAAAATGCGAATCAAAAGATGCCTCAACGAATGGATGGACGGCTGAAACTCTGCTGTGACGGCAACAGAACTGAAAGAGGGAATCTCGTGATCCACTTGCGAGGCTGAATCGCCAGATTCCCTCCGCCAGCTCTGTTCTCGTTCAGTATTCTGTTACGTTACCGGTTCGTTGAAGCGTCTTCCGATTTGTCCAACATACTAATCCGCAGCTGAACGGAAAAGAATGCACAGCACCTTTACCACCACGACGCAGCACTCGCTTACCTGAGTTACTCAAGTGGTGAATAGGCTTAACACAGCTGATTTTTAAGCTCTTCGGCGCAATACAGTTTGCAGCGCAGGCATCTGCTCTGCCTGCGAAAAAAAAAACATCTTGAAGACGCCATTGATCACGGGCGAGGATGTCGCCCACTGAAACGCGTGTTGATCTGGTGTTGAGACGTGGTGATCATGGGGCAGTCCGCGTCTCCTCCGATCGCCCTCCATTCACGGACTTCCATCAGCACGGTGATGCAAAGAACTAAATAAACTGGTTTCTTGATGCTCAACGCTTGGTTTGCAGTGAAACATTTCGATCATCCTGCACTCTTCACGGGGGATTGCGTAAAGAGTCAGATCTGCCATTAGGCTGCTACTTGTTTCTTTCTCTTAGTACTTTTGCGCTTACGGTGTCTTTGCGATTTAGCACCGGGTACAATGACACATTGCGCGATTTAGACAGCGATCGCGGCGGTAGTGGGATCGCACAAAGCAACGATGCAACGGCAACAACAAAAACAAAAGAGTCGGCAACAATGAGAGATATCCGCCTAACAGCCACTCAGCGAGATGTTATTTTCAACGGTGTTGCTGCCAAGCCTAGAATGATCTGAGTGGCCCTGCATGTGCCGGGCGTTATTGGGGATGAGGAGCCCGCTACCCAAGCCCTTATCTCCTTCAGGTAGCTTGTTAGGCTTGCAGGTCACCCCTCCCCCCCCCCCCCCCCCCCCCTTCTTGGTAGGACACAGTGGGGGCTCCCTGGGCCGGTGCGCCGGTAATAAGGTCAGTAATGAGGTTGTGGCCACCGGCCATCGTTATTCCAGAGGTGTACCCGGTGAGATGCGTGGCTTTGATGATTTCCGGCCAGAATTCCTCTTTTTGTTTCATTTTGTGTTCTTCCTGCTCAATGGTGGCCTTTTTAATTTCGACCATGTCTTTGAAGGAGCTGGAATGCAGAAATGAAGAGAATTTGGGATCAAATCCAGCTTTATTGGATGTCACTCTTCTTTGTCAGCCACCTGTGGATTAGTGTAATGATATATAACCTTATCGTCGAGAATAGTCTAACCTTCTGAAGCCTAGAAAATCATGCTTTTAAAGTTTGTCCCGCGCTCATTCTCAATAGTTAAGGCTGCTATAGACAACCAATGGGTTGCGTTTTTGACGATAGATAGATAGATAGATAGATAGATAGATAGATAGATAGATAGATAGATAGATAGATAGATAGATAGATAGATAGATAGATAGATAGATAGATAGATAGATAGATAGATAGATAGATAGATAGATAGATAGATAGATAGATAGATAGATAGATAGATAGATAGATAGATAGATAGATAGATAGATAGATAGATAGATAGATAGATAGATAGATAGATAGATAGATAGATAGATAGATAGATAGATAGATAGATAGATAGATAGATAGATAGATAGATAGATAGATAGATAGATAGATAGATAGATAGATAGATAGATAGATAGATAGATAGATAGATAGATAGATAGATAGATAGATAGATAGATAGATAGATAGATAGATAGATAGATAGATAGATAGATAGATAGATAGATAGATAGATAGATAGATAGATAGATAGATAGATAGATAGATAGATAGATAGATAGATAGATAGATAGATAGATAGATAGATAGATAGATAGATAGATAGATAGATAGATAGATAGATAGATAGATAGATAGATAGATAGATAGATAGATAGATAGATAGATAGATAGATAGATAGATAGATAGATAGATAGATAGATAGATAGATAGATAGATAGATAGATAGATAGATAGATAGATAGATAGATAGATAGATAGATAAAGCGGAGGAGGGAAAGGCAGGAATGTTAACCAGAAAGGGGCTCTGGTTGGCGATAAATATCAGAAAGTTAGAAGCGTCCCGAGGAGGGATCTGCAGAATGATTGACTGTTATGGAGCAATCCTACAATACGAAAAATATTTGAATTCACAAAATTCCGCTGAAAAAGGCGCTTGTTAAGAATTTTTAAGTGTCAGAGGCCCGTGAACCTATTCTGCTTTTATGAGATTCATACCTACACTTTATGAGAGGGGATACGTGCATTGAAAGAAGAATGACAGAAACCTTGGTAACTTTATTCAGAATCAATGTTTGCTTCAAGCAGAAAGGTTAGCGTTAAGGTAAGAAGTTGGGCTAGTTGGTACGTACTCATGGTTAACGAGCGCAAAAAAGACGAAGACGAACCGATTGATAAAAATTTGATAACACTCCTGTTCTTTTTTACACACCATAATCAACTCAAACGCGAGCTAAAGGAAGCGTATAACATCGCAAAATAAATCGACACGTGCATTAGCACCGCTTCAGTCACCCTAACAAGCCATAAAATAGCTTTCGTTGATGACACTTGATTTTGTCTCGTGTATTTCTTCTTGCGTGGCGATGTTCACTGCATTGCTTTAGATCTCTCGTTGATGCGCGTGTAATCCGTTTCTGATTAAGATTCCTGATGCAGCGTCATTGAACCTTTGTCTCTTGCTTCTTTGCTTTTTGACTTTTTGTGTACATATTGCTGTTTTTTCCAAATATACATTCAGTTGCAAAAAAGAGCGCTTGTGTCGTGCTGTCGTCTTCTTCTTTACGTCTTCGTCTTTTTTGCGTTCATTAACCATGAAAAATGTTGGAGTTGAAAATTAGATATCAGGTTTCATAGCTCATTTTATTAAACTATCTCGGCTTTCATAATTGTGCGGATGCATTCACGAGGCCAGAGAGTCAGGATGTTTAGTGACGTTGTACTTCAAAAATGTGACATTTGATATTAAAAAATAATCGGAAGAAAACGCTGCGAATAATTTGATAAAGGTGTCCTGAGTTAGAGGGACAAGAAACGACAGTACATTTTTTTTATAGGGGCATCGCCAAAAGAATATATCGTGGGCCCTTTAGAACAGACACGAAGTGACGCTTTCGCTTTTGTATGATACGACAGGAACGGAATGACTAATTGGCTCTTTAGGCTTTTTATGGAAGAAGCAATGAATAGCTCGAAACAAGAAGAGAAAGGGAGATTATTTTTGGAATGGTCGAAATTGAGGAATCACTTATGTAGCATAGAACTTCGCATAATGTGCAAGAAAACACGTGCCATCCCTGGGGACCGAACCCATGATAGGATCATTTTGCTTGCACCGTTCTAACAACAGAGCTGCCTATATGGCTGCAACTAATGTCAATGCCATGCAACACACCTCCACACGCGCGACAAAGGCTTTCGAGCAGCAATAGTGTTCAATATTATTTTGCGCTGAAAACATTCCATGAAAGAAGTAAAACGAAGAAAGGTAAAACGTTTTTTTAAGGCGCGAAGAAAACAATATTTTGATCAGAAAAAAAATGCAATAGCTTTTATTGCATGATGTTTCAGCTGGAGGAACAGCTTTTTATAATGTGGAGTTGAACATTTCGAAGAGGCAGCTTTTAAGCGCGCGTGTGGTGCAGGAATGAAGCCAGTGATGGCACCGAGCGAGGAAGAGAGGGGAAGCGGAGGAGGAAAAAAGGTTCCAATTTCTCGTAGAGGAATGTGTCGTTTGCTGTTGGACAAATGTAAGCATAGCCAGAACGAGCGAGTGAATGAATGCTTACTAAGTACAATATTTGTATGCAGTTGATCTGAGCTGCCTTTGATTTTAAGACCAACCGTTCTTCTTTGCCTGTTTACGCCGTTGATCATTCTTTGCATATCGTGCCCAGAGTTGCTGACGAAGGCGATATCTTCAATGAATTGGAGATTACTAAGTATTCTACATAAAGGTTTTGAACTTTTATCCCCAACTCTTCCCAGTGCGGATGTTTGAAATCCTTCAATAAACACGATGTTAATAGCACTGGAGACATCGTCTACCCCTGCCTGACGTCCTTAATAATAATAAAAATTGGTTTTGGGGGGGGGGGGGGGAAGGAAATGGCGCAGTATCTGTCTCATAAATCGTTGGACACCTGAACCGCGCCGTAAGGGAAGGGTAAAGGAGGGAGTGAAAGAAGAAAGGAAGAAGAGGTGCCGTAGTGGAGGGCTCCGGATAATTTCGACCACCTGGGGATCTTTAACGTGCACTGACATTGCACAGCACATGGGCGCCTTAGCGTTTTTCCTCCATAAAAACGCAACCGCCGCGGTCGGGTTCGAACCCGGGAACTCCAGCCCAGTAGTCGAGCGCCCTAACCACTGAGCCACCGCGGCGGGTTAAATTTATTTGCCGAATTTCATCTTTCGTATTCCATTCCATTCCACTGAGGCATCGTGATGCAGCGTAGCCTCTGAAATCCGTTCCCAGAAAATCGATGTCGAGGCGCACATTTTACGCGCCAGATTGGCAGATGGTGATGACGACACCTGTATTTCGTCAAGTGGTCTTTTAGAGCTTATAAAATCCCATACTACACATCACTAGTCGCCCTGAACTCCAGAGTTTTTGCTTTAGATGCTCAGCTAGGCAGATGAGTGAACTTTCTTCCATAGCTGTTGGATTGACATCGAGCTTATTGTGGGTGTCTGCACTAAATGAAAAATATAGAGGAACGCCGCTTTGTGTCTGTCCTTTTCCTGCATTGCGCCATGAGGTAGGTGTTTGTATGCTCAGTGAGAAAGTGTTGTCTTTTTATGTGTGTGATATTTATTAAGCCTTTACGTGATAGACCTAGTGGGAGCGAGGTATGTGTTGTTTGGTTCGGTTTGGTTCATGGGGTTTTAACGTCCCAAAGCGATTCAGGCTATGAGAGACGCCGTAGTGAAGGGCTCCAGAAATTTCGACCACCTGCGGTTCTTTAACGTGCACTGACATCGCATAGTACACGGGCCTCTACGATTTCGCCTCCATCGAAATTCGACCACCACGGCCGGGATCGAACCCGCGTCTTTCGGGCCAGCAGCCGAGCGCCATAACCACTCAGCCACCGCGGTGGCGGTATGTGTTCGTATGCTCAGTAAGAAAGTGTTTCCTTTTTAGTGTGTGCGACATTTATTAAGCCTTTACGGGATAGAGCTAGCGGGAGTGAGATATATATTTGTTTGGTTTGGTTTGGTTTATGGGGGTTTAACGTCCCAAAGCGATTCAGGCTATGAGAGACGCCGTAGTGAAGGGCTCCGGAAATTTCGACCACCTGGGGTTCTTTACCGTGCACTGACATCGCACAACACACGGGCCTCTAGAATTTCGCCTCCATCGAAATTCGATCGCCGCGGCCGGGATCGAACCCGCGTCTTTCGGGGCAGCAGCCGAGCGCCATAACCACTTAGCCACCGCGGTGGCGGTATGTGTTTGTAGGCTTAGTAAGAAAGCGTTATCTTTTTATGTGTGTGATATTTATTAAGCGTTTACGTGATAGAGGTGCTGGAGCGGGAATAAGGAACTGTGTAGCAGAGCACATGACGAGCCGTGTGCCGTATTTCGGCTAGGCTGGGTATTTTAGCGTGCAAAGAGAGCTCGACACGGACGCGTTTGCATTCACGTCCGTGTCAAAATGCCGTCGCCGCAGCATGGCTTGAAGCGACGATCTTTCCCGCGCTAGCACAACGCCCCAGCTCCGGAGTTACGGCGACGGGCCTGCGTCAACAAGACAAATTAACACCAAGACAAGACGGGCACACCTGCACCCAGGGGCTGCTTTTAATTAGCGTACAGAGGCAACGCCACAGCGTCAGGATGTTTTTCCTCAGGCACGGCCCATTGCACCGCCGTTGCCATTAATGAGGGCCATTTTCAACAGCCGCATCGAGAAAGTAAAAATGAAAGGAAAAGTACGCTATCACCCAAACGCTCAAAGCCGAGTCTTCCCTGAGGCTTCTCGTGGAAACATAAAGCCGTGACGTTTTCCAAATTACGGGACATAATTATTCGCTTGATTTTATCCTTAGTCTGTGTTTCGTACAACACAGTCAGAAAACACGTGCCTCAACTCAGCGATGTTGCAAATACGCGGGATTGTCAATAAAGCACGTGCAGCGAACAAGTTCGTTCTTGCTAGGGATAATTATGATACCCGTCCAAGGTGACGAAATTCTAATCACAAACAATTTAGAGCCTTACATTGTGTACACGAGCTTTCCCGCGTTACCTGAGCGACGGCGACGAACCACGGGCGGCGCCGTCGCCTCCAAGAATATTTCACGTATCGGTTGGCCTCGTTGCTCGCGTCTAGAATTTCCAGAAAGGTTCGCTCGTCGCCCGGAAGTGCCTCGCGTGACTCGCGAATCAAACGCCCACTAGGCCGAGCCCGCTTCCGGCTTGTCATTGCTCCTGCACCGTGCATTATCTCAGAGTGCGTCATCATCCATACTCCCGCACAGGCGCTGGTCCGGGCTACCGCTGGCCCAGTTTAGGCTTAAAATAAATACAGAAAATATTCCTTTTATTATGGCTGTGCGACTAGGCCGTGAACTTAAAAATATAAACATCCTGTTTATCGGTAACGAAGGTCTAAAATGATGTTTCGTGCGGCACATAGGCAGCTGGATCCGGGTTGTGCGTGAGCATGCGTATCGATACGCTACAGCGGCCACTGGCAAACAACTTCTCTCGCAAACACCCTTTTGGAGATTTCTTGCTCACTTACGAGCAGATAACGATGACATATTGTAAAAGTACCGAGCGAAAGCGCATCACCGTCGGCGCACGGTGTGTATGGGGTTCCTCCATAAGCGACAGAGCGAGCGGAGACAGTCGTACTCGTGTTGCCGTGTCCTATCCCTCTGTTTTAAGCGCACATGAAAACTTCCGATTTATGCGGCATTCTGAATGTTTTCGAAAGTATCATTGCCACTCATCTAAGCCTGGGAATTTCTCTGCGAAGCAGAAAGGTCATACCGCTGCCTGCCTCTGCACGAAATATCAACCACGGGTTGGGCGAGAAGTTGGTAAGAATGCAATAAAAAAGACGTAGACGTAGTTCGTTTCGACTCGACTGGCGTATTTATCAAGTGCTCGGCGCCACCGCTGTTCTGTCAGTGTTCACGTTTTCATTGTCGCAATGAAAGACTGAGTGAGGACAAGCTGTGGCTTCGCAACCATAAACAGTAGTTCGGGACAGCGCCCAGTCTCTGCCTCAAAGCTTAGCGGTCTATCATGTTCTAATACGCAGCTAGTCGGTCATTTCATTTTTGTTCTTACATCACGGATGCTGCCAGCGTATATTTTTGAAATTTCCGGGGACATCTCTACCTAGTGACAGTAAAGGGAACTGGAAACGCTTGATGCAATTTCCTGGTAACACTGGCAAATGCGCCAGGTTTGGTTTTCAGAACACTTCTTGACAATCCTTCTATTCTTGACCTCAGACGCTGTAGTAGAAGACGCGTCCTGCGATGATCAGTGTGGTGTTGCCATTCGGACGTAATGCTACCGCATATCTTCTATCCTCAAATATTTTAACGATAACTGTTCCTTTTTGAATTTTACTTTTATTTTACTTCTTTTTAGGCAGCCGAAGCTCACATTTTTTGCTTGCTTCTGCCAGAACTAAAGGCCCACTGGTATGTGTACGGGCACTAAGCCGTAACGGGAGGCCTCTGGTAAGAATGGTGCGCGAATCTTTCACTTCGGCGCTTATTGATAGCTGACAGAGCTGGATTAAAGAAGAATAACGTTTGAAAAGCTACCGCTTTGGCCATTAAAAACTTTTATATTGGAGGGTATTGCCAACGATTTCCATGGAAATAACACGATCTTTAATGCGGCTAAATATTGTGCAAGACAAGGAGTTGATATACTCTTCATCTCACATTTTGTTCAGCAGGGTCCTTCGATAGCTTTCTTGATGTAGATCTGGAATTATATCGATGCAAAGGCTAGCCGTGGGAACTCACAATCCTCGAAACATAATCCTTAAGGTTCAAATAAAAGTCTGACTTTGAATTTTTAAAATTCAATGCCTCACTAGCAGAATCTCTAATATGAATCAATTAAACAATTTTTACTCGTCAGACAAGTGGGATGCACCTTATAAAAACAATTAACTGTAGCTCCATTCATTAAGGTTCTTGCCTGAAGGCAGCGACTTCATCGTCATTGACGGCACCGTGCCGGTGTTCCCAAATTCCAATTTTCTTGTCTTTGTGATAGTTTGGAGCTTTTTCTCTTAGTTTGGAGGCGGCATGGACTGGAAAATTTGTGCATAGCACCTCTTGAACTTCAACTAGACGCACTCGATCAAATTGTAGTGACGTTGTCCACAGATACACACTCATATTTGTGATGGTGTTGTGGGCCGTTAAGACTTTAGCATTCTGGCTGGCGCTCAGAAAATACAGGGAGAGTACACTTTACTACAGGGCATGGCGTGAGTGAAACGTCACTGGGAGCAAGAGAAAAACATATTGAGCTGGTCAGGTAGATGAAGCACGTTGCTGCCAGGAAACGTGGAAAGGTCGTCGGCAGAGTTGAGACTATGGCTTAATAAACGCCAGCAAGAACAGAGACGCTGAGAAAACGGCTGTCGTGAATTGTATTCGTCAAAAGGAGAGAGTGCAGGCGGTTGGCTTTGAGGCCATGTATCATCCTTGGGAGCTTTAACTTTCGGAGTGGAGAGAACGAGAGTACCTATCCCGTTGAAGACGTTTGGAACTCTGGCGGTGCATAATGAGCCGCTAGGCTTGTCGTGTAATGAAACCCCTTGAGCTGTTTACTTTTGACAAAGGACCGCGTTCTATGCATACACTGACTGTGGCGCTGAGTCTTGCTTCTTCAGATGACGGAGAAACGCGCTTATTCTAGTTTCACACAGAAAAAGAAAGGTTGTTTTACTCAAGACACTTAAACGAGGGCTTTGTTGATTCACGGTTAGGACTAAATGAATCCTGCGTGATTCTCGAACTGAACATTCGAAATGTGATTAACCCTATAGGCAAACAAGAGCTCCTATGCCGCATGATGATTGACTCCTTTTTCAGCGAGACACTTTATTTTTTATGAGCGTTTGAGCATCCTAAGTATTTTTTGAGGAATTACTATATTGCGTTTTCTAAGGGCATAATAGTTTTCGTTTCATGAGCATGTCCTTTTAATATATAAATTTAATAGTTCCGAAAATGTTCCGATGTCGCTTGAATATGACGCGTGGGCTTTCCGGAAAAGTAGAACGAAGTTTTGTGCGCCGGCGTAGGGCGGATTCGGAAGAGTTGGGTTTGTGACTGGTCGACCCAAGTGCGGTAGAAATGCAACACCGCAAATTGAATCGCAAATTCGCCGGCACGTGGGATGGAGTCTATCCCAAAACGTATCGAGTGATACTAAAATAAGCAAGCATGGCGTCGAAAAACAGCTTGCTCGCCAAGCGGTTTCCTGTCGCGGCTTATAGAAGAACTCGTGCGCAGAGCCTAGTGTTCTTTTTCCATTTTTCGGCTACCTCAATGGAGGAAAAATATGTGCACGTTAAAGGGAAAGGCAGATGAACGATATTTTTGCCATGAAAAAGTCTTCTCAACGAAATAGTTTGGTAGGCGCAGCGAAGACACGTGTATTCGCCTACGTAAACATTTCTGGATATCCTGTGTAGGTAGAGAAAAAGGCGGTACTCGGAAAACTCATTCCAATGAAATAAGACTGCAAAGATAAAGCCACGTGGCTATTCTACTTTGTACTTTTGAAATCGAACATAGGCTGCTCTGTAGCCCGAAGTCTGAGCGCTTAGTAGAGAAAATATCATTTTATGGGAAGGAAAAAAACATTAACATTGTAAGGACTGAACTAGATATAATCACTCTATTTTACGTCGTCAATAGATTTATCTTATTCAGTGATGCGTAATACAGATAAGCTCTTGTGTAGCTCGATTAGATTGTGCTGCAAAATAGCACACGGGGAAAAGTTTTACACACGAAACAAAAAATTCGAACACTTTTTTTTGAACGTATAGATTACGCGTGATGAACTTCCGCGACAAAGTTAGTGTCACGGAGCTCAATAAACGTTGAGCAGTCAGGGCGAAAAAGCGGCGGACGCTGTTGCGCATTTGTCAGTCTCAAACCTTATGCAAGAAATAAATAAGAAATAACTAAACTTCCTAGGCGGTCTGAATTGGTTTCCCACGAATGAGCGTTTTCCACCATGATCGCAACTCTGCAGAACTCATAAGGTGACCTGTCCTTTTATGACTGTAGCCTTTGAAATAATATTTTATGAGCTGCAGATCGGCTATTATTTGCTTTCATGGCAGCGACAAACCTGGGGAGAGGCAAGCCTTTCTCCAGTCCCTCTAACAGAACCCTGACCCAGTGACCTGCTCTTCCTCCTAAAAGCAAAATAAAAAAGAAAACGAAGTTTGCGCGCAGAGATGATTTCAATAGGAAGGAGTTTCTGCATTTCAGCCCAGATCCTGTTCTTAATAACGCTTTCTTGTGTCAAGACACGGAACTGGTTTCAAGGCCACAAATGTTTCTTAACGGGTGCGTGAGTTGATAATTAGACCTTGAAAAAAAAGTGGATATGCGGATTTTTCAAAGCCGGAATTTGTTGCGCTTAACATAAGAGTTGTAAACCGCGAAGCGACTGGAAAGGCATGTCTTATACCTAGAACGAAGGCAGGGGGCAAAATCTTCGCGTGACTTTTTTAGTATTGAACTCGAATTCCTTTATTATGGAAAGTTTCACATCTTGGAAACTTTACATATCGACCTTCTAAAGGAAAGAAAACAACTGGTTTCTAAGCCCACCGCAGCACACGCAGGGCCCGCCTCTCTTCCGTCGCACAAGCCAGCAAGAGTAGGAGGGGTTTCCTGAGTCGAAGCCACTTTCCTCCTCGCCCTTGAAAACGGCCTATAATTAAAGGCACACCTAGTGCAGCCGGTACGACAGAGAGGACACTGTGCGCCACGAGCAAACAATCTGGGCAAGAACCCAGTGTGTACCGTGCGCAGCCCGAACGTGGCCGGTATGTGGGCCATGTGTTGTGCCTAATCAACTTCCGAAGAGAATCTTTTTACTATTGTGTGCGCTTCAAGAGGTCTTTAATTTCTATGGTCTTTCATAAAGCTATCGTTGGCTTTAGAAAGCTCCCGGGCGGATAATTAGGGTACACAAATCAACCTTATGAACGTGTTGTTTGTTGGGAATCGAAACAGGTGTAGTTTTGTTTGTGATAGCACGTTCTCGATGCTCGAGCACTGCCAGAAAGAATACCTCAAGCTCATGGAAAAGAAGCAATGAGAAGAAGGTGTCGACAAGACGTTTATTTTTTTTTAAGCGAAATTTATTGCCTCAAGGCATAAATGATGGGTGAAGGTGTGATGAATGATGTAGTCGAGATCAAATGAATGGAAAAAGGCTAGCTGATTTGATGAAGTCAAGTAAAGAACAGTGGTGTGGTCCCTGCGTCCAGGCAATGTATGAAGCAAGGTTGCTTGGTGAAAGACTTGCTACCATCAGGTGCCGGAACCTTGTAGGCTTGAGAGCTGGGCAGTCCCACAGTAAGTGATGTATGTCGGCTTCAATGTAAACACAATACGTTTATTCTCAGCGGTAATAAAGCATTAGTGATATAAAAACAGCTGCAAAACTATCGTGCAATGCAGTATGATTTAAAATGTTTGCTATAACCGGAAATAGATACATGTATGATTTTGTGCTCAGATTGTCACTCAGTTCATTCTGCTTTGTACGATGGTGAGCCTGCAGGGGGTCACCTGATTTCTTTAGAATCCACACAGCTATACTTTTCGTATCGAAGAAGTCGTCGACACTTATGCAAACAATTAAGCAATTTGAATTCGCACAATCACTATTTTTACCTATATATGCACACTGGGGAGGACGCGTTAGTGACCTTTATTCGATGTCATAATTCACAGCAGCTAAAATGGCAGAAGCATCATATTTTGTTAAACGTGCCCTTCTCTATCTCCGTAATATATGGGCAATGGCCGGCAAGTACTTCCTTGACTCTTGACTGTCACTGATGCATGAAAAGGGTAACATTTTACATTAGCTTGCGTTTCTACTCAGAATCAGAGGAAAAATGTTTTGTACTCCTCACCCTTTGTCTGCCTTGTTTTTTATCTTTGCATGGCGGGCATAGATGACACAGGAGAGCATGGCTGCCTACTTGTGTATCCGAGTAGAATACATTATTAGAAACCAGACTATCATACAATGACTTCGTGGGGTAAGTAAAATATGCACCCAAAGGTTCTGATGCTCTCAAAAGGCAAACAAGGCTCATCGTGGCTCGACTTGCGGTCGTAACGCATTCAGTGTGGACTTCTAACGCTTCTCACATTTAAACCGGACGCCACCTAAACGCACCGCGTGAACCAGAGGACAAGAACAAGGCAATGACAAAAAAAAAAGCACGCAGCCAGCAGCTTCACACCGCGGGCGAAGGACGCACTTAGCGAATTCTCGAGCGAGCGACAAGAAAAAAAACGAAATGTGAACGAACTCAGGCGAAGTTTGGCACTGAAGAAAACATTTTTGAACTGGTCTTAACGACAGCTGTCTGGTAAGGTAAACAAGAAATCTAAAGTTTCACGAAAACCTGAAACTATTTGCAAAACCTCGGGCATAACGTCTAAATAATGACCCCATATGATGGCGGTGCTGCTGGAAGAAGAGCGAACAGATGCCTTCTCTTTCGCGCTAAGCGCAGTTGTAGCGGGGTGCTCGTTTGACGAAATTTCAGAATTGCAGGCTTTGGGAAAAGCGAGACTTAGAACGTTCGGTCTGCTCACTGCTCTAATGGGAAAACGGGACGCGAAGTAAACACGCTCTGTTTAAAAACTGAATATATATATATATATATATATATATATATATATATATATATATATATATATATATATATATATATATATATATATATATATATATATATATATATATATATATATATATATATATATATATATATATATATATATATATATATAACCTGGTGTAAGTATCTTGGCTAACTAGGAGGAAGGCCTTCGTGCTTTCCGCATCTGAATGCCACTTGTGCTTGTGCCGCTGCTAGTTTTTTTAATCAAAATTATTCGATATAGATTAGTTCTCAGGGGTGGAGCCGCATTTTGAAAATACGTTATTGAGAACAGATTTCATGGAACCGATGATTCTTTGTGGAATTCTTAGTTTTAATACTTCTCACTTTAGAGAATCGGCACTCCTAGATGTTACCTCCAACCTCACACAGCACTTTGTTCCACATTGAGCTGTCTAGCGATTCGGCTCCGTGTTGCGATGTGCTAACCATTGTGGTTAGTTCAGTTATTAGAGGCCGCCTGCCCAAATCAGGCGATGTCCCTTGATTCAGTTCGTAGACAGGGATAGCTGCATCATTGATACTTCTTTTCTGCTTTGAAATAAATGCTTATTTGGATTTGCTACCATCGGGACCTCTCGGGACACCACATTGATACAATAACAATAATTATAAAAAAAATGCGAATGCAGCGTTGGTGTTTTACGGCCAATACTGACGGCAGAAAACACCTTTGTGAAGTAAGTACATGCAGACAGCAAATAAATGGTGATAACATCGCTTCTTGAACGCCATTTTAGTAATGATGTAGTTCCTTTTACTGGCAGGAGGTTGTCTCGGAGGGCTGCTTCTTTGTCTAGTCTACACGAAAAGAAGGGCTGAACCATGATTTACGATGTATCGCTACCACGCGGCGCACGACGCCGCGCATTTGTAGATGTTTTTGCTTGTGGCTTCCACGAAGTCCCACTACGCTTTACTTTGTGATGCTATATATGAAAGGTTGGAGATTTGCGTTTGGTTGCAACGCCTATAGACGCTTATAAATTCGTGAAGAAGGTCTAGGCACAGATCAGCCCTGTTAGAATTTGGTGTAAAGTAGCCGTCACAACTCACGCGTTTTCAGTCGATATCGCAGAAAACCTTGCAACGAAACTAAGCCATGCAGTATGGACATTCTTTTGGAGTGAATGGCAAAGGTGGTGAAGTCTTTCATCTAAGCATATTTGTGAATGGTACTTTTTTATTCTCTTACGTATTCCTTATTTTGCCTTTGTTGACTCAATGGCCAGGAATACTGGCTTTCGACAATCGATTTCAGAAAACCTTTAAAAAATATATTAAGTACTGGGCAGCTGTATGCGATTTTGGCTAACAGCATGGGTTTCCTGGCCAGCATTTATTAATTTTCATATCTTCTTCTTCGCAATATATTTATTCATCTACCTTTATTCCCTGTTAGCGCTCTAAAGATAGGTGGGAGATAGGAGTAGTCGCCCCGTCTAGCTGCTCTTCAAAGTAACTTGTTCGCGGCTGCTCACTTTGTTGTACCTAAAAAAATAAACTTATTGTTTTATTACACCGAGGTATAAAATGCATATCGTTGTCATTCGCTAGGTAGAACAATTTTCGATGGTATTACTAAAACCACCAGTGCCAATGGTATCCATTCATATCTGGAAAGAAAGAATCTTACAGCATATTATGAAAAACCAATAGTATATTATGAAAAACCATATTATGAAAACACATGCAGTAAACCACGAAGCTCCCAGAAAAACGTGTTCGGCAACAATGTTTAGAGCCATGAGCGTCTGAAAAGTGGCCTCTGGTATGTGAAGCACGCTTTTCACGCACTTCAGAAAGACTTGTAAGCACCACAGTCAATGAAACAGAAACTGACCTACCATAGACTACTATTGGTGTTATGTGGCCATCGTTCGTGTCCTGAACTGGTACGGGCGCTTTTTTCGGAGGGGCAGGTAGGGGCGTGTAACTAGTGTGCATTGAAAGTGGGCTCTGCATTTGGCGCTGTTTGTATGAAGAAGCCTTTGCGCTAGGAAGTTGCAGATATGGGCTAAGCATAGTGGTAATGGTGCACACATCTACCGGTGCACGGGTTTATCTTCATAACTGAGCGTTGCTAAACTCGTGAATCTCCAAGCTCCAACTTTGAATCATGCATTACAAATGACATTTATTGTTTTCACTGTTTCATGCTTCTGCTGCTAAATAAAGTAGTGAGATTCTTAATGCGACCAGTCATTTTTAATATCTTTCTTCGTTTGGGCCTGCCACTCTCGCCAGTGCTTAACGACGGGACACACAGAGATAACAGGGTAGAGCTTAAAGGAGCTGGCCGGACGGGTAGGTCAGGCTCGTTCCTTTACTCATACGTGCAAAAGTCTAGCCATCAACTTTCCCAGGAAACCCTTACGCTGTGTATAATCCTCGGGATAATGGGCGAGGTCAGCAACAAAAGTAAAAAAATGATAACGCTTTATGCCTGAAGGCGTGTCCCTCGCATATATATTAGTAAAAGCTGCAATGAGCCTCGTGGATAAAAGTGTGTCGGAGTTGGAGATGTATGAAAGAAAAGACAAACGAAAGTGCCGCCAGCCTTCTCAGTGCCAGGTTGCTGAGCCCGAATGCTGCAGCCACGTATGCTTTGCTGTTCTAGAAAAGCAGACTCGTTTGTTTATGGGCTCCGTTTAGTACCTCGTCATGAACGTAGCCAGAGACCGAGAAGCTGGTCCTTCCTCTTTCCTTGCGCCCCCAGCAGAATCCCCAGCCAGAAGTTGCTCAATGCGTTGCTCACCTTCACTGGCTACTTCACCTCCCGTGACACGTCCGTGAATTAAACGGGCGGTAATGGCCTGTTAAGATAAACAAATGGTGAGGTGTTTGATGGCTCGCTCTTTAGCGGCTTTTTACTAGCAATGTCCACGGGGAAGGAGGATGGCACCGCTGCTGTTCCACCTTAGTGGGAGACGTGGAACCTTGCTATGACACCGTCGCCATAACAGCCAGTTGGGTGGAGAGGGAGCTAATCGCGCCTATCAGGTAAACCTTAACGACACACGTCTTCTCTGCCACTGCGGCCTCTAGTGCCGTCGACCCCGTTGGAAGGGAGCAAAAGATAGAGGGTAGTTGGAGTTAGGTTCTTAAAACTTCGTAATGAGGTCATTGGTTTGGAGTTTTCGTAGGGCTCTGAGAAACAGAGTTTGGATTACCTTCATTCCTTCCTCGCAGAACTTGTAGTTCTTGCTGTGATGACAAGGTTGAGCTATTATGAGAGCTTCTACTTACTTTCGGTGGCGCCTTCTTTTTTGTGAGATTCTTTGACTGTTTTGGTGTTCTGGCTGTAAAGTGCCGTGATAAGCTTCCATGTAGGTATTATATCGTATTGAACCCTGCTTTCCCGCAGTTCAGCTCTACTTTAAAAGTTAAACAAATTCTGTCGCAAAAGTTCCGTTTACAATCCCAAAATATGTAGTGGTCCGCGTGCGCGTCTGCTTGGGTCGTTTGTGATGAACAAGAGTCGTCAGATGCTATGCGTTTTTCATTACTAAAGGCCAAATGTGTAATACTCGAAAAAACGAAGCTGTACAACACAGGGATTCACATACGCGAAGATTTTTACAAAAGGAAGCGCGGAAATCGAAAATGCTACGGTATTTGTGAAAAACTACGGGGCAGCCGTACTGACTTTCGTATAGCAAACTAGTCACTGACAAGAAAATTATTCCCACTATCTCTTCGAAGACAGCGTATGCGATTGATTTTTGTGACCGTGTAGGTGGGCCCATATGATCTGCCAACGTAAACCATGTGTTCACGAGAAAACTGCTTCCTCGTCAGGATATGCGAAAGTAAGATTGCCGCGGGTGTGAGTGGATTTATTTTCTCCTGTGCTCCTTTCTGTGCGATCAGATCTTGTCTTTAATATGTCAGAAAGCGCACTTTAGATCGCCCCAGGCCATGTCTCTTTCGCACGCACGCCGTAAAGTTTATTTATTTATTTATTTACATTACCCCTACGGGCCAGTGGCATTAAAGAGGGGGAGTGGTAAATATACAAAAACAGTGAGAAAATACAGTTGGTTACAAGACTATTTAAAAAGCATCTGAATATACAATGTTAGCTGTTGCTACGCGGAACTGCTTATAATTTACAATGCCAGCAACTTCTGCGGGAAAGTGGTTCCAGTTACGTGAGGTTCGCGGCAGGAATGACTGCGAGAAGCATTTCGTGTTGCATGACACAATTCCCACTTTGAGATTATGATCAATACGGCGGGACACATAAATTGGCTGGGGGATGAGGTGATCACGTAAAGCAGGATGATGAAACAGCTTGTGGAACAGGGCGAGACCAAACACTTTTCTACGCGATGTCAGTGTAGGGAGGCAGAGATTGGATTTCATAGCAGTTATACTCACTGTGCGGTTGTAGTTAGCAAGGATGAAACGTACAGAGTTATTTTGAACCATCTCTCAAGATCATTAATTAAGTTGCCAAGGGCAGGGTCCCGTACAGGTGTTGCATACTCAAGTTTAGATCGTAGTAGTGTTTGATAAAGCAATAGTTTAAAATTCAAAGGCACATTGAAAAAGTTACGACGTAAGTAGCCTAACATGCGACTAGCATTTTTAATTATGTTCTCGGTATGAAGAGACCAATTAAGATTTGAAGAAATGTGAACGCCTAGCTATTTATATGACGAGACGGATTCCAATGAGATGATATCAATGTAGTAGCGAGGCGGGGCGGAAGTTTTTCTAGATACACGCATGACTTTGCATTTGTTAATATTTAGCTGCATCAACCAATCTTTGCACCAGTCCCCTATTGTGTTGAGGTCTGACTAAAGTAATAGAACTTCGTTAGCGTTGGTTATTTCTCTGAAATTGAACTGAAATGCCACTTTGCCCGGTTGTAAAGAAAAAGAAAACGAATTTGCGATAAACCAGACAGCCGTTCTTTTACGATGCCAGAAAAAAATTTATTACAGTGTCGTGGTGAGCTGAATGAGATACAGCTCAAGTCCCGCGGTGCTCGAACCTCTGGTAACGGGTTTCTGCCATTACCCCCGGACAACGCCGTTATAAGACCAGAGAAAGAGGAAGAAAATTCCGGAGCATGTTTAGACTTTCAGAACTCAGTTACGGAAGGGTGTCTTACAATGCACAGAACAATTTTCTTCCAACCCAATGGGCAGACTGAGCAGCAATTGAAGCAGCATGCGAAGACAGGAGGCGAAGAAAGGAGCTTCCAGACCATTACAAATAAGACGGGAGACAACAGAGAGCTCAGCCGGCAAACGAGAAAGAATGCAATGTGCCCAGACCCGCAAACACAAAGGCCGGTGAACCGGATCCCATTAGCGGTTCGTGTGCCCCCTAACGGCGGGAGAAACCCTTCGTGTGAGCGTTTTATTGTGATGTATGCGCCAGTACCATCCGTCTTAATGGCCTCCTCCGAACCGCGAACTGCGGGCCTGCCACGAGCGAAATGCAGCCTCGAAGATGAATACTTAGTAGAGCTGAGCCGAGCCGAGCCGAACAGAGCCGATGCAAGGCATAGAGGAAGAAAGAAGCCTTTCTACAACTGCTCCTCGAACGTATGCGGAAGCGAGTGCGGGTAAGAACGCAAGAATGCGCGTGGTTTGGCGTTTGAGAAGTGTGCAGTGTTAGCGGAGGTTGAGCATGTTCAATTCGCATTTTACCAACTCGAATTTTCCCACGAACCCACGATCACATGGTGCGGACTTTTGAGGCTTCTCACTGCGGTAACCACTTCATCGTTGTAGAATTTCAGAAAACTGATTATTAAGGATGCACGTCGGCCATGATTTCTTTCGTTTGTGAGAGACGCAAAGATCAATGCTTTCAAAAATGTATGGACTAGCCTTTTGGAGTGAAGGATCTGCTGGACACATTTTAGCCACTCACCGCAGAGTCAACTGGAAAACACTGAGCACTGCACAAGTTCGACAGAATATAGCAAGCTGATGGAAAAATAAAGGCAGGTTGCACCCTCAGGTTGGAAAGGGAGATGTTCAGTACTGAGTAGGGAGGCGTTGAAAAATAAGTGGGCCGGTGTCTGTCCGTAGAAAAGAGGCTGGGATGTCTACGTCGGTCTAGCAGAGCAGTGGAGAATACCGGCTGCAGAAGGAGCAGCATGCAGATCTACATCGAAGGCGAGCCTCCGGCTATTTTCCGGAACGACGACCAAGAAAAGTATGAACCAACGGTACAGAACACAGAGCTGGTACAGAAACGCTGCGTTTGGCCCGACGCCGGGAAACAAAGTGCGGGTAACGTCAAGACCCGGCACTTCGTTGATCTGAATGGGAGTCCAGCAGGTGTAGGCGTCAACACTCCGCAGTGCCTGACAACACCAGAGCTGCAGCAAAGAGGACGCGGCGTGGAGAACTCGAGGTGCGTGCCACTAAAGCTGAGACAAGGCGACTTCAGAATCAACAGATCAGAGTGCGTGCCCCAGAAGCCGAAGGAAGAAGACGTCGGAAGGGAAAAAAAGCAGGAGGAGGGGTATAGGCATTTTGCAGGCAATACCGAGACAACCAGTTTTCTTTCTTACAGTTTTTTCGCGGATTATTATCTCTGGTTCCGGAGCGATCACGGCAGATCATTGGCATCCAAATATACGCTGCAACAGCCGTTAT